>VXAA01001398.1:20692-52817 GCA_013399115.1 Anseranas semipalmata
GAGGAGAGGAGAGGAGAGGAGAGGAGAGGAGAGGAGAGGAGAGGAGAGGAGAGGGGCAAGGGGGAAAGAGAAGGGAAAGAGGCAAAACATTAGCTATCTAATATCACACAGAATAGGCTTTCTAGGCCCATATATATCCATTTGGACAGATTTTATACCAAAGTTATCACTTGCAGATGACAAAAAAGAAAAAAAAATAATTTATTTTAATTTATAGTTATAAATTTTAAATTATATCTGAAGAGCATAAAGAAGAGAAAGAATGGACATCAGTAAAGTCATAGAATCAAGACTTGTGCTTGATTTTCACAAATGAGTCAAAAGCTTATTCTGCAAAAAAAAGGCATTATCAGTTCTCCCAATTTTATAAGTTCATTTCAGACCTTGATAACAAGGGTGCGAGGTCCCAATGAGATCATAACACCAGTATTTAACCCAGAAAAGCTACAAGGCTGTAGTTCCATGTTCAAATAGCATTCTCATTCTCTCTTTCCTTTTCACTTTCTTTTTAAATTCCAGATCATATAAGCTTTTTAATTCAGCCTGATCAATATAACACATGAATTTGTCTCTTGTCTATTTTTTCCTCTTTTTGGCAGCAACAAAGAATTACTGTAATGAAATAATTTCTGGCTGGCATGGTGCCCAGCGAACTTGGGGAACTGTTGAGACTGGTTTACGTTCATTCCTCACAATAACCATCGAAATACAAAGTTCTGGAATGATAATTTATTTCTCCAGCAGCTTTATGACATTTCAATGGCCTGAAATATCCTATTTGATGGCAATTTGCATCATTATGGGTCTGCCATAAATGATGCAAATTGCCATGAAACATTGGGAAAATCCTACATCACATCTTTAGATTTCTCAGTGATGACATTTGGGTTTGCTTCAGATAATTTTATTCATTTAGTTGCAGAAAAACATATCCCTTTTATCAGGTATTACTGGACAATACATTTGGCTTTTTGGTGACTATTAAATGGGGCAAACTAATAGAATTTTTTTCCAGTGCACTAAGCAACAGCTCAAGAGTAAAGAAAAATACATTGCTTCTGACATTGTTTACTGCCAACTAAAAAGAACCACCTACAGTTTTTCTTTTTTGTTTGTTTGTATTTTTCCTGTAGGAACCCAGATTACAGGTAGATTAACAACACTGATCCCCATTACTATTACCAGACAAAAGTTCTTACACCTTTTGGAAAGTGACTTGCCTCTGTCTAAATTTTGCTATAGAAGATTGTCTTTCTCATTTACTGCCTATCAAAATTTAAAATATCAAGCATATAGAAGCTTTGAAGGAAAATACAGAAAGGTTGCAAACAGTAACTACTTTTGTGTTTGGTGATATATTGACTGTGAGAAGAGAGAGTCTACTGGATGGCTGTACAGGCTTGCCTGTCTTTCCAGCTGTCACTATGCATTTCCAAAACACTCATCACCTTTATGTAGGGCAAAGTCTATGCTCACCTTCATTATCATGAAACTCTTTTAATAATTTTGTTAGTATTATCAATAATTAACTCTTTTAATAATAATTAGTTTGACTAAGTGTAGTCAATTAAATTTCTCACTTCCAGATTTAAGGCAACTGTAGGTCCAGTGCGAATACAGTTATTTGAGAACATAACAGTGAAACAGCAAAACAAGAACAAATGTAGCTACCTAGTACAGCACCAATAATGTAGTCTCCCTTCATCAGGAGAAATGCTAACTAGAAAGAAATACATACATTCTGCCTTACAACAGGAAAAATAATAGAACCTTGTGATGCCACTTTCAACTAAATTGAACACTATTCTTTCAAGCAGAGTTCCTATTTTCAGAGCTATGCACACTGGTATGAACCTGCAGTAATTCCTTTGAAATCAAGGGGATAGTCCTGGATCTATGCCAGTGTAGTGGGACAAGGATCAAGCCCAGTACTTGACAGAAGCTCCAAATATTCCCTCTGAGAACACTCTTGGACACCAAAAAACAATTTCAGACAGAAGATTTTCATAAAGGCTTTTCATGCCTTCAGCCTGAGGAAGAAGAAGAGAAGGCTCCGGGAAGACCTCATTGAAGCCTTACTTAAAGGGGCCTTATGAAAAAGATAGAGAGCAACTTTTTACTCAGGCAGATAATGAAAGGACAAGGGGGAATGATTTTAAACTAAAAGAGGGGAGATTTGGATTGGATGTTAGGAGGAAATTCTTCACTCTGAGGGTGGTGAGGCACTGGAACAGGTTGCCCAGAGAAGCTGTGGATGCCCCATCCCTGGAGGTGTTCAAGACCAGGCTGGACGAGTCCCTGGGCAATCTAATCTAGGGTGTGGCATCCATGCCCATGGGAACAAGATGATCTTTAAGGTCCCTTCCAACACAAGCCATTCTGTGATGCAAGGAAACCAGATAAAACAAACCACCAAGATACATGTAACTCAGCAGAAACCATGGTTCTGCTATCCTGACCCTAGTAACTACTTGGTGGCCACCATGAGACCTAGTACTGGAGTGAAACCCTGATTTCTCTTTGGTTGGATAAAACTGAACTTCTGGAACCCATTCTGAGAGGGTAAAAAGGAGTGAGCTTCTTCCTGGGTCAAACACTTACAGCCACCCTCTTGCAAAGAGACAAGTGTATAGTTCCTGAGACTTACTCACTTCTCAGAACAATCCAAGGACCTAAACAAACATGTTTCTTCTTTAGAATGACGATGAAGAATAAGACTGTTATTACTCATATTGTTACATACATGGAAGATGTTTATATACTTGAAAGATCACATAGGCGGGAAAGGAAGAAGTGGATAGTTTGAGATTTGGGAGTCTACTTCTAGTCAGAGAATAACAATAACAATTTCTGCACTTACTATAGTGTATGTATATGTAAGAGATACTCATTCTCAATTCTAATGACCTGCAATAAAAGCTCTAAACGTGGTAAAACTTTAGATGTCATGTGAGCACTCTGCACCTTCCCAGAACAGATGGCCATTTGTTGTGGTTCTCAGATTTCCTCTTGTGCTGTGGCTCCATTGCCCACCGCGCCCATTCCTGTACTATCACAGGTCTATTTTTCTGAAGATCTCACTTGCAAGATATATAGACACCTCTGTTCTAGCACATGCTTCAGAGATAATCTGCTGGGGTTTCAAGTTGACTTTTTTTGGCACTATACAAATTCGATTCCAGATTTGGATGCTCTTTAACATCCTGCCTCTTCATTTCACAGAGGATATCCATTTTGTCCTGACGTCACAAATTCTCAGCATTTTATTCAGTTCTCCACAGACAGCAAGGAAAAGATACAAAATTGAAAACTTGATCCAATTCTCAAGTGTGTGTAGTTGTTTCAGGGCTTCCAAATAATTTACTAGCATTCTTATTTTATTTCTAGACATAAAAATAGCTTGGACACATTTACAAGATTAATTTACTGCAGTTCAGCATCATTCTGAAAAATACCTGTCAATGCCATAGTTGTACTCAGTCTAGATAACTTTGCCAGTTGGGTTTCAGCATCGTAATTAAAGTAATATCCAATGCAACAGTTATTTAAGGAATGCAAGGTACTGAGCTAATACTGATTATCAGAGAGTAAGTCTATCTAGATATCTAGATATGTCAACAGTAATTCTCTCCATTCTTTGTCTGATAATACGCTACTTTGGGATTGCACTAGACCATCTTAGCATATTTCTTCCATCACTTTTCATAGTGTTGTTGACATTCCATTGTAGCGTAGAGATATTCAGGCATTTTTGTCAGTCATCAACTAATTTGCCAAAAGGTCTAATTTTGTGAGTCATCAGTCCTATTCATTATAATGATTTGAGATGTATTTCATTAGAATTCATGCTTGTTAAACCAATGTTAACTTCAATTTTCCATCACTGGCAAATGCAACAAATTTATTATCTGCAAAGAAATATCATGTTTGCCTCTAGCCTGCAGACCAAGCCACACTTGAAACATGATAATAGTAGCAGAAGGAACAAAAGAATCATGATTCCACACCAGACAGAGGGAATAAGAGACTTCCCATTTCCCAGCAGAGAACACATCTGATAATTCATAAGGAGCAAAGATTCAGAGTTGTGTCCTCATTGTCTTGTGTATATAATTCATCCAACACATACATACGCTATAAAATGATGATTACAGATTTGTAATCATTCATTAAGTTTGATCTTCTTGAACATCAGCTGTTCAGAGTTACTTCTGTTTAGTAAGTAATTATCAGGATGAAATTCTTTTTTTTTCAATCCTTCATACTGCAAATATCAGGCAGCACATCCAGAAAGAGTTTCAGTGCTGGAGTCTAGGTGAACCACTGCAAGCAATGGCACCCATCTTGTTATTATGAACTCCAAGTATTGTAGACATAGATGTGTGTAGGAGCACTGACAGTATTTAAATATTCTCGGACAAATGTAATCAGAACATGGAGGGGCTGACAACGCATTCTTGCTCTTTGAATTTTGATTTCAAAATACCTTTAGCAGTAACAATGACATCCAAGGAAGTGTTAGGCAAAGTAGAAGAAGCAATGTTTTTGTCAGTGATGGCAACAGGGATGTAAATGGGAAAGTGCTGAAAAGTTGTCCTACACTAGTTAGCCTATAACATGAAGTTATATATCCTGTTTCTATTGTATAGCTTCTTTATAATCACAAGTGAGAACTGCCTACTAAGCATCCCCTGGCTGTCTTGTAAAATTAGGAAAAGATTCTAGTCAACATCAGCCCTCCTGAAGGCTTAGCAAGGAGACCCAGGGGAGCATTCCATGGAGTCATACTTAAAACATACAATCATTTCCCATTTGGAGCATGACCTTTGTCCATGGGGTAGATGAAAAAGCCCAGGAAAGCTACAGAATGAGCCATTTAAGAGCAAGTTTCCTTTTCATCATTATGTCATTCTCTGAGGGGCTTTTAAGAATAAAAAGTGCCACTGTCAGAGCTTCCCTGAGAAGAGTGAAAGGAAATTCACAGTAATGCTCTGAAGGAGCTCTCTAAAGATCCCAAATTCAACTGGAAATATGTCCCTGGCACCCAACATGAATGAGAACTCATGGGGACTGAAAGTCTGGTCCCAACAACTTGCCGGTGAACAGGGAACCTGCAACTGTGTGGGCCTAGAGCTGAAGGTATCACACCGGGACTGTGAAACGGAAGCTAATCTATAGCAAAGGGGAGAAACGCCTTACCGATCATCCCTGGCTCATCTGGAGGAGGCTTCCAGAAGACTGGTGAGATAGAGCTTCTCTGATTTGCACATAGCAAAACAGATTTGCAAAACACCAAAGGCCACATGATTGGGTACAGGGAAGGTGAGGTGGTAAAAATGTAATCACGGTGTCTGCAGGCTTATTTCTGTATGGGCAATAAATTTTCAGTCACAGTTCTCAGATGAGCAGAATATGATTTACCAGTTATTGCACTGGCTTGCTCCTACCAACGTTGCAGATATTCCATCAACAAGATGCAAATCAACTTCTCCTTATAGTATTCAGATAATTAAAAAAAAAAAAAAAAAAAAAAAAAAAAAAAGTAAATAAAAGATAACACTCACTAGCATTAAAAACAAGCAAAACCCATCCAAAATAAAGTACACACCCTGTCTACTTACTGCTCCCAAAGCTAAAGGACCTTTTTTCTGCTGTTTACAAGAACAGCTGTTCAATAGAACTACATGAAATTTATTTTCATGTCACCACTTCCTTGCATGCTTTCTGACTGTTATGATGTCCGAAGAATATGAGAGCAATGGCATTCTTAAAATTAGGTCAATTTAGGGGCATTTGTAGGAGATTAAGAGATTAATATAAGCCCAAAAAATGTTTTGTGTGTCTGATCTGCTTTGAAAGTAATCTCTCTGTGATAGCGTCTGTATCTTTGTATTTTGCACCACACCGATTACCTTACTTCTGATTAACAAGCAATAAATAATTATAATGTTATTTAATGCTATAAATCATGTTAGCTGTAATAGCAATGCTAGAACTGAATTCAAGTACTAATAGTAAATTACTGCCTCTTTCTCGAATTCCTTTCCCAAAACAAAATGAATCCAAATTCAGGAAAGAACTCCAAGAAACAGGATAAAAGGTACTTGAGAGTAAGGCACAGAGAGCTGCTCCCTGCACCAAGTCTTTCCTTATGTTTGTTATTTCTTTGCTTTTCTTTAGTTGACTGGTGATGAGCAAGCCCGGAAGAATGAACTACTTGAGAAAGAGAGAGAAAGAGACGGATGGATATTGTCAGAGTGCGTTGAGTGGGAGGGCTGCTTCTGTGTGTGTGTGTGTGCGTGTGCGTATGTGTATGTGTGTGTGTGCAATAACTGAGGCTCCATTCCAGTCAGCAGAACTTGGATTTCAGCCTAAACTTTGGGTATCAGATGATCGTCATAATGATTCCTGCTGCCACTTTGCACTCCACAGCAAAGCACGTGACACACCCGCAGCCATGCTGAAATTAGCCCTATCCTGATGTCCCTCTCTAAATGTTTCCCCGTTATCTCCCACTTGTCTTGATAGCTAATACAGTTCCTACAGCTGCTATATCACATTAGGTCAGAGCGATGAAAACGAATGCCATTTTCTTGATGGCTTATGCAGAATTGTTGTAATTTGAATCAAGTCTCCCTAGCCTCTTTCTTTCTTTCTCTCCTATTTTTTCTGCCCCTCATACTGAATATATTGGGGCCCTGGCGAGCTGCCATTCTAACTGCACATTAGAAATGGTAGAGTTTTCCTCTATCTGATTCTCTAAAATGAGTTCACCAAAAGGTGCAGACCCAGCACATTTGTGGTTTTTCCTATAAATTACTTTAACACTGTGTCCAATCATATATATAATTTCAGATTTTCAATTTCAACTCACTGCTGTGTCAGCACAGACTCCACTGATATGTCTAACGTATTTAGCTTAAAATGAAACGGATGGCATTTCATTACCAGGAAGATAATATTTTTGAATATGTTTGCTGCATGGCAGGATCCATCATTATTCTGCCATTTTATGTTCAGAGTGTGTAATAGCTTTTTAATGCTTTGATGTATTTTATTTATATATGTAATATTTTTCTAATACCATGGGGTGGTTTAACTCATTGGACACATCATACAATCTTAATTGAATGCTTTTAAGTATTAGTTGGAGGGGAGAAGGCTGAACAAATTGCCAATATTTTGTTTGAAATTTAATAGAGAGTAGCTGAAACACCGAAAAACCCATCTCATTTTCACTCCTTCCCATTGCTCCTCAGCTCCCTCTGACACTCAAAATACTTTGAAAGGAAAAAAAAGGGGGAAAGAAAATCCCACAGTCCCCTGAGACGCTCTAGCTGTCAGCATGAAGGTAAGTAACACAGGAAATCTTGAACGTGCCCAACTGTGAATGACAGAAGCCCTCTTATTGGCGGAAGCTTCTGACAGGCCTGAAATCCTTAATACCTAGTTTCTCAGTCCTTTGACCAAAGTCATGGAATTTTAAAACTACTAAGAATTTCTTTGAAGTGTTGTGTTTTTTTTTTTTTTACTTGCAAGGAAATAATAGTACTTATGTACATTAGTGTAATGTCACAGCTAAAAGCATTCCACATGAACAGTTAAGTATTAAAGGGCATTTCTTGATATTAGCAGCAGCCGCTAAAATGAGCCACGCTAACTGCTCCTTGCACAGGACTAGTCCTGTTGTTATGCTCTGCATGCGATTGAATAAGAATGTTCCTTGCTTAAATGAAAGTTGGCATATGACAGAGTGTGAGGTGAACTATGACCTTCCACATCCAATTCTTTAAATTACCATGTTCTTTTTGCTTTTTCCTTTTAAAATAGTCATAGCCAGTCAGTACAGGTTTAATTTTCCAGTAGTTTCTGTTTGTTCACAGAAGGGACTTGTTCCCCATATGACCAATTTTATATTGTGGAAAGCATCATTTTCCCAAAGCTATTTGAACTGCACTCTTCAGAGAGGAAGAAATGTTTTACTACCTTTCTTACTGCAGGGAAAGATACAAAACAGTTAAAGGAAATGTTCTCGAACAGGGCTGTTTAAAATTAAATACTTAAACTTTGTATGACTTAATGTTTTTCAGAGGTACCAAGCACCTCCTAATCCTCTTGAAGCTGGCTACACACTCCTGATAATCAGATTCCTTATTTAGACATCTAAATGGGGAGCTAGGGACTTGTCACTGCATTTTGTGGCCAGAAGCACTAGTCATCAAAAGTAGTTAGGCATTCAGATTCTGTTGAAACATGAAAGCATTTGAGACCCTAATATTTTGTGAGATCTCATTTTGGCCGTGTGGTGATTAGTAGCAGATGTCAAGAGACAGCATTTTATTTCATCTTATTTAACTGTTTGCTCAGGCAGGCCAAATATAAAGATTATTTTAAGGAAAGTGGCATTTTCTGGTATGGACTAACTGATCTAAAATTACTAGTGGAAATACTGATTGAGGATGAGGGAACAAAAGAATATTAAAAGGTATAATTAACAATTCCCAGGAAGAAGAGACTGAAAATTATCCTAACACATTGTATGGTGTTCTAGCAGGAATTGGTACTGAAAACTGAGAATATCAAAGGAGCTCTACGTTTGCTTAGCAAAAGGCATTGGAAAATAAAACATATCTGGGGAAAGTCCTTCTTATTTCTTGTTGGAGTTTACATTCTTCTTTTATGTTTTTCCCTGAAAGACAGACCACAGAAATATTCATATCTAAAATGTAATGGATAGTTTTGTAACAGTTCCTTCTCTTGTCTTCTGAAATAATTGGATTATCAAGATAACAGCTGCAAACCTTTTTCTCCACCATTCACAGCCAACTTTCCCCTTCATTATTATTTTACACAAACTAATTCTCCATCATCCAGTAAAATATTTTAAACTAGATTTTCAAGGGAATTTCCTATATACAGGTGTCCAAGTATGTACTAGCAAAGAGATGCAGTGAAGTTTGTGATAAGACACCTGTTACCTGTATCACTCACCTCTGTGCATTTTCCAAGTTTCTTTCTGGGAACACCCTGCTGATAGGGCTTTTGCAGTTATGTTCTGCCTGATGATCACACAAGTGACAGGCACAACAGCTGCCAATGCTAATGCCTAAAATAACAGCAAAGTTCTCTGGCTTTCCTAGGTTAGTCTGTGTAAATGGGAACCAAGTCGTAGCCTCCTCAACAATTAGCCTTCTCCTAGGAGACAATTGCCTGATTCTTGATTCAGAATCCAATCTTCTTAATAAATTTAGAAGGTAATACAAATTTTTTGAAGGCTGTGGTCTGTCCTTCAACACCACAATGTCATGGACTGACTGTATCTTGACAAAACTTTGGGGTTTTTTTTGTTTTTTGTTTTTTTGGTGTTTTTGTTTTGTTTTGTTTTGTTTTGTTGTTGTGTTGTTGTTTTTAGGTAACTGCCTGGTGCACATTATCAGAAAGACCTCAACTATTCACAGCTTCAGTCTGTACTTCAGTTTCTCCATTACAAGCTAATGGCTAAAATGCTTACTCACTGGAACTGTCAGTCACACAAACTCAGAGATTAGTTCTCTTGACACCCCAAGTCAACTACACCTGCTGCACTTCCACCTTTGAACACAAGGCAGAGCCTCACAGAAGTAACCCAGACCTGAAACTGAATGTATTCAATGACTTGTATCTTTACTTAGAAACTACCCTCAATTAGAAGCTAGTCTCTAGTAGCTGTACCATTACCCTGCAAGCCTCCAGGGAAACTAATTAAATGCAATAGAAGAAAGATGTAGAGAAAATCGATTAAATATTGTAGAAACCCTGGACTGAAATGAAGATGTATAGCAAATGCAGATCAGTCCACACATCCCAGCACCTTTCCCAAGTCATTTTAACCGTTCTGCAGAGTGTTGGCTCATATACCTATACCGTATACTAACGCTGCAAGTGCAGTGTATCCCAGAAAACTACTGTAAAAATTCTTCAAGTTCTGTTATTCTTTTAATTAGAATATTATATAAACACAAAAATTTAAGTTGACTCATCAAAAGGTACTGCAAATATCATGTTCTGTTGATCCAGCAATAAAATAAGACCATCACAATTTTATTATTATTATTATTACTGTTAATAATAAAAATATTTTTATTTTTATTATATTAAATTGAACATATAATTAGTCCCATATTCTGAAAGACATTTGGCAGAAGTTACAACCTTCAGTATCTTGGATGATCTGGGTCTGTGTCTATCTATGAAAAAGAGTTTGCTTATCTGATCTGCATGTGAGTATCTTAGGTCAGATGCTTCTTCAGCGTCCACCCAATGAGAACAATGACCTTATGATGAAGTTCCTCAGATGGGTAGGTGGAACTATGTGTGCAATAACATCTGGCCTCATACTGAATTAAGAGCATGTTTTCTACCATGATTTTCATACAAATAGCACAAAGTAATCATTATGCACATTGGTGAGAATTCAGACATAATCAGACCCACAAAATCTTCATTTAAATTTCAAGACAGGACTGAACTGAGTCAATGAGTTACACAGGGTAACAGGCTGGTTACATCATTTCCAGGGAAGTTCATTACTAGTCGCTGAGTTTCTGGAGGTATTGTGTAATTTCATTATGGCTATGCAACAGAGTCACACAGCTTCCTTAAAGAAACAACTAAGCACTGTCTAACATGAGGTGAATATATTTGTGGAATAGAGCAACTCCAGTCCCACACCTGCAGAGAAGGTATCACATCTCTGATGCTTCAGGTTCTGTCTAAGGTGACCATCCAGTGGGTTAGTCAAACTAGACCCTGATTACAGGAATTAGGACAGTTTGAAAGCTGCTGATTCTCAAGTATATTCCTCCAGGCCCTGTGCTAAGGAAAATCTTGAAAGATAAATCACATGGTGTCAACATTTTTCTTTTTTTCTAACATATCCATGCAATGCAAGCAACACGTATAACTTAGATTTCTCATGTACCTTACCCAGCAAAATTCTGGATATTAGACTCTTGTTTCTGAGAAGGTTGGGAACCTGTAATGTCATTGAAGGTTAACAGAAACTGCAGGAACTATGTGCTTCTCTAGATTTTCCCATACAATCTGATCTCTGCCAAGGTAGCATATTATCCATAGCTACCCTGAATAGATTAGGCAGACAGAGAAGTAAAGCAGCACTGTATCCTTCAGTTAACAAAAGCATTATGTGGGAATAAATTAGTTGCTTCTTTCAAACCTAGGTCTACTTTTCTGTAGCTTGATATTTTTGTCTTCCTGACTTCTTAAAACAGAACATATGTGAAAATCTGAGCTCCGAAATTCCAGAGTCTTGAGCTGGCAACATTACAATCTGTGATTTGATGGAAATAATGTCACTTCTAGCTATGCTTTAGTTCTGAGCTGTCTACAGCTGTGTGCTTGTTTGCAAATGTTGTTGTCATTCCCCTTTAACTTCCATATCAGGAAAGGACCATATCAGGTCCTACCACAGGAAAATAAATAAATAAACAAATAAATAAATAAACAAATAAAGAAAGAAAGAAAGATTAAGCATTTTGAAATCATAGGCCTAATCAAGACCTCTGTTAGAACAAAATTCTGTGTTGGGTGTCACGGATGGCTGTCACACTCCCAGTTCTGTGGCTTGCTTCATGAACAGTGTTACATGGTACAAGAGAAGAAGAGGGAAGAAGGGAAGAAAAGAGACTTTCTTTGTACTGCCAGAGTTGGCTAGCCAATTCATCCACTGTCTGTTCCTCTTCATCTTTCCACATCATTACTGCCAACGAGTTGGCATATGATGATGGTGCGCTCCATACAAACTTCCGCCACATGGGTCGCGTACACTGGACTTCATCTGGATCTTTGGATAACTGTTCGTTGTCAAGTTCATCATAAATCACCTCCAGCACAGCTAGTTCTCTCAGGTACTGGATACCTCTTTGCATGGCTGTCCACTTGCCGGGCTGACATACAACATCTTCCTTGAGGGGATACCTTTCCTTCACGCCTGACAGGAGTCACCTCCAGAGGGTGAACGTTTGTGCCCTTTTTCCAATTGCTCTGTCAATGCCCCCTTCCCTAGTGAGGGATCCCAGCTGCTTGGCTTCCCTGCCATCTAATTCCACGCTATTGGCCCCATTATCCCAGCATCGGAGCAGCCATGTGACAATATAGTCACCTGTATGACAGCTGAAATCTTTTCACATATCTCGCAGCCCACCCTGGGATAGAGATCTCTCCCTCTTTGTCCTCCTGTTCCTCCTGTTCCCCTAAGTAGCTCATCTACCCCTCACCCAAAACAGCTGGGCTATTGCTTGATTTCCTAGCAATTCAGCTTAATCAAACACTAGTGTCAAACACCAAAATGAAGCAATGCATATCTGTCCATTTGTCAAAGTTTTCCAGTATATAACACAGTGACCCAGAAACTCTTCATGGGACTTGAAAAGCATCTCTCCATCCGGTGTCCTGGGTTTATTTTTATTTTCAGACTAAATTTCCTATTTCAGGATAGAAAAAGAAAACAAAACAAAACAAACAAACAAAAAAACCATATAAACCTTACTGGTAAAGGTAAGACTTATTATAACCCCATCCAGAAAGTACCTGTATACTAATACCTATATTTTATGCATGTTCACTGTCTAGATATCAACTGTTTGCATAAATCTTACTACAACAACATTTGAAATTTCACTGTCCTCCATGACATGCTTGCCAGGTATCAGCCACAATGGCAAGAAATATATCCATGGAGAAGAAAAAGCAGATTTATTAAGAAGTATGTTCTCCTTCTATAAGGATGAACCAGAAAAGAGCAGCAATTCCAAGAGAACCACATAGGAATGAAAAAAGATAACTACAAAAAATAGAATATTACAAAAAGAAGAAAAAGAAAGAAAAAGAAAAAGAAAAAAGAAAAAGAAAAAGAAAAAGAAAAAGAAAAAGAAAAAGAAAAAGAAAGAAAAAATGAAAAGAAAAAAGAAAGAAAAAAAAAAGAAAAAAAAGTAGATCAAAATCATAATATAGAAAACAACATTGATTCAAGTTCCATCTTTCATGTTTTTCAAACTACTAAGCAGAACATGGTGCTGGAACCTTTTGCCCTGTCTCATCCAAATAAGTTTCAGCTGTTCACATGCTTGCTCTTGTGCATCAATCCACCTACATTTTAGTTTGCCAAAGAGCAAGCAGTATAGTAATATACTCTCTTCACCATTTTTTTATGAAACTGCTGCCAATCATTTGCTTTCACGCAACTTTGTAATCCATGATGGGTTGAACTAATTTAAACATTTTAGATTTCATACTGTAGGAGTAGACACATGACCCATGACTGAAAGATTTCCCATTAACCACACCCTAAGCTGTTTCCCTTTTAGACAACTTTTAGAACAAAACATATTGTTCTTACCAAATGTACTCTCTGTTTGCTGGCTTGTATGAAGAAGACAAAGCAGAGAAATCATCTTTCAGAAATTACTTGTACTTCTAACAGTACATTCATTTTGGGGGTTGGATTTTTGAAAGGAGAAAGATATTAGTCAGGAAACTATAGACATAGTTTTCTTCTTATAGCTAAATGCTTCTTTACTCTATTGCTGCCTCTAGATGACCTCCTGGTATCCAAATCTTTGAGTAGGCCAGGGTACTGCTAGTTGTGGCAACCCAACAACTCAATAAACATCTACCAGAAGCCATTCTGAAACAGTTTTTCTTTAAGGGACAGTCCCAGCTGTGAAATAAACTCCCACAAAAACTAAAGACCATCTTTACTTTAGGCCTTTGGCCTAAAGGCCAAACTACCTATATTCCACTCTAAGTGAAAAGCACATTTAATTTTCCTTCCTCTGTATAAATGCAAGCAAACAGCACTTCAAAAAAATAATAATAATACTATGCTTACCTAACTGTTCTCCTTCTACAGAAAGATCGAGAGAAAGAACATGGATTAGTTATAACATATAATATGCAACATTTTTCAACATTCTAAGCAATATGGATTATACAATCAGTATAATCAGAGAGAAAAGAAGCAAAGAGAAAAGAATTACAATTATCAGCTTCTGAAAAAGGTTTTGAAATGTTGGCCTTAATAAACAGATGTATTTTATGGACATCACATTAGTGGTTATCAGCATAAATGATGTTATATTTTGTAAGAGTCAACTCTTAATCTCTTAGCAGTTTAGCACTGTGTAATTCTGCTGACCACATTAAATTTCTGTTTTATAATGAAGTAGTTGTTTGAAATTGGGCCCATAATTTTACTTATTTTTAACCTGTGAAAAGTTTGTTAGCTAACGCACAATGCTTTCATGCAGCCTAAGCACATCAGTTGCTCATGTGCTGCTAGATCATTTTAGATATTCATACAAATATATTTAGACCAGAAACTTACTACCCAGAGCGAAAATATATTCCTTGTTCAGCAAGGAATTGCAATTACTAGTCTTCAATAGTCTTCTCTTAAATCAAATTATATAATGAAGGGTGTAATATTTCCAGAACAAAACATGGGCTTCCGATAATTGTCATTGTTTTGGCTAGGATGGAGATAACCTTCACAGAGGATCATATGATGCAATATTTTGGACTTGTGATGAAAATAGTGTTGATAACACACCGATGTTTTAGTTGTTGCTCAGCAGTGATCACACTGAGTCAAGGATTCTTCTGCACAAGATGTAGGGGAGGGACACAGCCAGCACACTTGACCCCAACTGACCAGAGGGATATCCCACACCATATGATGTTGTGCTCAGCAATAAAAGCTGGGGGAAAGAAGGGAGGGGGGGGATTTGGAGCGATGGTACTTGTCTTCCCAGATAACTGTTACATGTGATGAGCCCTGATTTCCTGGAAATGCCTGAACATCTGCCTGCCAATGGGAAGCAGTGAATTAATTCCTTGTTTTGCTTTGATTGTATGCATAGTTTTAGCTTTACTTATTAAACTGTCTTCATCTTGACCCATGAGTTCTCACACTTTTACCTTTGCAATTCTCTCCACCATCTCTTGGTGAGGGAAGTGGATGAGTGGCTGTGTGGTGGTTAGCTGCCCGCTGGGATTGAACCATTACAATAACAAAATGTAACAATCTCCATAACATCTTTATTTGACATTTATCCATGAAGAAAAGAATGGGACATACTACAAGTACACTCCAAGACACAGACCTTTGAATCCAGTTTATACAAAGAAGTCTTCACCTTTTCAAGAACATATAAAGAGACCTGAAAAAAAAGTGAGCATGCCAGATTTAATTCCTCTTTATATTACAGTAATAGTGATAGTAACAATTTTTAAAAATGTGTATGAGTCTCCTAATTCTTTTAACTAAAAGGATCTAGCCAGGTCATAATGTATTAAACCATGGATTACTCTGAAGAAATATCTTTAAACCCCCTTAGCATTTTTTTATGATGAACCATGGAAGGAGTGCATGATTTTTATCGCTGTGCTACAAGAGCCAAAGTGCAAGTGCCTCATGTGGAATTACTGTATTGTTGCAAAGTCCCTACTTTAGTCATTCACGGATTTGCCATAAAATTCATACATTTGTTAGCTGTATTTTATCCTGAATTATATGTTTGGAAGTTACTAAATCTGAAATTATTTAAACCACAGGCAGCTCTTAGGATCTCTTAGCACTGACATATTCATACCAGCTATTACAGGAGGTGGAACAATCATCTCTCTGTCTTGAGTGCCCAGACGGATCAGCTTCAGAGGACAGTGGCAGGTATATCCTGGCTCCAGAGAGCACTCAGCCATGTTCTTTGAGGCTTGTATTTTGAGAAAGATGTAATATTCCAATTTTATATCAGCTTTATCCAAACCTTGTCTTCCTCGCAAAATTTTTCTCTTTCTCTCTGTGACTGGTTAAAATATTGTGCTCCCTCCTATGCTCTCAGATAACAACTGATACAACTTCCCTGTCTGACAACCACAGTTGAAAGCAAGCAGCAGCCTTGAAAAGCTTTACCTGATTGAAAACACTTCATGCCAAGCAGAATGGAGTGACTTGTGTATATTGCCCTCAGAAGCCAAGAATTAAAAATAAGCCCCTTACATGCAGTCTCAGGCTTTAAGTTCTGTTCCTAATTTTAAAAGCTTTGCATTCCCTAAGCCCTGAGCTACTTCCAGAGCTGTTTCTTCACCCTCAGTCACAAATTTTCCAGAGCCATAGTGTATTCAATGACAGCAAAGGGGACTCGGGGAAGGTAGCAATTCTCCCTGTAAGAATGAATGCAGATAGCACTGCTGTCTGCAGAAAATGTGAAATCACCACATTTTCCCACAGTAAAAGATAGTCATAACAGGAGCTTAATTCATAACACTATTTCTTCTGCCCCAGTATCTTTACTTTTGAAAGCTGTCATATCCTATCCGTAAGTTAGCCCGCTCTCCATCACAAGGAACAATTAAACATCTCTTCTTACATTACCACTTACACCTTAATTTCTGGATGGTGAACTCAGGAGTTCTCACCTGGGACTCTGATACATAAGATAAATGCAGAGAACACAAAAAATATTGCCTGAAGAAGACTTCAGTCAAAGCTCATGTCAAAAGGTCAGATGAAGCACAAAGGATAGATAGTCCATAGATAGTCTTTCAAAACAAATTAATGGTGGGAGGCAACAGAAAACCAGCCCTGATATGGCTTTGCAGAGTAGAGGCAAAAATCAGTCAGAGCGACTCAACAGAATAGTCACCACAAACTAGAAGTGGAATAAATATGGACAGACAGATTTTATTATTATTGTTGTTGTTGTTATTGAGGTTTTATGTTATGCTTACTGCACATTTTCAAAAGTTTGGGAAGGAATGAGAGTTATGGAAAAACACATTCACAGAAATAATTCTCCAGTACTGCAAAAACTGTGTTAGGTATTCATTCAAAGTGCTGTCGAATCACACATACAAAAATTACTGCTTAATGGTTTTATTGAACACTCTGATCCCCCTGCTTCTGAGTCCCTTACTGTGGTTATGCAAAAGAAAGCAGGAGGCATATGGTTCGTAAGTGGAATGAATTGATTTCTCTTCTATAGATTTAGCTAGTGTTTATCATCAACTGCTTCTGCACCAAGGCAGTTATGAGTGACTTGACCTCACTGGGAGGCTTTTTTGCATTTGAAGGACTTTTCAGTATCAACTTGCATATGCTTGCCAGCAACTTTTCATAAAATTGTGATAGATGTATTGCAGAAATTGAAAGCCAAGTAAGGCCACATAAATGAGAAGGTTTATTTGGAGATAATTGTCTGACATAATACTGTGTAATTGTACTGTTTCCTCCAGAGTAAATCTGTCCAAGTGCAAATGAGAAAAAACAGTTCTTTTTTCGAAGAACTTTGTGTTTCTGGACACCATCAATTTCTTGAAGCATGTTCATAACAGTGATTTGTCAACAACCAACAAAAATTTGGATAGGGTTTAGCACAATCTAGCCACTTGATACCACAGAGCCTTTTAGTCATGTACATTGCCACAGATACACTACTACATTGATGGTCGTTACACTAAATGGCCTGAAAGAACCTTCATCTTACATGTTGCCATGTAACTATGTTACCACCTATTTGGCTCTGGTGTTCAGACATTAAGGAAAACCCTGCTAAATCATCTATGATAACAGCTCTTAGCTTGCCTCTGTTGGCTTTGTTGTTTTCCTCTGAGGAGCACGTAAGGTCATTAATCTGTTTTTCCCATTCCAACAAGGAATTTGAAAAACTTAATCATGCTCTACACAGCCTATTAAGAATGGAAACAATCCACAGAATGTGGCTGAAACTTACTTCCTCCATCATTCTCAGACCACACCAGCTGCTTGTTACTGTATCATTTAGCAAGCCTTTTTCAGAAAAAGGTCCTCGGTGACCTCTAGCAGGCTGTCTTCTTCTTTTTCTTTGTGAGCAATCAAGCAACTGTAACAATAAAGTCATTTTCTGAGTAGTGAGAACCTGGACAAAATGCACCGTGTATGAGAGAGAGGACAAAACAGTGACAACAATCAATTCACAGCCTTGACATTTTCTGCCTTTGCTCCATTTGAACATTTTCCAGCAAGAATGATGTCACTGGGGCTATCCCTGTACAAGATACTGTTTCTTTAACTCACAAAGAGTTTCCAAAACTTTTTAACCCACTGCTGAAGAGAATGTGTATGTGGAAAATACAGGAGGAAAAAAAAAAGGGGGGGAGGTGTTAATCGGTGGGAAAGAACATGTACAAAACTGCCCCAGAATAGTCAATAGCATTGTTAAAATTTGAGGTTCAATCTGGGATAAAAAGTTTTCACCCATACACTTTCTGAGTCAGAAAAGCATCTTTAGTTTTAAGTTTCCCTTGAACTGGACAGTGCTTTAACCACCAGCCTGTTTGCCTATTTTTGAACTGGTCTTTCCTCAAGCCTAGACAGATAAAATAATACAAATAGTGTGATTCATTTTTGGTGGTCTTGGAGGGACAAAGGAAAGCTGACATGAAGGAAAGGAGGCAGCACTAAGGAATGTTTAGTCAGCTGATATGTAGCATTGTATCATTAAACCTCTGGAAGAGAGGAACAAAAGTTAGAGAACAGTAGAGAGATCATGGTATCTTAACAGATCATTGCTGCCCTTACAGCATTTTGTCATAGTTGTAGCATGCATACCAATGTTTTGTACAATGGTGGACAGAAATGGAGGCTACAAACTAGCTCTGATGGAGAGGAGAGCACCAGGTCTAACAATGGTACCCCTCTGTCTTTCAGTCTCTTGGCATGCAAGTAACTGCATTTCTCTTTTATAGCTTGCTGATAACTTGTAGTTTGTCTATAATTGTCACAGAAACATGCTCCATTTAATTGAAGCCTTGTAGTACTCCACCAGAAAGCAGCTGATCAATACAGAAGGAATGTTTCAGTGTGTACCAACAGGAAGGGATTTCTCCAACAGTTTCAGAGTCACAGCCTTAGGGGATATCTCTGTCCATATTAGCAGTAGTTTATATGCAGTTTTCTATCAGACTGTTATTGTGAATGACAATACTGCCATTTCTTCTGTGACTTCTGAGACAAATGTACCAGTCTCAGGACATTCACTTCATAACATAGATAGTGGACAAAAACACACCATGAGCTTTGCCACAGCGCGGAACTCCAGCCTGCAACCTCTCATGCTGGACTTCTCCCTCCCCTTATCCTTGTCATTGCCCAAAGTAGCGAAAGACTTAATTGCCACAGGGTAGTGTGGTCAATCTTTCTGGAGATCCAACAGCCCACTTTCATCTGGCAGACCAAGAGGAACTGAGCATTTCCCTTCAGGCAATCTATATGGTCTAGCAGTTCACTGTGTAAGTGATGCCTTATCGATTTCTGCCATACCCTCCATAGCTGACTCAAGGATCAGAGACTCTGACAATGGCTAACAAGTTTAAACCATTAGTCCCATTTGTAACTACTTGGTGAAAGCCTTGTCAGTCTCAACGTACCTTATACTGCAGCTTTTAGTGGATTTCTAATCCCATTCATTTTGCCACAATGACCTCTGTAGTTAATGGGGGTTATTGGAAAATTATTTTTTTCTTCAAAAGCTTTTCCTTTCTCCCCCCTGCTTTTTCTTTTTGGAACATAAAAGCCATTTAGGTTGTGATGTTACAAAACAGCAATGCAGGCAATAATCTGTTGCTCTCCAGTGAGAAAATATGTGCCCTTGTGTACTGTATGTTGTGTCTGATACTAAAAAACATCTTTGTCAGTCAGGTGCCAGCAAAGTAATTCATTCTGAATAGAAAGGTTTTCTGAGAGCAGTATTATTCTTTAAATGGTCATATTAAAAATCCTAACCCTCTTCAAGGTTGAGGACATGCCATTAGTATAATTTTACCATATTAAAGCCTTTCTTTTTTTCCTGTCTAACCTCCTCAGAGCAGCAGTTTGCAGTTTTGTCATATACATGGTAAAATGGCTTCCTTTAGAACAAACCATGTGGGATTTCTACTAGTGAATAGGCCCAATTATGCCAAGTTGCATAATAATTAACACTGTACACTGGAAGTAGGTCCTATTAGCTTCGTCTGTGCTGTTCTCTTAGGCAGCTCTCAAGGGCCACTCCAAAAGTGGCCTGGTGTGCCAATTCTTGTGACATTTCTCCATGCTCCAGGCCTGACAGCCCTTGGGATTTCCCCAGTGTCCACTGCCTGGAGTGACCTTAGGCCAGATATCTATCTAAACCAATGTCCCATTGAATGGACTGCACTTACCACCACCACTCTGTTCTGTGCCTGTGTGGTAAGAGAGACAGTGACTCACAAGGTTTAGGGTAAGAACAAGAATGGGTACTACGGCACTGAAGTCTGTATTTAGATGCTATCATCCCAGGGACCACAGCTTACCTCCTAAAAAAGAAAAACCTTAGCCACCCTCAGATTCACTAACAGCATGTCCACATTGCGGGAGCCTTGAGCTCCAGCTCAGGTTTGGACCACACAGCTGAGGCTCGACACTGCAGTGGTTGATCTGGGCACACATTGCAAGCACTTACTAGTGGACCATACCACTGTCCAGACAAAAGTTTGACCAGTAGTAGGTACCTAACCTCCGGCTCCAGAGTGGCAGCATACCAGCTTCAAAATTCCCATTCTACTCTGTTTTTATCCATTTTTAATGTTGTTTTGTTTATTGGACCATTTGTACCATTTCTCTATTTCCCCCTTTCAAATGGAGCAGAAACAGTTTCCTTTAGCTGTCTTCATCACAGGAGTCTATGAAGTCACATGTCCTCCGGTTTATCACTTCCTAAGGACGACTTCTGTCCCAAAAAGCAGATAAACAAAATGCATTCAAATATATGTCAGAGGAGGCCACCACTCGTTGTGATTATGTGTAAAGACATCAATCCCTCCTGCTTTCAGAGCCTCAGAGGCCACCATGGGCCACCAAGACTAGCTGCATTTGCTGTCTGCATGAAGTCTTTCTGTTTCGGTCATCTGATGTACATCCCCTGAAGTCACGAGTCTAGGTATTGCTGTTGGACAAGACACTGATAAATTGTTCCCATACCACAGGTGTGGCTGTAGCACCCCTCCACATCCTCACTGCATACAGACATTGCCACAAGTATCTCCCAGCCTCTGTTCCTTCTTCTAAAATCTGCACTACAGCTGCAGGTGAGATTATGGCCAGTGGAAAGCATAAGTCAAATCATGCAGTGGTCCCACATGTCAGCTAAGTTCCAGGTCTAACTTGAGGGATTACACTATGTATTTCCCCAGTTTTGTTCTCCATCCCTGTGGGCCTTCAGCCATGGAACTCTTCCTTGTCTTCCTTTGTTCTGCATACAAGGCCAACCAGCCTTTCAACATCACCTCCTTCAGGGACAGAGTATGCAGTGCTGATGCCTGGACACTAAAAGGTAGTGGGGGAAACAGTGGGCACTGGCTTAGTCACAGGCAAAACTTGTAAGACCACATAAGACCACTGTTGATGTCAGGTGCTACGGTCACTGGTAGGACAGTAACACTAGCGTGGTGAGGCCAAATGTTTCCTTGCCATCCTTCTCAGAGGGTCAACAAAAACAGGTTTCTGCTGCCTCCTTCCCTCTGTGTTTTTACTGGTTCCTTCCCTTTCCATGCCAGGTGACAAATGTCCCACCAATTGAAAACGTGGCCATGTGCGGGGTACACAATGGCCCCTTTCGCAAGGACCTCAGAAGCACCTCAGACCCCGGGCAAAAACAATTCTCTTTCTTTCTCTCCAACTAACACAACAGGGGTCAGCATCCTGACCGTGGATGGCTCCTTTACTACCTCTGGCACAGCACTGCCCTGCTGGCAGCCATGTGCAGCCACAGCTGTCCCCCTCAGCCAGTGAGTCACCTCTGCGGCCATGGCCTCTCCAGGATGGTCCTCCACACACACACCCCTGGCCAGCAACACGCAGGGGGACATAGTCATAACTGACGGCCTGCTATGAAGAAGAGTAGCCGACCGTGGTCATAGTGAAACGTAGGTGTATGCCTAATATCATAGAGTTAAAAGGAAGCACCTGAACTTTACCTCTTCCCTGACCCAATCAGCAGGATCTGAGCATCAGGGTCTGTGTTTCTTTTGTTGTAGCAGATATTGCTGACATGTAGCTTCATAGAAAGGGCCTATCATATCCTTTTTCCATTAGGTGTTTGAATTCAGCAAAAGACGTGTATAACAATACAGGGGTCCTGGCTTTCGAAATACCATTGCTTATATTTAGCTTGTAAATAAATCAATATCTTTGGCTGGCTTAAATTTCTGTGCTGTGCACTTCAGCCAGTCTCAGGTCAGAAGACAGAATCATATTTGACAGCAGAGTCTCCTAAAATACACTTTAGGTGCAACTTCCTTAAGCCACCTCACAGCTGAGGTAAGATGAAGTGCTCATTTGCACAAGGTTTTCCCAGAGAACATTTTCTGACCGTGGTGCTGGCCTTATCTTGAAGTTACAGTACTTTATATATTTAGGCAGCAGCCATAAAGAATCATAAGTGTAGACAGCATGTCCTTATTTAATCTCCCAGAAAAAAAAAGGAAAGGAAAAAAAAAAAAGTTAACAAATCCAGACCAAATATGACAGAAGTGTGAAAGATCACAGTCCTCCCAAGAAATAAATAAATAAATAAATAAAAGAAGAATTAAACACCTATTTTCCACTAAAACAGGAATATAGACAATGAGATCTCCTCCATCAGTGATTATTTTTTCAACTGGTTATTTCTGGGGCTCATGTCTATAAGCTGCCGTATTATAACTGCTTAATTGCAGCATGGAGTACAGGAAATTGTTATTATTTTTTAGAATTGGTGTAATTCTTTGACAACTTAATATTTTTAAAGACTTTACTTCCATCCATTTGGATGTCTGTTTATGCCTGTAGAAGACAGAGCCTGTCCCCCACCACTGCCTGTTGGAGATGAGCAGGAAGAGTGAACAGTGGAAAAAAAAACCTTAAAAATGGCACTTAGAAATGACTCCTGTAAATATGCCTGCAGATTTCTTATGGATCATTGGCAGTTTCTCAAGGACCAGTGGCAGGATCCAACATGCTATTGTTTAAAAGAATAGAGCTGGAGGTTTTTTCCAAGATTCTTACACGTCTATACACATATTTTATTTAAAAATCATGACAATTGTTTGCTGTAGGTTATCCTATGAGCTTTATTCTCTTCCCAAGAACACATAACAGGAAATAAACATGTTGCTCTGTTTAGTTTAAATAGATAGATAGATAGATAGATAGATAGATAGATAGATAAATAAATAAATAAATGTGAAAAGCTAGAAGTCATCCTGGATTGTGTAGTGACATCTTGTGGTGAAGAGGAGCATAGCCGAGTGGAAGTTCAGAATGGTGATTACTATCTGCACAACTCCAAAATGTGTAATAACACTTTGTGTCTGGCTTTTGATTGCCTCAACAGAGGACTGTTGCAGGATTATCTTTGCACCCTGTTCATTATGCCACCTAAAATGCTTTTTCTGAGTGGGGTATTAACTTATAATTAATCATCTCACATTAATGTAAATTTATCCATGCAGGCATATTTAATCAGAGCTCTTTCATTTTTCATAATATTTTAATAACAGAGCACTAAAGAAGACTTGCAAGATATAAAGTTACATGAATAGTGGTTATAATCTAAGTCTATTCAAGGGGTTCGAATTCTTGACTTTCAAGGAAGCTGAAAAATGACATAATTTGAACCTATGCACTGTCATTATGATTAACCCGCAAAATGTATATACTCATGGAAAGGCACACACTGCCCTGTCTTAATGACACCCTCCACAGAGGTCATACATAACAATGACATGTTTTCCAATAAGAGTAGTTATAATATAATAGGGTTTAATGTATTTTAGGAGCCTCAGCACAGCAGTATATCACCAGAATAATCAGAAGTGGAAGTCTTTCAATGAAGGTAGTGAGTGTTCATGCAAGTGAATGTATCTAAATGTGTGGTGGGTTTTAAGATTATCTCATTCAATTTTCAATTTTTTTGCTCTATAAATAGTGTATGGGTCCAGTATTTCTAATAAGTATTGATGGCAGCTGTCACTTAAAAGACTGGCTTGTTGTGAATAATAAGTCTGCACTCACTGTAGGAGAACACTACTACCACATTTCTGGCAACATCATTTACACCTTATCTTAACCGTAAAATGCAAAGAAACAGCAATATTCTCTCTCAGTCTTTGACAATTTCTTATTCAAAGATGAGTCAGGCAGGTTATGAACAACAGAAGAAGCACCTCAAAATCCTCAGGAAGTGAGAGACCTGTGGATAAAGCAAATGTTGCTCAAAGTTGTTCCCACTAACCACAGGTAAATTTGGAGTAAATCTGTCTCTCTGGAGTAACTTGGACCATAAGCAATAAGAATTTACCTGCTGTTTCAGTTTCCCTAATTCTCTCACCCCTGCTCAGATTTAATGTGCATTCTGTTAGTTCTCCAAAGAGTCTTCCTTTGCCCTCAACCAAAGGATGTGTTTTCCAGCATAACACTAGAGCATCTAATAAATTAACTGCAAGCAGCTGACTTTTTAAACTATGAACACTAACAATAATAACACCACATGAAGCAAAACAGTAGGTGTTTTGTACTGTATATTGATTGTGACCAGTTTCTACTCTCATTAGAAATATTTATTAGTAAAGCCACCAGTTGTTGAAAAAATTGGATGTTTCTCTAGGATTAACAGCCACCTGGGAGCAGATTAAAGCTTGTTATATATCCAAGGCCATTAAGACCATTTCATACTTTGTAGGAAGAAAATGCCCAGTACAAAATTATTTATTCAAGATGTTTGTTTTTTCCAATTGAGGAAATGTTTGATCCTTCCAATTAAGGATCTCCCCATGCTTTACAAACATTAATGAATTCATAGCTCTGCATCCACAGTGGGTAGAGAAGGATCGTTATCCCTCTTTCTGAGATAATGTAAGAGAGAGAGACCCAGAAAAATTAAATAAATTATCGCAAATTCCAGAGGAGATCTGTCAAAGACTTTTTTTCCTGACACTGGTTTTGAGTCAGGACCAGCTGAGATAATTTTTCTTCCAAGCAATAGGTTCAGCATTTACTGAGGACACGCTTTATGCTGTGAGCCAGTCTTACTGCTTTGATCCACTTTCTGACTCCCGTCTGGCTTATGGTTGTTTCTGGCTGCTTGTTACACACCACAGTCTCTAAGCAAAATGACCACTACAGCCACCACCAAAAGAGCCAGCTTGCTGTTGAATCACCTACTAGGAAACACGCATTTTAACAGATTTTAATTTTATCAGGTGATAAGGGGAAGATTTCTTTAGTTTTCTCCTCCAGACATTTCTATATACTTTCCTCCTCATATTTAATAGATAAATAAAGACAGAGGGAGGAGAGAGAGTGAGAATTGTTCAAGTTACATAAGTCAGAAACACAGTCAAAATGAAGAATACTCAGTAATGAACAGCTGAGCCACTCAATGAAAAAGAGATTTCATGAGAAGAGAGTCAGACCTTGTTTATTACAGCCATATTTTCTCCCTTGGAAAAAAAAAAAAAAAAGGAAAGAAAGAAAGAAAAGAAAAGAAACCCAAACAGCAACATTCCTTGTAATAAAACATTTAAAATAAAGAAATGGAAGAAAAAAAATTAAAGTGTATAACATTTAATGTGATTGCAAAACTGGAATCTTATGAAGCTCTTGCAGCTAGATGAGGTTGGTAGTAGCACTGGAGTTTATCATTACATTTGGCACTGTGTGTGCTGTGGGGCAGAGAAGTGATGAGGGACAAAGTGAAGGTTATTCCTTCAAATAAGAGGTAGCAGAGTGAAGTGGAATGAAACAAGTATTTGTTGTAAACTCAGGGGATTAAAAGATGTTTGAATTATTTAGAAACTGGGCACTGGGTCTATATCCTTTCATTACCTGTCCACTGGACTGAAGAAACTCAGAGGTGCTGCTGTGAGTAATTGGGTGACTGAGAAGCACGGTGTTTCTTGGCAGTATCTCTCAGCAGTCCTCTTCCAGTGCGGAAATGTAGAGGTGAAGGGGCAATACATGCCAGCATGGATGTCTCTCATCTCTCCTCTGCAATAAGCACAGAACAAAAAGCCTCAATGGCCTGAGGCACACTCTCCTGTGATGCATATACATTTATAACATGAGCGGTAGAATCTCCTCTGAACTGTAAGGTGGGCTATAACACTTCAGGAAAGAACCTTCCTGGTTTAGGAGACAGGCAGAAAACACAGACCTCCACAGAGGGCAGTGGTCAAGAAAGTCAGGTGTGGGAAACCTCACAGACTTCTGAACTCCTAATGCAACCCAACTGTACAACCGAGGGAATTATAAACTCCAACCCAAGTTCTTATGTCTGGTTTTCTTTTCATTCCCCTCTTTGCTCTCTCTCCCCCACACCCCAGAAAATAGGAAGTATGGATGCATAAACTAGGCAGGAGATGCAATCTGCTCCAGCAAGTCCCTGGTAGATGATCAGGATTAGTTTAGACACAGCTGGATGAGTTCAACTATGCTCACATTAAATCTGCCCTTTCCCACGGGCTGTCTTCAGAAGAGTAAGCTATTTTTACTCAGATACTGCTCTGTATTGCCAACCCAACAGTTCAAAATCAAGCGCCCTAAAAATCTAGCAATGGATATAAAAATAATGATTTCTTTGTGAATAACAACCGTGATGTATGTTTGCCTTCTAGGTTCTGAGCTTCACAGCAAGATGGGCTCAACCCACTTCATATCTTCAAGCCTTTTTATTCAGTTATGAGTAGGTATAGACCTGTGAAGTAACAGCTCCAATGTTGATTTTTAACTCTAATAAAGATGTTTTTACACATTACATTTGGAATTTACCCCCTGACATTGTTCCAACAATTGCCTGTAATGTTACACTTGGCAACTTTTAAAGTGTTTTTAACTTAAATGAAATTCTGTGTTACACAACTGTCTCATAATATTACTTTGGAGTCTTGATAGGACTGTTGAGGGAAGAAAAACTGATGCTGAAAATCAGAATAAAATATAAGCAGTTATGTCATTAAGATATTAACTCAAAATAGTAAACAATGCCACTTGTTTAAGTACAACCTCCACAAAAGAGAAACAGTCAGCAGTATTGGTTTTAGTAAACAGAAGTTGGTTATCTGACCTGACCTGCGTCCTAAAGCCTTTCAAGAATGTCTGCCAATAAAATAGAAACAAATAAACAGAAATCTTGTGTCCTAAAAGTCTAGCATTTTTTGTATTCTTTTATTTCTTTACTTTCATTTTTGTATTCCTCCTTTTACTCCTTGTCTTCATCACCATAATTTTTCTTTCACAACTGTCTAGATTTTTTTTCACTTTTCTGTTCATTACTCTCTCTCTCTCTTCTACCCACCCTTCTCCTTTTCTCTCTGTAAAGTCATCCTCTCATGTATTCCTTATCACATTCATGATAATATCCTCTGTTGCCCAGTCTCCTCCTTTCCTCCTCTGTCATTTCTCCCTCATCATCTCTTGTGTCTGTAAGCACCTTGGGGAGGGGAAAAAAGGGCAGTTTGTCTTCTTACATTTTCCTCTTTCCTCTAGTAGAATTTTGACTTGCTTAATTTTCTCCCCACTGAGATCTTTGCCTCGAGTTCTCCTGTGGCCAGTAACACCAATATTTCCAGTAACACCTGCATTAAATCTGGTGAAGACGTATGTGTCATGATATTGCTCAGCCAGTCCTGTGTTCAACATGCATGAACTAAAATCTGCTCCAGGTCCATCTCTCCCATTCAAAAACAGCACACTGGGCAGAGCTTGTGGATAAACTGCTTTCACAGCGCCATTCCTTTATCCCTTTCCACAGGGCTGCCTCTCCCAGGATCTGCTTTGCATTTCAGCCCCCTCTCACTCCTCCCTGCTGACCCTGCTGCTTCCTCCCTCTCCTCAGGTTATTGGCAGGGGAAACATCTGCTCACACCACAGTTGCCTGCAGGAAAAAGAAACGAGGTGAAGGGAGTGATGTGGTCACTACATGAGCGTACAGAAGCCATTCCAGATGGCCGTTTGTCCCACAGGCCAGGTGCCTACTCACTTTCCTACACTACCACTGCTGCTCTTTGCCTGTTTCTCTCCCGCTTAACTGCTACGTTCCAGCTGGAAGTGTATGTTTCAACATTGCGACAGTGCAGGTACCAGCCATGCTGTTAAGCCAGAGAGGTAGCAGGAACACTGAGAAGCTGGCTTTCCCTGTGACACAAGAAGTCCCTCCTGCAGACTGGTGCTCAGCACCATGCAGGTGACAAGCCTTTAGCGAGTCTTCTCATCCTTTATTGCACTTTTACACCATGCTCCTGGAAATCACCCACTGCCATGGGATGAGGTCAGCTGATAAAACATCTGGAAGAAGTAAGAGAAACCATATGAATATGTGAAATAGAAGTGGGAAAGAATCAGCTCAATTCTAAGTGAACTTAAAATTTTCTTATGAGAAAGCCCATCAGGTAGAACCTGTAACTGCTACAGTCTGGATTTTCTCTCTAAGAAGGAATCAACACAGGAGACGGTTGTTTGCTATTATGAAAAAGAAATGGCACACAAGTGGTTAATTTTGAGATGGCACAAGAACAGGGAAAGAGAGTCCTCCTAAATGGAGATAATGTGGCCATAGAAAAATGACTACATGAGAACATACACTCACTCTAAATATTTGCAATTCTGGGAACCTTTTATTGAGTATACAAAATCAACATTGTTAAGACATTCAGCAGCTCTGTCTCCTTCTTATTGTACTGAGATCAAAAGGCAGCCTGTGTTAGTCATGGGAGATAGAATTTCTCATATCTATCTAGTTAGTTAAATAACCAGAGTGCACTGTATTCATTTTCACTGTGATCTTAATTTGAAAATATGCTGATGCTCTGCTTTAGTATTTCCTCATTTTACAAATCAGGTTCAGCACACGGAGCCAATTCTTGTTTCCAGTGAAGTCAAACGTCACATTTATCTTTATCTGGATTCAGAACAGGCCCCCCATGATGTCATCTGCTTAACTAAGAAAGACAAGAACGTATTATAGGTTCTTGTAATTATTTTTAAAGAAATTGTCAGGGTCATACCAGAGGTGGGCAGACCACCTCCGAACACAATTTTTCTTTAGGAGCAAATTCTAGTTAGCCTTGACCTAATAGCAGAGAAAGAAGGAAAAAGAACAAGCAGCTCTTCATTGTGTCCCAGAACATCTGAGCATACCTTTGCCAGCTGTAATTCAGCTGGATATGGTTATGCTGGAGTTTACAGTAGGGAATCTAATTTGTCCCCTTTCCTCATGAGAAAACTGAAACACAGCCCAGTGATGTCCATGAGCAAGACAGACTCCCTGGAAACTGCTTCAGCCAAGGTCAGCAGCTAAGATCCTACTTACAGAGCAGTTTATATATTAACACAGGTCCACCAACTTAGTTGGTGACTGGCACTGATTCAGGCCATCCAGTGTTAACTGAAGTCTCTAATCAACTTTACTTGCTACTTACAACTAAATAAAAAAACAACTTTGCACGGATCAGGTAATATCAAAGTTAAATCATAGTTTAAGATACCTGGACCCTAACATGCCCAATAAAAGGATTTAAGGACCTTACTGTTTAACTGGCTTTCAAATGGGTTCTTGAAATCTCAGCAAAGAGTAAGACCAGATGCATATGGCAGTCATGTAACACAGAAAAGTGTGGTAAAAGACATGGGGGAAAACACAGCTGTAAGGGAAACATTCCTTGCACAGTATGATCCTTTAACTTTGGTGAGCTCTTGATCAGCTTTTCAAAACAAGTAAGAGAGATTGGAATTTAGTGCAAATGCCTATAACGTTATGCCCTGAACATAAATAACTGTGCAGAGAGATGTTCAGACTGGATATTAGGAAAAAAATCTTTACCATGAGAGTTGTCAAACACTCTCACAGGCTTCCTAGTGAGGTGGTTGATGACCCACATGCCTGTCAGTGTTCAAGAGGCATTTGGATAATGTCCTCAATAATATGCTTTAACTATTGGTTAGCCCTGAAAAGGTCAAGCAATTGGACTTGATAATCTTTGTAGGACCCTTCCAACTGAACTATTCTATTCTATTCTGTTCTATTCTGTTCTATTCTGTTCTATTCTATAACATACAACGGCTTGAACTACTGACAATGATAAGAAACCCTCCTCCATTCATTGACTCCTGGCCATCCCTACAAAAAAAAAAAATAATAATCCAGAACTGGGAAGAACGACATGGACAGAAAATGGTTGTAGGAATAGCCCTCATTTAACGTAACTGATGAGCTCTAAGCATGCAAGTCTTGGTATCATTCATACCTAAGTCAGTGGATAAGATACAGCAATCACATTTGTAATTCAGATGTTAAAGTACATGGGTGTTTTTCACCCTCCTAAGTGCTGCTTTGAACATCTTCAAAATTTCAAGTTCTCTCTTCAAAATTACATCAGACATCTGCGAAAGCTGACTGTTCTTGTTAATTAATTCTTATGTTTAGTGCTCTGCTGTTGTCACCATTTGTTCATGGACTTTTCTTTTCATTATCATAATATTTGTTTATCTGACTAAATAAAGCAAACAATAACATTTTGAAGTACAGTACAGTAAATGCAGCTTCCAACCCAGACAGAAAAGCATACATGAAAGTCTCTTTAGGAAAACATGTCCCTGCCAAACCACATGCAGCGATGCCTCTAAATGAGTAAATTTAGGTAATTAACACAAAGCCAAGCCAAAGAAATACAGCAGAAATAAGCTGCCAGGCACCAATTACCTGTACAGCTAAAAATGGGCACAAGAATTCACAAAGACTTCTATATAAAGCCTTGGGGGTTTTGCTTAGGTTTTTTTTTTTTTTTTTTTTTTTTTTTTTTTTTTTTTAATCAAAAGACTCTCTGTTCTGACTTATGGCCAGGTTTTCCTTCTGATTAGGCAAGGCAAATGAGAAAAGCAGCAACAAATAAACTAGTTGCAGTGAAGTTAAAGCCTCCCAAAACTCTCAAGTCACACTTTGAAGTCAAAACTGGCTCCTGTGATATGGCTTACAAGTTAGAAAATATTACACATTGTCCATGATTATAGCTGAATGGAAGTTTAAAGACCATTCCTTGCCATCCAGGGAAATGTAGGACCCAGGAGAGCCTTCCTGCAACGTGCGGATATGAAATCTTTCAGTACAGCAGCAAAATGCAAGTTCATTGTGGTATTTGCTGTGGTGGAGCATGTTCCAGGCCGTTCCTACAGAGCTGCATGAGAAGAACTGCAGAAGTCTCCTCTGACACATGGTAGCACATGCTCAACCATAACAAGTCAGGCTTATGGCAGATCATATATCATCAAGATGACAGAAAATATTTCCACTTTCTTTCTTTCATACTGGACCCCCTAAATACAGGCATTCCCTGTTTTGTTCAGTGGCATCACCCAAACACTAATATCTGGTTCCTAGAAAGAAACCTTGCTCCTGAAAGGATTGAAGACTCCTAATGGCAGAGGCTGAAAGAGCAAATTCCATTGATGTTTCCTATGGCACTCATGGATAAACCTTAAAATTTCCTTCTAAATCCAGGATGCTCACTCAACCACTAAAAGAAATGAATATAACTGCTGGCTGGTGACTTCTCTGCTAAATTTAAAAAGCTACACTTACCAAGTCAAAGCTTAACTAACCCTATTGCCTTTTAAACGTTTTAAATTAATATGTCGAATTCCTTTCCTTGTTTTATCAAATGAGTACTGTCCATGAGACTCCAAAAGCCTTCTGCTTTACTCTTCCTTTAAATTTACAAACGTGAGATGTATAAATAGGCAGAGGAATCCTCTTTATCTCATTCATTCACGTTAGATTGGAAGAAATTGGACTGGAAAAGTCAGAACAAATTTAGTTTGATTTCTAATTGTATTATTTACATAATAAAGAAAATTATTCCTCATCTTGCTGACTTGATCATGGAATAATGAGAGCTCTCCTAGGAGAAATATACATGGAGACCTAGTTCTCCTCTCATTTACCCTAATTTTACATTGATGTAATTCCACTGACCTCAGATAAGTTACTTGAGACTTATATCAGCAAAAATGAGTGGAGCACTGAAACAGAAAAAAAAAAAA
>VXAA01001398.1:53726-111812 GCA_013399115.1 Anseranas semipalmata
TTTTTTTTGAATTTCTCCCATTTCTCAGTTGCTTTTGTAAAAGATACACAGGTATACCCAGCCAGTAGACAGTCTGCTACTGATTGCTGTAATACCGCTTGATAGAAGTCTGTTATCAGTCTGAAATGTAATCCAGCATGAGGAAGCATGAAAACAAGAAGGGCATGAAGGCAAAGAAACAGGCACCCTCGTGTGAGAAACATGTCTAATTAAGGAATTGAGATATGGAGAGAATTTAGACCATTTATCCTAATGACTTTTTCAGAATATAGAGGGACGGGACCAACAAGTTTATGCTTAGCACGTACACATGCATATGCATATCTGAACAGCTCAGACCAATTTTCCATAACCTCTGTCCTTGTATGGTCATCTGTGTTTGTGAAAATCAGTGAGAAGCTGTAAGCCATAACAAGATCACTTCTTTGTTCTTATTATTCCATACAGAGCTGCCATTTCATCTTATACATTTTCTTCATTTGTTTCATGGTAGATTCTTTTTCTTGAAGGAATCAAAGTTCATGTATCCTTAGACTGAGAATAAAACCATTTAAAAACATTAAAACAATACAGATTGCTGGGCTCAGCACTGTGATAACCTGGTGAAGTCCTCCAGATTGTATTACAGAGATGAGAGTAGATGCCTTGTGGGTTGCAGATCTTGGTGACACAGAGTTTGCATTTATTAACCTCAGGCTTGGCCTGGTTTGTAAATCAGCATGGTTTCACTGAATCCATGTTATCTGCACAGGTCTACATACCTGGGCAGATGCAGTGTTCGCTTGTTCATAAATAAATAAATAAAGACATACATGTCCCATCTTATCATTCAAGACCAGTAATGCCTCTGCTGAAGTCACTAGAGCTCTACTGGTGAAAAACTCAAATGCAGCAAGAATTGAGCAGGGTTCTTATCACAGTTAAACCCCAGTCAAATGCAGGAGACAGAAATTTCCAAAGAAAACTATTACATCATGGAGCATAAGCACACATTTAAAAGGTCTCCCATTCAAAACCAAGGGGGGTTATTTTCAGAAGCCCATATCCAAAGAGATCACCAAATGTAAATTTCTGCCGGCTCAAAGCTGAGTCCAAAGAAAATAGCAAACACCAGATGCTGCTACTGGCACAAGTATATCATAAGCTATGTCTTACCCCTCAGATCTGTAGTGTCCATTATGCCCTTGATCACTGCTCTAGAAAAGGAGTACTAAAAGGAAGAGGTACCCAAACAGCAGTATAATTCTGAAATTGATAGCACATAAAATTGTTTGTGCAGAAAAAAATAACATGCTTTAAATCACATAATACCTTAGGCCCAATTCATGGTGATGTAGTTGACTATTGATTTCCATGGAGTTTATGCTGACATATTGTTAGCTAAAAGCCTGGTCAGGAACTCAGAAAGGATACTAAAACTATTAGAGTTATCCTGACTGTGGCATTGGCAACACCAACACATTCTGACTTATACTGGTGTGAGAGGGAAGAACCCCTTGATAGAGACATATTATAAGTTGGTAGCTAAAAATCTTGTGAATACCACGCATTCTTACTGATGAAAGGAAAACTCAGACAAGCAAAAGCATATGTGATTTTATATGAATTGTCACCACTGTCATTTGAACAGAGGCACAGACAAATAAGGGAAAATAACAGCATAAGGTTGTACAAGGATAAAGAGAATTGAGTCAAGGAAAACTGAGACTCAATGCCAGCAACAATTTTCTATCACTGAGATCTGGTTAGTTTCGGCCCAGTCACTCCAAACAAGACTAAATAAAGTTCATGGGTATGATACTGAGAACAACTTTGCACCACCCAGAAGATAAATATCTGCCTTATCTATGATTTCTAAGATTACAAAAACAAGGTGGCAGCTCAGTAATACTCAGCAGAAAAATGTTGGCACCATGTACTTGATATTACAGCCGAATTTGCGATAAGATGCATTCAAGGTAGTAAGCTCAGAAAAGAGAAGAGTGAGTAGCCTTGATCAAAACCCTCTTTAGTACCAAAATATACACAAATTGACTTCAGAGACAGTCCTGCTCATGTCCACCTCTGCTGCATCCATCCAACACAGAACAGTCCCAAAGCATGTACATAAAGTCTCAAGAATGATCAAGGATGACTGAGCCTGCCTCTGTTATGAATCTTCCTGTTTCTTCTCAGATTGGAAAATTTAGCACAAACTCATCAATTAGAGAAGAAAAAAAAAAAACATGAAAATAGCAGGTCCCCTTTAAAACAAAAGAAGAAATAATGTTTAATGTACTAATATTTCATTTTTGACAGATAGTACCAATTGAGATTGTGGTTAAAAAAAAAAAAAAAAAGGCAAAAGCACACATTCTTGTTCCACTAATATTCATTTAAAGGAGGAAAGAAGGTTTGGTAAGTTCAGACAGAACAAAAAAAGGTGTTACAAATGCAGAGATATGCTGGGTATATTAATCAGTGAATCTATTTCTTTTAAAAGCTCCTTCTTAAAGGTACTTAAATCAAAAAGGAAATAAGCCATCTTGTCATTTGAAGTTTATTGCAGCAGCTTATCAGCAGGGAGGAAAAAAGATGTGGGAGAAGAAGGGAATATACAGAGCAAAAGACCAGCACTCTCAATCAATAAATATCTTATTTATAAGCACTGGGAGATGCATAGTCCTAGTTTCAGTTTTGAAATCTAACTTCAGTTTTGAGCCACAATGTGAAAATTAAATACTTTTAAACCTTGGTGTTAGTTTCTGCTGATACAATTGGCGGTATATTTGCTAAAAATAGGTTGAACTCAATTTCTATGAAATAAACAGTGTTTGCTAGGTGTACATGAAAGCATATCAGAGACCATCATCTCTCTTAATAGGAATTTGTGGATATTCTAACTGATTGAAGTTGATGGAAGCCCTTTTTTAGTGGTGTTAATTTAAGATGAAAGCCTTACTCTTCCTTGCTAGGAAGGACCTTTGAAAATGTAGGTTCCCCAGCTTCCTCTCTTCCGCACACCAACAAACAATGACAGTGAGGCTCTTGCAAACAGCACTGAACAACATCCATTACCTTCTTGGATTTTTAACAGGCTGAAAATAAACAGTCAAATTAAGAATTTTCAATTGAAGAGTCCTAAAAACAAATATTGGATTTTTCTAAAGTCTTGGCAGGTAGATTTAAAAAAAGAAGAAAAAAAAAAGCCAGAAATTTTCTGTTATCTTAGTCTCATTACATAAACACCGTTGTTAAAAACAATAAGACAAATGGTGTGGAAAAAAAAAAAAAAAAGAGGATCCAAGACTTGCTAAATGAATGGTTTCATTAAGTTTTTGTTGTTGCTGCATATGTACATCCAGTATAAAGAATATAAAGAAAAAATGCAATAGGCTAGCCTAGCTGCCATAGGATCCATCCAGTCAGGATTCATCTTTATGCAAACATCCAAGAAATAAGGTTGACCTTTTGGATTTTGAAGAGATTTCTAGGAAGGCCATCTCCATTCTTTCCTTCATAGCTCTTCTGATATATGCAGGAATAGTTCTTCACCAGAGTGAGGTTACTTCTGTCGACCATGTGGATCAGCTATAAAACAAATGAGTTTCCATACAGAACTAGCTGTTTCTAACAATAGTACTGCACTTTAAAGGATGCTGGTTTTCCTCTGATTCTTTGCTCCATCCTTTCATTAATCTTCTGATGCAGGATCTCCTTTCTAGTAAGTACTGACTGAATGAAAGATATTTTCAACAGCACATAAGATATTGGAAGAAGTCCAGGGAACAAACTAAATGTGCACCTTCTTGAGGAAGATGTCACAAGATAGGACACCACCACTTAAATCTTAGGACAGTTTTCCAGTGCAGCTTGGAGCAGAAACCTGCCAGTAGCTTTGCATTTTGCTGTTTCATATATAGATGACAGGGATAATCATGGTGTCTATTTTTTATTAGGTTGTGTTATTAAAAATGAACATGGTGCTCTGCAAAATCACACAGCAAGAAACTTTCCCTGTGTCCAGTTATCTATCTTATTAAGTGGGCAATAGTTCACATAAGAGAGACCACTGGTGAGAAAAGAGGTGATAGGGGGACCAACCGATAGCTTTTGCTGGAGCAAAGAGATAAAGGCAAAGATTGAAACTGGGCATAGGGGTAAGATAACGATAGATGTTGACAAGAACTAAGTCACAGAGCATTTTGAAGCAATAGGTATTACAGTAAAGGACAGGTTTGAAAAGCTGCAGTACTGGGGCAATGAAGCAGAAATGGAGGAGCGATCAGACAAATCAAGAAGAGAAGAGTCTGAAAAGTGTCTTTTTCTTCCTGAAGTAGAAAAGCATGAGAAAATGAGAGGCATTGAAGGAGAGGAATAGTGATAAGGGAGAGGGAATTTGGAGGTGGAAAGATCAAAAGGAAAGATGATCACCAAAAGACATGGGAACAGATTTTTAGAGTGAAGTAGGTGTCTAATTTACACTAAAATATCTCTAAATGCATGCCAAGGTCATGCCAGAAACTTTAAGATGCAGATGAAAGAAGGAGGATATGCGAAGGGAGTGTGAGCAGTTAAATCACCTAATTGTTAACTCAGAAAATGAGTCACCCAATGAAAGTGTAGTGAACTGAAAAAGTAGGGAAAGTCTTTGTGGGAAAAGAAGGAAATCAGGCTTATTCATTTTCACAAGTATTTATGGATAACCTATTCCTGCACAGGATTTTCCAGACAAAAGTATGTGTATACTTTCCACTTAACACTTCCACAGTAAGTTCAATCCATGGGAAAGTGTACCTACATACAGAGTAAATCATGACTTTGGTGTACATTGAATTTACTGTACAGGCAACATGGACATCCCCAGACTTTCCAGACATACAGATGCCTAGCTGTAACTACTAAACAGTAGAAAACACAGACAAATATAGAACGTCCTAAAAAGCTCCCAAAGTAGAATCACAAGGCAGAAAGAAAAATAAGTCTAGGGAAATCCAGACATGTGGTAGTCTTCTGAATGCCAGATTTATCATTTATATAGATATTGCTGCTAGGCTTCTTCAATATGCTTTCCAAAGCTTTCCTGTCTATACACAAACTCAATTTGTCACTGGACAATTATTTCATAATACATTCAGCAAATATTAAGTGCCCTGGACAGGTACACAGTGACCCTGGAAACTGAGAGGGCAGCTCACATTTTTAATTGGCAAGATTGAAATGGGACTCTGTTTTTGAGACCCAAGTTTTTCTTTCTTTATTAACTGGAGAGCAGAAGAGTTGCAGACAGTACTGACTTTCTGTGAGAGGAAATGTCTGAATGAAAATATACAACTGGAAACATTTTGACTGGCATAGGACAAATACATGCCAGAAAAATGATTTTCCGTGCCAGAAACAACCTTCAATATGCATTTCTTTGCTGTTCCATGAGAAATCTAGACCAAGCACCATTTCACTAGAGAAATGGTTAGAGGTTACTTACATGCAAACCTCAAAATATACTAAAAATATGCAAATGGTAGCGAAGTGGAACAAATAGACATAAGAATTACAGTCAAACAGAGAGAAAAATAAAAAGAAATGTGTTTAAAAACAACTAAGAAATAGAAGTTCAGAACATGTGAGGTCTGGAAATGATAAACACAGAAGAATTTACTCAGAAAATCCTAAATTTGGGTCATAATATTGTTGAAAAACAAGGATTTTCTACAAAAGATCTAGAACACAAAATTGCTGTCATTGTATTTGCTTAATAGTACAAATGTGCATCTTTAATTTAAAACATTGTATTCACAGCAAATTTGCCAGATATATATTCTGTAGATTTTCCTTAATTAGTCTCCTGCAACATAGGCAATAGTATTTAGATGAAAGGGGAGAACTGTATAAAAAACGTAGATATCAGTGATTGATAACAGGTAAGGGCAATCCCCATGGTCTCATCATTTTAACCTGCCTGATAAATGCTTGGATGAACACACCATAGTGACTGCTTTCCATTTCACTTAGAACAATTAACAAAGCGGACCTAAAGGGCAGCTTTATAGTATGCAGCTCTTGATTTACATCCTCTTCAGTATGAGTGCTTATAATCATGAGGGCCAACACCAGCTCCCAACTTTTTTGCATGCTTGCTACCTTTTTCAGTTAAGCAAATACGGACTTTGCAAACATATCAAAATGCCTCCTTTCCATATTTAGGTAAACAATACTGAAATGATCAGTGGCCAGCTATTCTCAGTGAATATGTAGGTGACATTCCACCAAATGAAAACCTTCATGCTTGAACTTGCTTGAACTTGATCAACATTTTTTTTTCTAATATTATTTACATCTAAGATAATTCCGTGTCTCTATCTAACTCAAGAACACCATTTAAAACACATTCTGCTTTTTTCTAACAATTTTTTGAGTAGCTATGTTATATGGAATTTAGTTGTATCTGGTTTTGAGCTTCTCATTTCAATTTGAAGAGGTTCAAGCTACAAATTAGAGCGGGCTGAATAGAACTAGTACTTGTTCAGAAAGTCTAGTTAACTTAGATAAGGGTATTCTGGCCAACCTTGCATTATCTTTTTTCCTAAAGAAAAATTTTGCTTTTTTTTACTATAAATTCACGGAAGTTTCATTTGTGAGCCAGCAACAGGCTCAGTCTTGTAAAGGTGGGCTTGCTCTGCTGTGGAAAATGTACCCTATCTCAGACTGCCCTGGAATCGTTTTATTTCCAGGAACAGATCAGTCAAATTACCCTCCCACTTTCACTGATTTCCACCACTGCCAGAGAAGAGAATCCTTTCTTCACACCCATCATACCTCCCTACCTTTCAGAGCAATGCATCAAAGACACAGGTGTCTGACACACCAACATGAGGCTGCACCTATCTACTCAGTAAGTGATCAAATGTCAGTGCCAACTTAACTGAAAAGGGAATTTATTTGTAACTGAGCAGCCAGCCTCTACTGCGGTTTTTAATCTTTGTGTGGCTATGCAACAGAGATAAATGCAGTCTGTTCCTGATGTACTGAGGACTAGCTTGTCAGGTTAACAGGTGTGGGACAATTGAGCAAGGAGTAGAAATGCAACTTATCAGAGGACATATTGAAGAAAAAGCTCATTTTTCACAAATTATGGGCTTTTTATTGCTGGTAATGCAGAGAAGATTAAAGTGAAGTCTATATTTCAGAAATGGGAAGACCAAATGATTTAAAACCTGTTTTATAATGACCTGCTTTGGAGTGAAGAATCAATTTCTTTTACAGCGAGAATCTGTTAATACCACAGGAGTGAGGAATGTGAAACAAGGAGGAAAAGAAAGAATAGGTCAGATTCTTTCTTATGTCTATGTTTTGATATGACAAATTACAGAGGCTGCTGCTATTGTCTCTATGCTATTTTTTAAGCAAAGCAATAATTTAGAAAAAAAAAAGGAAAAATGCCTAGAATTTAGTTATTAAAAGCAATGTTTTACTAACTGTCTTTTAATTAACAAGCTATAGGTAGTACATTTCTTACAAAAAAGTACTACACTTAATTAGACTGATATTCTATCATACTGGAAATGCTCCCCAGTACAGTACCTTATATCTCACTTTTCTTATGGCAGTATAGGCCAAAACTGACAGTGTCCAAAGCTAGTTCATTTGACTCCTGTCTCAGTGCTTGTGATGCAGCAGTCCCATTTTTAAAGCTGCAATACTGCTCTTCACATTAAAGCACCTTTAACAAGTATATTTATTCCTTTCATGCGCCACAGAAGACAGGGACCAGAGCCAGCCATCACTGCAGCTTGCAGCCAACTCTGCAAGCTCTGCCATCCAACATCAAGATTCACCTCTTCAACCTCCACAGCTATAACTGCACCAACAAGTTACTGCTGACACTTTTGACACTAGTGGGTTTAGTTCATCCCAATGGCTCAGCAAGGCTTAAACTGCTCACAATCAGAGCATGCGAGATCTCATCCACCAAGACAAAAGGGCACATCATATACCAGGAAAGCAGACTGCTAGGTGTTATTAACTGCCTAATTCCCTCAAGAGTATTTCCTTCAGATTTTTCATGATTTTCACACTGATCTAATCCCACTGGCTCTAATAAAGTTAATCAGTTTTCTGTAATTGTTTCACATTATTCTTCATCATCCATTGTTTAACGAACTTATATCAGTTTGAAGGGGAAATCAAGTCTTATCCACGGAAGCCAACATATGAAAATCCTAGGCCCACAGACATCTAGCAATGACACAAGAGCAGACATCCCTAAGGCATGTAAAACTGGCCTTCTGAGGAGCAGCAATGCAGAACCAAACAGGTTATTTCCACAGGATTATGGGCCTGAACAGAAAGCCAATCAACTAACAAGATCTTTGTCAGATCTGATGAGCCTTCTGCAGAGTTCTGCAGGAGGATTAGGGTATTTTTAAGATTTTATATGAACAATAGATTTTACAGAAATATTAAACTGCCTCATTAAATTCCCTTCTTCTGCTTGCCATAGCAGACATATGGCAAAACAACAATATCAAAAGTTGTGTAAAGCAATGAAAATCATCCTTAGGATATTCAAATGATTGGACTGTCAGAAGGATATATTTGTCTCTGTGGTGAGTAAAGAAAACAGGACTGCAGTGACTCTTTCCGTTCATGGTAGAGCTGTAGAAAAAAGCTTTACAGAGGCATGACACTCCAAGAGGTTCCCATTAACTTAACCACAAACTCACATCTCTTCTTAGAAACTAAAATAGCTGTTCAGTCACAACACTAGAGCCAAAATGAACATTAAGGATGCAAAAACTGACTTTCTTGCTAGACAAAAGAAACTCATCTCAGGCATATGTTTCTATTTATTTACTTTAGAGTCTGCATTTCTAAAAGTTCCACAAAATTAAAATTATTATAATAAATCCCTAAAAGTCCAAATGCCAATCATCAAGATATCACAAGTGTGTGTAAATGTCTTGCTAAATTAAAACAACTAGGAGTTGTGCAGAACTTCTGGAACAAATTGAAAAGACGTCATTTATATGAAATAAATGAATTCTTTCCAGGAATATTGCTCCTAACAATAGTGTTAGTTGCTTATGAAGCCCAGAAAACAACTTCGTATTTTAGAAAAGACACTTATCTGTTCTATGACTTGGGGAACTTTTGCAGTTCTGCAGGAACTTAAGCAGTGATAAATGGAAGTAGACATCCAACTAGAAGACTGAAGACATTGTATATGAACTCCAAAGAGACTAGTTAGAGGTCAGCCATGTAAAGCTATGTAAAATTCACTATCTCCCCACAAAAATAGATGACAGCAATGACAGGTCTGATCCTAATCACATGACAGTACTAAACTTTTTGTCATTTCATAGGTTTATATGAAGCTACTCCAATTTTACTTCTATAGTTTTAACCAGTATCTCAGTCTTCCCCTCAGTCATACCTCTTCATGGCTATGAAGTGCTCCAGCACAAGTGGAAGGAGAGAACGTTAAGACAGAAACAACGAAAAGTTGCCAGTTGCTTAGAATATGAATTATTTGATGAAATAATATACTTTGAGTAAAATGAATTACCAAAGTGTCACTAATTTAATGTTTTCTCTAAGCAGTATGACAAGCAATGACTGAGACTCAATAATGGAGCTCTAGGCAAGACACACACAAAAGAAATTCTTTTGAAATACAATTTAATTTTACTTCCAAATTTCTGTGCTCCTCAGTGATCCGTCACAAGCAAGTATTACGCCCAAAACTGTAATGCATCATTGAGGATTTCATAGCCAGCCACAAAGGAGCAACAGGGGACAGGAACAATCATGAACCATGTCACAGCACCTTAACTTATTTTGGATTTTGGTTTACTTTGTCTACTAGGAGGACAAGACCTTCAACACTGAAAATCATCAAATTTACATTGACTTCAAGAGAGATTTGACTACCTACACCTCTTGTAGATGTGGTGCAAAGCCCACTCAGACAATGTTCAGAGGAAGGAGAGGAATGAGTTTTAAACTGAATAATGAACTATAAGGGCTTTATTTCTGTTCCTATTTTGTTCTTAGTACACCTGACACCTTGCACTACTAAACACCTACACACCCCTGGGTGGCATGGAATGCCAGAAAAGTTTCCCAGTCACAGCAGTAAAACAGCATATATATTCTTTGTGCCAATTTATGTAATGTATTTTCGTACAGCTATCTAGCTGAGATACAAATTAATGTGTAATTAATATGTACACAAATGGTCATCTAATCTCTGAAGACAAGCCTCAACAACTTTGATAGCAAACAACTGGGATAATTAAAGAAAGGAAGAAAATTCTTGTACATGAACTGGTACTGATTTTTCTTATACTGTGGACTTACCAACTATTTTTTTCTGGACTGTCAGACCACTTTACAAGCAGTAGATCTACTCCAAAGTTCAAGAAAGAAAGAACAATAGCAATGAGAGACAAAAATAATGGAGAAAAGAATGTAAAGAAATATAAAAGCGTAGAGAAAAAGGGACACAAAAAAGAAATTCTGAAGAGTACAAAGAAAGATTACATAGTTGGAAGGGTGGGAAGGACAAGAAAAAGAAGACAGATTCAGTATAGCAAGGCTTATGTACTAAATGTTATAGCTTTGTCAATTCCCCAAAGTGTAAAAGCTCTATGTGTATACAGCACTTAAAAAGTCACAAAAGGAAATAGGAAATGAATTCATTGCACTTGCTTTCTTGGATTTTTCAAGAGTAGATAAATGCTGCTAACAGAGCTCTTTTCAATGTTTCAAAATGAATAAATAACACTCTTCCTGCCAACTTTCTCTTTTATTATGATGTCTGTCTCCTGACTTTTTAAATGCTTTCCTTAAAAATGTTTTCACACTTTTTTTACACTGAATGTTTTACAATTTTGCCTTCCTAAATTTCACCGGAGACTTGCAAATCAAGCCAAATCTCACTGATTTGATAGCTGCTTTTACGTGGCCCAGTGGAACGCAATGTGTTAGGATCACTCTTTCTGGGAGGAGAGTTTATTTGCAAGCCGCCTCTCCCCTGTTTCTCCCGCACAGCATTGTGATTAGCAGCAGCAGCAAGGAAGCTGACGGCAGGTGGCTGGAGAGAGATGTAAGGTGCCACTTGGCTTTCTTAGCTTGTGACCTTCACTCACATGACAATGAAAACAAAACCACATCTTTGACACAATATAATTAGAACCCTTGCATTTCACCAGGTCAGGTAGAGAGACAAAAGAACAATACTTGTTTTGCAGCCCCAGTAATTAGTCCTGGAGGATTTCTCCAACTGCTACTGTTGGCAAGGGGAGCCTAGGAAAAGAGCCACCACTCTTCCTGTACACGCTGACTGTGGAGTCTGCTTCCTGCTTGAAATTCAAATGAGCACAGCTCTGACCTTTACTGTCACATTTTTTATTTCGTAGACAGTTTACAAGGCCTCTCCACCATGCAGGTCATGTTTTAGTTTAAACAGAAATACTCTCGTAGGTGTTAGATGCTAGTTAATGATTACACTGAAATCATTCTAATTAGGCTCTGTTGTTACATGCTGCCCTTTGGGGGCTGCTGCTGTTGTCACATAAAGTATTTTGTAGAAAAATAATTGGCCTGAGATCTTCTTTCCCTTTTTTTTTTTTTTTTTGTTTTTGTTTTTACATTATTGATCTATTCTGTACTTGATCATTAGAAATACTGAGCATAACTTTTAGCAATGGCTCTTCCCCTATGGTTAAAAAAACAGTGGGGAGGCAGGAAGACTTAAGAGCAGCATGACATTTCTGAAAATTATTAACTATGGTCTGAGGAGGGAAATGTGCATTGTGTTCTTTTTCTAACACACTATCCTGCCATTTCCCTAAGAACTTGGCTCATGGTGCGTCCAGGGGAGGTTTGCAGACAGGGAAGGCACTGCTATGCTTCATGCACTGGTGGGATGACTGGGATTAGGGAAAGCAGGAGGGAATTTGAGTCTACTGAAGAATTGAAAAGCAGGACAGAGAAGAGTACAGCAAGCAGAGAGTGAAGAAATGCAAATGGGGTAGAGAAGGTTTCACTTCAACCTTTTACATTTGGCAAGGGACATTAATGTCATATGTTGGAATGCTAGAAGGGAATCTCAGCTGTTTCTTCTCTCTCAAACATGTCCTCTTTTGAAAGATAAGTCATGGAAATGCCACTTGTTTCCATGTAGCTTACATTTTTTAAATGTGAAGAGCTTTTGGATGGAGGCAGAAAAAAAGCGGGGGGGGGGAAGGGAAATCTCAAGACTGAATTGCAGAAATCCAAATCATCATGTTACAAGAGTGACACTCAAGTTTTAAGAAGCCCAAAATTAGTCAGTCTGAAAAAATTCAGATAAACTCTCTGAAGATGTTAGGTGCCATTTGAATGCAAGCAAAAAAAAAGAATATATATACTGTTTTATTAACCAGGGTTTCCTCTGTCCTTATCTCCGAAACGTTCTTTTTTGTGACTTCAGGCTGTGGAAAGGTAGTCTTTCCTCTACCAGCAATGTCATTTACTGCAAAGGTATCCGGACAAATTCTGCAGTATTTGTACAAAAGTAAATCCATAATAGCTGTAGTTAGGGGAACAAATTTCCACTTTGCACTGCAGCTGTAAAATAGAATTGGCCCATCATCTGCAAGTATTGTCTTGGCTACTACCATTACCAACCTACAGCCATGGCAATACATCACTAATACCTTTATCACTGCCTAAATGAAGCATCAATAATTCAATTCCCATTTATAAAAACAGAAAATTATTCATGCCATCAGCACTCACCATCAATAACAGAAGTAAACCTAACTATCTCATTATCCAATTGCAATGTGTGCAAACAGAACTGCCCGTTGTTGACAATAAATATTTGATAAGTGAGGAAACAGGAAGGATAAGCCAAGGATGTATGGAGTGGCTGCTTTATAGTTACCACAAGAATTGACCCAGATGGCAATGGTTTACGCTGTTTATACCTCAACTTATTTTCTTTTCATCTCAACAAGAAACTGATCCCAGCTGGGCTGGATGTCAACCATGGATGTAAACCATCTGTTCTCTTCCTGTCTTTGTTTATGGTATTAAGTCAAGCTAAATACCCAAGTTCCTATCAATTTCCATAATTCCCATGTTGTTGTTGTTGTTGTTTTAAATTAGCAGCCAAATGATAACTGTAGGGATCAATTAACAATTCAAAATATTTACTTGCTAAGGGTGCTTAAGCATGCTGTGATTTTACCCATGTTCAGGAAAAGCTGTTGGTGATTTCAGTGTAGGCTCGGTTTTATGGTTACCAGTGAAAGCTAATCAATCTATTCCTATACCATAGAGTCAGGCTGAATGTAGTATGTTTCATGTATCAGGTATAGGATGTAGCAAGAGATTAGGAGTCAGCTGTTGGAAACAGCAACTAATACTGGAGTTGGATGTCCAGGATCCAAGAGTCAGCTTCTCTCCTATTTGCAAGATGTTTTAAGTTTAACCTTTTCCATCTGAATATTCTCCATCAGCTTGCTCAGAAGATGATAGTTCCTAGCAACTTATCACATTGTATTACTGTACTAAAATCACCTGGTTGCTGATTCAGGTTATACTCTGATAAGATACACAGCTAGCATAATTCTCCAGGAAAGGAGGTAGGTCTTTCACACCAGGCAATAGCAAGTCCTAAGTGAGATCAAGAAGCATCACTCACATGGCTGAACTAGCCATGTGGCCTAAGCGAAGCCAGCCTCGCTGGTGGGGTAGGACACCAGCCTTCACTTCCAAGAGCCTCAGAAGCTGCCTTGTGCCAAAAACATCCGAATCCGTAAAAGCACCTGGAAGCCTAAAAGATAAGCCAGCATTGCTCCACCTCACAGGTATCAAGGGTACTTTGCAAAAGGGAGAGGACAAGAAAAAGGTGCCAATGGTAAATTAGTTTAAAAAAAAGAAAAAAAAGAAAGAAAAGAAAGAAAAGAAAAAAGGAAAGGGAAAAAAAAAAAAGATTGCTAGTATTCATTTTGCAGGCAATAAAGTGATGCTGTTTCCAAAGGAACACTGCAAGGTCGGTGTCTGACTGCTCCATCTGAAGCCTAGATAACTCTTACAGAGGAGGTCAGCCTGACCCAGGGAACTGTGGTGTGCCCTGTAAAAATGGCTGGGAGCATCTGTAATAACAGAACTTAGGTATGTGTGTACTGTCCACCAAACACATGCTCTGGACGGTGTTATTGTGCTGATAAAATTGTTTACTGAAAGAATAAACCAAACATTTTTAAACATTTAAACATAATTCATTTATGAAATATTCATCTGTCTAAAAAAATTCCATTATAAAATAGTAAATAAAATAAAAACAAATAATTGAATGCAAATAAAACAGCAAATGATAAAAGCAAAACAAAGAAGGACAAGTTCCAGCTTGTCTCTGTGGAATTACACAGCAGTGGGGGAAAAAGGGAGAATATAAACAGATTACCCATAGCATTACACCCACCAGCACAAAAAACAAAGCAGCCCATAGTGCTGTACTTGATCACTGACCCACAACACAGCCTAACTGAAGTACGAGCAGCACGTGCAGCTTGTGTACCATCCCCCTGCATGTGTGGGTCAGTCAGTGCTGAGTGAAGGCACTTTTGAGAGAAATCAGCCACTCTTGGTGTTGTTTTGCTCACCATCAGCTGACACTAATATTTTACTTATACAATACTATTCCCAGAGTGTCCCAGTCTGCACCAGTACAGCTATTCACTTTGATGGTCACAGACTGATGCAGAAAAGCAGGCTGTATTTTAATACTCTTTTCCTTTCCTTTTTGCCACTGCTTCTTGCCCCTTTTCACTCTGCTAATGAGTCAGGGAAGCTTCTTTCAAGTTCATCTTAAAAATTAAGTGATAAGAATATGAACGTGTGGGACCCATTCTGACTATTCCTGGGAACAAATGAATGAGGCAGAGGGAAAGGAGAGCAAGGGATGGGTGAAGAGGAGACAACAGAGGGGGGACCAGGTGGTAAAATATTGAATTTCAAAATAAGTAGAATATTTATATTACTATAATGCTTGTATTAACACTATTGGTTGCAAATATTTTTACATGCAATAGGAATAAGGACTGGCCTCCTCAATGGAAAGTAGGAAAGAACTGCATGAGCTGACATTCCAGTGTGACCAAACCAGCCTGTCAAGCCCACACAGTACCTAACATTGGACATTTACAGCACATGTGGACACTACTGGTTCTGCAGTAAATAATGAGACTGAATAAGTCAGGTGACAGAAGCTGGGCTGAAATAAGATGCAGACAGCACTCGGGAAAAAAAAGAAGTGCAAAACAGTAAAAACAAAAAATGGAACCTAGAATATGAGAGAAATAATCAAAACATTAGAAACAGAGAAGAAAATTAGGCAAGTTCATGGTACGTCATCTATCATAATTCTGTTGATGCATTAACATGAGTAGCTAGAAAACAGCAGTGCCTGCTGTTTTCTGAAAACCATACACTTTCTGAAAACCATAGTGATCTACATCCATCCTGTGTAGATGTAGTGTTGCTAGAAGGAACCAGACCTTTTCAAATCAACAGCAGAAGGTGTTGGGTGTATTGGATACGTATCAAATGACAACCCTACTTTTATTGAATCTGTTGGGGGTGGAGGGCTATCTGTTCAAAAATAACATTTTAAGTTATTCGGTCTTATTCAAGGGAATGTATTTTTATATATTTAACAAGTTTGTTTACTAGAATATCTGTTTTCTCATATTTGTTTCCCCACAATAAATACAGACTGTGTTAATTTGTTAAAACATGAAGTAAAATTGCTGACATTTTCTAACATTTATCACCTCAAGAAACATATCATGATATAAATTTTAACTTTGTTTAAAATTAAAATTTTAGAAGGAAGTAAAATCCCCAAATCCAAAATCAATGTTTTTGTTATCCCCTTTTCTTCCTCTTCTATCCATTCTTTCATTTATTTTCAATCTTTGCCAAACATAGATTATTGCTAATCTCTTTGGTTAGCACCAATTTCCTTCTGCTCAAACCTGTCCTAGCCACCAGCTCCTTGTACTTCTCTATTTCTTTCCACTCCTGACAAAGACAAGCACCGACTTAGACAACCTTGGCAAGTTGCTAATGCTGTGGATTAGTGTGTTCTACTCTGAGTGAAATCAGGTTCTCTGCCCTTTGGGGATAGCAGAGCCATCAGGTTTAATTTCATTTTCTGATATTTTAGCAGTCATGTCGGGACTCCTGCAGACAACTGAGAATGAAACGCCTTTTTGACAACAGTCTTCAGCACATACCAGGAAAGGACACGTATATGATTTTATATGAGAGAGAGGAAGTCTGAGGCTATCAAACACCTAGATGATACAACTAAATCAAACACCAAAGTGACGGATCTCAAATATAACTGGATATGTACTTGATACGCTTTACAGTGTTTCCTTTTATTATTTTCCATTCTGGCCACATTCTATGGGACAATTTAATTCAGTGCATTTGTCCAGAAGTGAAATTGGTACTTTTTATCTTTCTAAAATGCAAATGTACAGGAAAGCTAAAGGAAATTAATTATATCATCTCAAGAGGGGAAAGAGAGAGAGAAGGGGGTGGGGGCATTCTTACATTTTAGGGGCCTATTCCCGTGCCTGTTCCCCTGGTCAATTTTATAAGTCCACCTACACATCTCTGGCATCTGGCGCAGTATAAAAAAAAGAACCGCTTGTGTTTCATTTCAAAGCTGGTGAGATTAATATTCTTTCCTTTTCTCCTTCCATCTGAAAATGAGTTGCACTTCAATCTGTGCATAGACTGGGAAAGCAGGGAGACGATGTAAAAAACTGTCTGAGCTGCTGAAGTAAGAAAAGTTACAGCACAAATACCTCTTTTCCAAGTGGGTGAACAGTCTTTACTTTAACCTCTGCCTGATAAGGATTCAGGGTCTTCTGGACAAATAACAGTAAGCCAAAACAACCTTGCCAATATTTAGGGTAACCAGTGAGAACTCTTCCCATGCAAATGGATTGAGATTCTCAGATCAAATTTTTTTTTGTCTGAGAAAATATCTGTGTTCTTTTCCCTGAAACACACATTCACACAGTGAGTTTCTTCACATAAATCCACAAATTTCCCCCTGCATCATGACGCACTATTAGAATTAATTAATAAAAAGCAGGTAATATCATTACCTGTGATGAGTGTTTTCAACACTCACTACCCAATAATACCTGATGAAAACATGCAATACACAATGTGACACAGAATTATACAGAAGTGGCAATACTAAGCAGTTTCTAGACTTTTGTACCTTATGACAAGAGAACTATTGACTTTAACAGGTTGATTTAATAGGCTTCCAAACCAAATGCACTGAAGTCAAAGGTAAAACATTCAATGACCTCAGTAAACTTTGCATGAGGCTCTATAAATAAGGCTAGGGCAATCAAGTCTTCAAAAACAAATGCTTTTGGAGATGTAGCACCAAGGACAGACAGTAAAGACTACATAAATGTCATTCTTTTTTGCCTGATGCAAAATCTGAGATAACAATGCAACTAATCTCTGTATATATATGATCCTAGCAAAAAAAAAAAAAAAAAAAAAAACCTTCTGTGGGCACCAATCTTCCTCAAAGAAAGTACTGTGGAGAAAAACAGCAGCTTACTAGTAAAATGACAGAAGAAAAAGCCTAAGGTTCAGCTGGAAAAATGGATTTCTGTGCTGTGAATCATAACCTTTTCTCTCATAAATATTAGGAAATAATCAAAAAGATGTATGTGCAAAAGAAAAGAAGAAAACCTGTACACATTTGCTAACCCAAACTCCTCTCTTCATGGACTTCAACACTTTGTAGTGACTACCACAGTGGTCTGGTGGTGTGACAATTGAACCCAGGACGCAGGTGACATGGGAGATCACTATCGACTGCTGCTGTCCCTCTCCTGTGAAATGCTGAGGACTGGTTCCCGGTTACAATTCCCATCTCTTGGAGTGACAGGCTGCTCAGGTTGGACAGCGAGAAGTCCTGGGCTTGGTGGGTCAGATTTGCTGTGATATGTATTTCCCTGCTGATGGTGATGGGGGGAGGGCTGCGATGAGGTGTTGGAGTGTCCCCTGGCACAAAAATTTGATGCCCAATTAGGTTTAGAAATAGTGACAAAGAGTTGATGCCCAATTAGGTTTAGATAAAGCTCTTCTCTGTAAACCTCAATTACCTGTGATGCCTTATGACATTCAGCGTTTACAAAGTATAATTACACAATAGTGTCTGACATTTAACGTCTATGGATAATTTAAAAGACTTCTACTTCAAAAGGGCTGCTCATGAGCAACAGTAATCACTTCAATTAGCTTGGCACCATTACAATGTAACAAGACCATTTGACTGCCTATTAGAACCAGCCAAGCTCTTCAAGTGTGTTAATTTAGCAGTCATTGCTAATTTCTGGGCTTTGCTGCATTTGCATAGGAAAACATAGCCCTGTTAGCCAGAAAGGGAGTTTCATTCCTGCAGCAACTTCCTATTCTTAGTGAGATTTTTATGATGTTTTTGTTTTCAGCCAGAAACATATTTCAAACAGTGAACTACTGAGAGAAAGAGGTTTTTGTTTCATCAAGGGAGTTTTTCAGAATCTAGGTCCAAATTATTAATATAGCTTTCAAACTTTTTTTAAGCTGCTCAAGACAAAACAGATCCCTAGGATAAAAAAATAATAATAATAAAAAAAAAGATTCTCCATCCCTATCATTTCTGCTTTATGCAGTATTAAAGAATTTGTCCCAAGGGACTATCTGATTTCTTAGGGTTTTCCCCTGATCTCATTGAGTCATCTATAAAAATTACTGGCAAGTCAGGGTTCTCATCTTGTATTATCAGAACCAGGAATAGACAGAGTATTACATCACCACTGTCATTTCTTTCCTTTCCACCAACACTTAATATATTGCAGGATATTCTGCACAAGCAGGAGACCTCTGTAAAGTGGAAGAGTTCTCCGGGGACCAGTCATACCAGCTTAGTAATTCCCTTTAAACCACTGGGACAAATCAGAGGACCAAAGTGGAAAGAAAAGTCAGGGTTATTTGTGCCTGTAACTGAAATTATGTAAACCAGGTTGACTGTTGGCAGCCAGTAAAAGCTAAGGTTCAAACCCCTCAAAGCAGCATTTCCCAAATAAAAATAAATAAATAAACAAATAAATAAATAAAAGACAGTATCAGGGCTAACCCTCCTCATAAACAGTCTTAGCACAGATGTGGCACATGAATATAAATTGAACCATCCATTTATTACTGGAAAGACTTTAACAGTGGGTGGCCAGTATGTGCAACCCCGCCATTAACTCAAGTGCATCTTGTCTGTGGCTTAAGGGAAACTTCATAATGTCATCACTGTTTTTGGCTGCAGTAATGCTAGATTTTTTAAATGCTACTGAGGCACCATTTGAGTAAGACATCATAAATGTGGCCTTTACTTATATTGTTTAATATTTCTACAAAACTAGTGAACAAGGTGAAATACCATGAAGCAAATACCTAAAATGAGGGAGATTCTGACAAAGGGATAGCCAAACTAAAAAGCAACACAGCTCACCTAAGTCTAGGGGGGGCATTACTACCTTACCTGAGGATAGAAGTAGTACAAAGCAAATTTATACCACATAAATATCACTGAAATCTGCTCAGCTGAAAAGCACCAGGGAATTATAGTGGACACCAAGCTGAACAGAAGTGAAAAATGTGAACACAAGTTAAAAATCACACAAGAAAGCAAACCTCCTAGAGACTACATTCGGAGATTTGCAAGAAGATAGAGGAAAATTATTATACTCTTTCTTTGGCATTGACGAGGTTGCACCTGCAGTTCTGTGTTCAATTTCAGTACCATTCTCCGTATTTTAAATCAGTAACTGGATTTAAAAAAAAAAAAAAAAAACTTAATGGTAAACACTGAAATGACTACTAAAGCTTTTAGGTGTGTACCTCTGGTCTGGAATGCTTACAAAAAAAATGTTTTTCTCATAAGATTTTCTGAACTTCCTGCTTCAAGCTAATGCATACCGTGACAAAGTTTTCTTTTCCTTTTTTCTGTCTAATGGAGCTAAGAAGATTGCCAAAGATGTACATGGAAAGTCATTCAGTTTCCACAGGCTTCCAATGAAAGGTTAGCTCTAACCACTTCCGTGTGCCAGTAGGAATTCCTTATAGTCAGAAGGGAATCAAAGGGAATCACACTGCTTTTGAGCTAAAGGCTTGATGACTTGAAGGCTGAAGGACTGAAAGGAATGTAGTGTGCCTTCTTTTAAAAAACGAGGTGAGGTCACAGTCCCGATCACGTATTGTCCTCCATATCATAGCATGTGAATGACGGGAATACTTCCTTAAAATTTCTTTGGAGTGGCCAGATGGGGAATTCAAGGAGGATTTTGACAGAGGTTCCAAATGCATTACAGTTGTAGAGTACAATACATTAAAGTTACCTAATATCATCATGAAGATCAAAGATGTGGCACACCATACCATTCTGATGCACACAAGTTTCAACAATATAAAGTCTTATATAAAGTCCTAAAAATGGTAGGTACCAGCAACTCTTAGGACCAGCCTTAAAACACAATATTAACATAAGCTTAATACAACACTGCACAATATTAATCTAGAAATTCCTTCTTATGAAGAAAGTTCTCTGATATCCCAGAGCTGGAGGAATGTTTCCCCTTTGATATTCTACCTTCAGCATCAAACGTAAGACATGCAAGCAGAGAAAAAAGGAACATGACCAGATCCCAAATGATCCTTATAAAGACTGACGAATAAATCCATAAACCCAATACACGAGCAGAGCTCGTACAGGGCTGCTGTAAATTGAAAAAGATGCCACACCTGATCAGGTCTGGGACTAAAGAGTAGGAAAAGAAATGCAGTGGATATTTTCTTCCAACTCTCCAGCACAACAACAAGCATAGCTTGCACAAATTACAAGACCTGCTCTGAAAAGTACCACAAACACCAAGAGGATTCCAGAACACAATTTTTCTCTCCACTTCCCTCTTTTACTATTTTACAAAATAATACAACTCTCTGACAGAAAATATAGAAAATAATAATAATAAAAAAAGAGATAATCAGTTTTATTGTGCTTTTCATAGGAACAATCAAAGCAATATCTTTTTCTTCCTTTAATTCGTTTAAAAAAAAAAAAAGGAGGGGGGGAATGATTATACATACAGTCAAGAAAGAGGACTGGTGCATGTCTAAGGAGGAAAGAAAATATCAGCATAAAACTGATTCATCAGCAAAACTTTTATGAGAAAAGGGCATCTGACATATCTGTTCAATATTGGAAATTTTCTTTAATTTACTCACTGTAACAACTCTCACAAACTTGCATCTTTTATAAGAGACAAGGCTCATCAGGGCGGCATTTTACAAATTCCTCTACTGCCCTTCTGGCATGTATTTCCACTTATTTCTTACAATAAATCCGCCAGTCTATGATTGCTCTTTTCAGCACAATTTTCATGGAGTCGTATGCTCATTTCAAGGTCATGCTCATTGCACTCCCCTGAGGTAATTTGTTTGGTGCAGACGGAGCCTCTGCTTTTCTTGTGGTCTTTGTGTTCACATGGCCAAAACCTAATCTCATCGACATAGCAGCTTTCTCATTCTGCTGTAATTTCCAGTCTGACTTCTCAAAGCTCTCTGCAGACTTTATGAACTTATGCCACCTCACCCCTTATTGGCCTTCAGAAGTGGGGAAACGGCAACAGCCAGACTGTGCATCCTGCCTGATGCTGCACAATAAGCCTGAAAGAGAAGCGAGAAATGAGCCCGGATCACAAGATCTTACGCTTTGTTGAACAGAATGGAGTAGGTTTTGATGAATCTCTGTATGCATGAACTTTTTACTTCCAGCTCGCTCCATGGGTGAAAGTGGTTCTTTGGGTATTACTTTCAAAGGTTTGTATGTCTGTAAAAGACATGACAAAAGACCAGAGAGAGGGACAGCAAAGAGAGCAAGAAAGCCGAATCATTAGACACAGCCGCAGTAGCAATAGTAATGCAATGCTGAGGAAAAGCTGACAAAAAAAAAAAAANAAAAAAAAAAAAAAAAAAAAAAAAACAGGATTTGGGGCCAAACAATGGCTCAAAAGGTAACAAAGCTGTAAGCAAAGCAACTGCCTCCTGCTGCTCCGCTCCTACTGTACTGAGAGAAACAGAACTTTTATTTTCTTTTCAAATATACAGGATTGCAACAAAAACACCTGACTCTGTCTTTAAGTTTCTCCCTTTAGTGTTTTTCACATCTGACCTTTAGCTATCCAGAAATCAAGCACACTCCAATGTAAATCATTATATTACTAAAAATTATAGGACAAGACAAACTCTTCTCTCACATTTTCATAGGAATGAAGAATGATCTGGGTGGACTGACATCTTGGCTCAAATGAATCACCTTTTCCCTATTAGTCTCCCCGGACAACCATTACTGTCTCTTGTGTCTCCTTGCTCCAATCACTCCAGCATATATTCCCTTGAAGTGTCCCAGACTTTGGCATCTCAGAGTCCCAGCCCTCCCTCTCAGGACTTTTCATGACTTTGCCTCCTCAGGAAACCTTTCAGTTTCTCGTTTCTGTACCGTATTCCTTGCCAAGACATTGTACCTTACAGCTCATCTCAGACAAGGACATGGTGGTCTTCATCATTCCAGGTAACCAGGAGATTATCATATTTTATTTCTCCCATCTCAGGGAAGGAGATAGTACCATCCTTATTTTCCTTTCTTTTATTTTATTCTCCTCCCAAGTAGGGATGGTGCCATTTTGGGGTAGACCTGTGTGGAGCCAGGAGTGGGACTTGGACCTTGTGGGTCCCTTCCAACTCGGGATATTCTATGATTCTATGATTTCCATCTACTAGCCAGTGTGTGAAGAGAGGCTGTGATCTAAGCCAACACCCCAGCCTCTGACTGTCCACAAGCACTGCCTTTTCACACAGCATAAGCTGATACTACATTTGTTCCTCCTGCACAGCTGATAGGCACCTAAATGTTCAAGGGTTCCTGAATCATAGCAGAAACATTGCTGTGAAAGATATAGCCATATTTCGTATGCTGAACAACCTCAGCCATCCCTAACATGGAGATCAAGAGCAGCATGTTAGGCAATTGGCTGATTGATTGCCGCGGGGTCACATTTAACAGCTGACTGGCCTGATAACGCGTGACCTTTTACTTCCATACAACCAGCACCAGGAGTATTGAAGGTGAACAGTTTTGCAAAACCCAATTTTCTACGTCTCTGTAGGTACGTTCTGCATACAGTTAAGGGTAGCCTGGTGACAAGCCATGTGGAAGATTTCACCACCATCCTCCCGTCTGGAGTCCAAACTACATAACTACAAAATTAGCTAAGTGCTAAACAAAACCTCTCAACCTGGTAATAGCCAGTGTTAATTTACTGACTCCCACTCTGTTAAAGCCTTTTCAGCAGCAGAGAGAAAAGCTGGAGAGAAAAGCTGTCTTGTTCTTGCCTGCAGGGGTGTTTTGATCAGCTGGAACTTTATCTACACTGACAAGGCAGTAGTGAGCAAGTGTCAGAACATTTTTATTCAGATCACCACCACACTTTAGGAGTACTTCCTACATCTCTGGGAGCTACAAAGGGAAAAACAACCCACAGGAGAGGAAAAAAAAAAAAAAAAACACTACTATAACTTCTCACCCAGCTTTGGCAATGGCTAAACATCCAACAGCCAGGATATACTGACATGAGACCCAAAATTACATGACCTCTTCCCTCTCAAAAAAAGAAAGACCTGTGTCAAGGGCTCTGCGCATGTCTTTGGAGGGGTATGAAGAGGGTAGTGCTTGTGTGCAAGAGCCAGAGGGAGAAGAAAGTCAGACCATTCCACTCCAAAAAAAGAAATAGTCAAGCAAGGAATAAAATATATATGAAGAGAATCGATTTAATTTAATCACCATAAGTAAGTTGTAAAATCACTTCATCACTTCATGTCGGATGAAATATTCAATGGTTTTCCCAGCCCTCTCCTGTTCTTTCAGCTGAGAAGACACAGAGCATCTTTGTCAGCAGAGGCAGCTGCTCAGAGGGCTGAGACAGAGCTGCCATCTGTCCACAGCTGATCAGCTCATCCCTGACGCAGGTGAACATGCCCTCATCAAACAGTGGGGGAAATCAAAAACAAATGCACTGACTTTACACCAAACAAACCTGAACCACATTTTATGAGGAAAGACACAAGCATTACAGTAACAGGTACAAAACCGAGGTGAAGTGCTTTACAGTCAGTCAGCAAAAATCTGTAGGACTGAAGCCCCTACCATAAATGCAAATAATTCCTGTGATATCTCTCACTGAAAGGATTGGAAATCTGAGGGAAACTGACTTAATACAATTGTATTAATTTACTCCAAAAAAGAAACCACTATGAGAGCAAATCAGTACTTCATTATATTGCTATTCTTCCCAGAGCACCTTACTGAGCAGAAAAGCAGCACACAATGAGCTCATTTCTACTTTATAGACTTCACTCAAGACAGTGAAATTCATAGACCGACCACTTATCAAAAGATCCTACAAAGCGCATCATTTAAGCATCAACATAACATGGCCCTCTGGTCCAGCATATCTTACATGTGTGCAGCACACTGAATGATTTTAGGTTATGTCTCACTACATAAGCCACAGCACACAAGCTGGGATATTTCAAGGGATTTCAAATCCTTTAATAAGTGGGCATTGCCAAAGTCTAAGTTTCAAATTGTATAAATGCATTAACTATTTCAGTGTTCCGTTCTCTGAAGATGGATAAAGTGGTTAAGAACATACTGCACAGTAAGACCTAACATATGATTATTCCAAATTTTCAAAAAGTCTCACACAAAGGAGAAGTTGAACTCCATTACTCCAACAAAACCATTCTTCTCTGTAAACATCTAATATATAATCACAGCTGGGATCCATTCCAGCTGTCATGCTAGGACATTGACATTTCATGGGTTAATGCACATGCTTTTTATCATATGCCAATGGTAAGGAATCATAAAAGTCTAAATTTACCAAAGAGCCAACAAATATTTTTAGTAGAATAGAGTCATATTTAAAATACTATTTGTAAAGTTGGTTTAACACCAGCCATCTCTGAGGTAAGTTTCTTTATGAAACTCCCTTCTGTCTCTCTCCTGACAGCTTTCTTGTCCCTTGCTCTCCATCTCTAAATATTTGTGATTATGTTTTGGCTCTAGCTACTACCAAAGGCAAAATTAGTGTTTTAACCATCAGTGATGTTTGTCTGTATTGGACAGATGGTGGTCCTGTACACACACACACACAGAGTGATGGACTCCAAATTCACTCTGAAAAGAAAAGACCTTGGACTCAGTCTGGATGGTTCGCTTAAAATGTCAGTTCAAGACTAAGAATCAAAAGTCCTGGAAACCAGGCCAGTGGCAAGCTCCTGGCATCCAACTGAATGACAAGAACTCAACAGTTTGCTTTCAGGAAGCAACCAAAACCTCATGGCCTGATTGCAATGCTCCTGTACAAAGGCAGAGGACTAATCCATTCTGGGTCTGTGTTGTCCTACTGGGCCAGAACTCATGGTCCCTATAATCTGTTATCCTGCTTCTGACCCTTAGCAGTGTATGCCCTATTCTTTAGTTGCTTGAGACGGGAACTGGGAAGAACTCAGTTTAATAATTCTTCTGAAGAATGCTTTATCATTAGCTGTGGCAATTCTGGATACTCTTGTTAGCTATCAGTGTCCTACCCTTTTTGTGACTCAGACTAACTTTGGTTTCAACGTCATCTTATAGCAAAGAGTTCACAGTTTTAATTAACATGGTATGAAAAGGCATTTCCTTCCCTTTGTTCCTAACCCACGGTAGAATTCAGCTGTAGTGAGTCAACTCTCAATCTGCATCTTTTAAAACACTGGGTTTTGTCTACATTTCTAAATATATTTTCTAGAATCAGCCCTACGCTTGTGGATCTCAAATCCAATTCATCTAATTTCAGTCATTTTAGTCAAGAGACCAGAGAATTTTCTTTGTCCTCTCTCCATTTTTACCACTCAAACATTGCCAAAATAAAGGCTAATGGACTCAAGACAGTGCTTTTCCCATGGATTTTTCCCATTTTTTTCTTTCCCACAGCCTCATCCAGGCCACAAATTAATAATTAACAGTTCAGTGAAAGCGACTTTTTTCCAGAGTGAAGTCTATCAGCTGCAGAACAGCTTATTCCAGAAGAGGAACTATTTGGCTATGTAGACAAGATATTATTTATCTCATCGGAGGGCTTTTTCTGGTTTAGTTTATGCAAGGCATTGCAGAACAGGAGAAGCAGGTACAGCTTCAGGCAAGGATCAGAGCTTCCCTAATTCACATTCAAGCTAACAGCCAGTGATCTGCCTGTTTCTGTGAGTATAATATCTTCAATGGACTTCCCACTCCCACCAGGCAGAATTTGGTTAGGCTGGTAGCGTTTTTACTACTTTCTTGGCAGCAGTCCTAGTTTACTTGCTGTATTCTTTGATTAAGTGTATTTTGGGAAATAGAGTAGGAAGGAATAAACAGAGGGATTTTTTTTTCCCTCATTTTTGTTGTATCCCACCATTTTTACATGCTAATTATGGTCTCCAAATAGAGCAACACCAAGTCTTGCTGTTGTGTTTATCACACCTGAATGTTTATAACCATAAAGAATTTGACCAGCCAGTACTGGAGCCTCTCGTGTCTGTCAGCAAAGAGAAATTTCACTGGCCTGAAATAGATTATCAGTCTTCTTTTAATTATGGCATGACATACACATTACAGGCAGAGACTCTGCCTCACTCTGCCACATCCAGAGCTGAAAATACTCAAGAAACTCAGTGTGTGTATATATGTGTATAAATATATACGTAATATATATACGCAGTACACATCAACACAAGGAAACAGTGTCAACTGCCCAAAAACTTCCAAAGGCAGCCAGCCTCTGAAAGCACCACTCTCCTGTCAGAAAGGGAAGAGCAGAATACAGGATCACAGTAATCTGCATGAGGGAAGAGAAGCAGAGCAGGAAACCTGGGCAGAGGCCCAGCCCGCGAGGCACAGCAGGCTGGGGCCCTGGCCACCACGGGCAAGCACGTCCTGCTTCCTCGGGCGCTCTTGCCAGGTGAGAGGCACGCAGCGAGCGGTATCGCCAGCTCCGCCAAACAGACAGAAAATTAACACGCGTGCTCCCCGGCCGACTCCGGGCGAATAAACCTGCCGCCTGTCAGCTTGCATCCTCGTAGGCGGGAGGCAGCAGCTGGGGCAGCCGCCAGTACACACTGTCTGACAGCACCCTCTCCAGAGGCCTGATATTATTACAGCCCGCACCTCGCCCTTCACGCGTTGAATTAACTTGTTCTGACTGCGTGACAGCTCTGACAACTGCCCGCACAGAGGCCAGGAGCCGGGGTCACATGCTGCTGCATGCACAGCCTGTCACCAGCCGCGCCGCTAACACCAGACAAAACCTTGTCAAGGGAGATAAACTCCTCCCGAGACAGAGGTAAGCGACTCAACTAGTGCCATGGCTTGTGAGGGTTTTTGTTCGGTTCAAGGACAGGATCCTCTGACAGGAGAGCTGAATGTGTGCGCACGGAGGGAGAGGTGCTGCGGCCGCAGGCTGGGCTGCCCAAGCAGGGGCAGGAGGGCTGGCAGGGCCTCGGCCTGCTCCCAGCAGTCTCGCTGTAAAAGGGGCAGCAAAAACGAACCTCCGATTCTCCCTGCAAGACTACATCAGAGGGGGGAATAAAAAATAAAAAAGAACAGAAAAGAAAATAAGCCATGTCCTCCCACTTTGTGGTTATGTGCTAGGTGCGCTGGAAAACGAAACCTGTGACCAGGGCAAGCAGTTTTCCAAGGAGAAATCCCTGCTGAACTTAGCAGTCAATACCTGCTGCAGCAGGCATGCCTGGCACAGCCAGTCAAGCCTCACAGAAAAACAGCCTGATGTTCAATGCTTCTTTCATCCCAATCATTCGTGAGCCTACAGGCTAAACATGAGGCCCACTGGCAATTTTGCTCTGATGGTACTGTGAAAGCAAGCTCCTGCAAGGTATTGCCCGCCCTGCATTTTAGTGGACTATACCCCAAAAGGGAGGGAGCAGTATGGTTAAAAACAAACAGAGGTAAAAAGAGTTTTTGTCCTCTTGATTTCAGTTATAGAAAGTTTCCACATTACCATCTACCCTAAAATATCGATGATCTGATTTTACCCCCTGTATTATTTATCACTAAAGAACTAGATGATGGAGACATACCGCTTTTTTTCTTACTGAAATGAAAATGTTCACCTTACCAAGCATGTTTGATCAGAATATATTGAAAGCACTTGCTGGAAATAATGCACACTTTTGGAAGGCGTATTTAGTCCAGATATGATCTGGCTGCTTCACGTTGCTGCAATGACGCAAGGAAGCTTTCCCCCTCAGGTTAAACTCCTATGCAAATGGAAGTTACAGCTGCTGTACATTGCCAGTATAGCACAAAACAGCTGGTTTGTTTGTTTTGCTTTGGCCAACTAGCTTTGCTGACACAGAGAAAAGGGAGGATAGGCTCAACACAGGTAGCATGTTATTTTACAGAAATCGTTTTTTTTTTTCCATTAGCTCTGCAAATGAAATTTATCCATGAGAAAGGTTTTATCAGGATCCAGAGAAAATTAAAGTTTTATATATATCTTTATCTTATTGGGAGTAAAAATTATTTTTTTTAATGGACAGTAATGAACTTGTTTTAAAATTCACGTTTATAGAAAAAAAAAAAGCAGATCTTAATGTAGCTAATCTATGAATATCAGGGAAACTGTATCATTCTGAGATAATTGTTTGTAGGAGAGGATTTCAATACCTCTAGTCCCAGGCCAGCAATACTAAATGTTATTTTAGTTGGCACACATTCTGGCATTTCCAGGAAATAAGTCAAAGGCTCAACAGGTTTGTAACCATGAACCTCACTCTAGAAGCAACATCACCCGGTTATGACCAGTAGGATGGTACGTGTTTGTTTGGACGTACCTATGCCATACTGTTTTCTGCAAACATCAGAAATAAGAGAGCTTTCAAAGCTTTATCTCCCCTGAAAGACCTACATGTCATTCAACAAATAATAAGGCTCTTTCTACCTATGTTTAAACCATACTTAACAATTGAAATCTTGTGTATTAGTTAAATGAGTGAAAGGCTTCTTTGCCAGTTGGTGCTTTTTTAACAGTTTAAAATGCAAGCAGGAAAACTAGTGTTAATATTAGTCTGCAAAATCACCTGGGCTAAAATATTGCCAAAAATAAATAAATAAATAAAGATAATAACACAGGAATTTCTAACAGCAACAGGTACAATCCAAAATTCAAAGTCAAACATACCCAAGACCTGAACGGTTTTCTTTTTCCTCTGTTGGAGCCATATACAGTCTGTAGGAGACATTTAACATACCATGTTTCATATAGGCCAGCTTGCTCTCCAAGCCACCCATCTTTTTCATCTCTGCCAGCCAGCAGTTGAGAATTGCTCTCTACTACACTTCAGATTCAGAAATAACTTCTGATTTTACCCTCCAAGAGAACAGCTCCCGGCCATTAAGCAGTGATCAATCCTCTGGTTATCGTGATTTTTAACTGCCTGCAAATGATAAAAGATTTAATTATTGTACAGCCTTAATTCATAATACTGATAGTGTGATAGACCTCCTTGATCAGTGATTATCTTCTGCCTACCATGGTTTCCAGACAGAATAATACCTCTTTCTTTTGGATTTGCAACTTCAGACACTACTGTTGACTTCAAACAATTGAAAACCGCAGTAGTGATAGTACAGTGTAACACATTGTCAGTGAACAGAAGCATTGTGTGATAGCCTCCAACAGAGTGTTGTGAGTGTCCAGTAATAACAGTACAGTGCATTTGAAAATGTCAGCTTCTTATTCCTTACTCCAAAAAAGTTGGAAAAGAAATACATTGTAAAAGGAGCTAGCTACCTGAAAAAACATTTTGTACTGGGTCTGGCTGGGATGGAGTTCTTTTACTTCACAGTAGCCCATATGGTGCTGTGCTTCCATTTGTGATGGAAACAGTGCTGATAACACTGCAGTATTTTGGTTGTTGCTGAACTGTGCTCACACAGCGTCGAGGCTTCCTCTGTTTCTCCCACCCACACCCACACTCACCAGCGAGCAGGCTGGGGTGGGGGCGAGAGGCTGGGAGGGGACACAGCCAGGACAGCTGACCCCAGCTCACCAAAGGGATATCCCACACCATATCATAGAATCATAGATTGATTTGGGTTGGGAGGGACCTCAAAGATCATCTAGTTCCAACGCCCCTGCCATGGGCAGGCATACCTTCCACTAGACCAGGTTGCCAAAACTTAGTTGCTTTTAGTTTTGAATGGCAAATACCGTAGAAGCACACAAAAGGACGCGGTTCAGGTGAGATCATGGTAAGCACTAAATCCATGCAGTAAAAGCATCCCATGCAAAACAGACAAAAAAAAAAGTGCTGATGACTCTGGCACAGAGGTGGAAAACAACCTCTTGCTTTCAAATCTAATGTGCAACATAAAGGGTGGTTTTATCTTTTCATCAGAAAATTCTGAAGTAGTCTCAGTGCCCACTGCAGTTGAAGCAACTTTTGCTGTCTCCCAGCAGAAGGAAGGGACTGTGTGCAAGTGCCCTGCCCGAGCAGCAGAGGCTCTGCTACACAGGCCCCCTCTGACAAACCCCTCGTTCAGACAAAACACGCAATTTTTGTGTAGAGAAGAAATCTGACTGGGGTTACGTTAGCAGAGCCTTTTCCAAAGGATGCCAGTGAACCAGCGACTCTCTCATCAGCAAAATCGCATCCCTAGAGGCAGCTAGGGATTATGGCTTTCTCATGTCCTCAGCAGAGGAAGCTGGACTGTAACATTGTCCCACTGTTTTCACTCAAAACCCACTCTTCTCCACAGGCAGCACTTTCTGCACAACTCCAGCTTCCAGCAAGGGCATGCTCAGCCACGGAAGCTGAAGGAAAGGAGGAGGAAGGGGGACATTCGCGGTTACGGTGTTTGACTTCCCACACACCCATAACACGTGCTGAGGCCCTGCTCTCCAGGGAGCGGCTGGACATCTGCCTGCCCATGGGAAGTGCTGAACGAGTTCCTTATTTCACCTGGTCTGCACGTGCAGCTTTTGCTTCGCCTCTGAAATGGTCTTCATCTTGATTCATGAGTCTTCTCGCCTTCTTTCTTTTTCTCCCCATCGCATGGGAGAGGGGGGTGAGGGAGCAGCTGTGTGGGTGCTGCCCAGGTCAACCAACCACACATACGTAGTGGATTTATTGCACTGTAATTAATTCACTGTGAATTACACAATTAATTGTATTTATGGTATGAATTAAAAAAAAAAAAAAAAATCCAACCAACCAGCCAAACAAAAAACCCCAGCTTGGCTGCTGCCTGGGTCACAGGTCACCACATACAACCCACACTTGTTTTCATTGGGAATCCCTAATAGCTACAGAAATCACCTAGAACAAACCAAAGATAATCTTTATGGTTCCTATGTATTATATTACATCTCTTTTAACACCCTTCTGTATGTGGTGGAACTGTGATCATGTATCTATTGGTCATCTCTTATTGCTGGAAAAGTCATTAACAAGGCAAATGAAGTTTGTAGCATGAGACACAGAAAAAGGAAAGGCTGAACAAACCTTCCTACATTCCTCCACCAGCATTTTTCTATTCACGTCCAGGAACAGCTCACATCAAAAGCTTAATTACTTAGTTTACCCCAGTTTCTAACATTAGAGGAGGCTCTAATGTCCCTCTGTAGGAGGACTTACCAAAAGTTGCTGCTGCTCTGCTTCCATGTCCTCAGTCTTTGGGGTAATCCTGCAAATGTGTTTGTTATATAACTTTCACAACCAACCGTGTTAATTTTGCAAATAAATTTTACCAAAAATTGATTTCTTTGTTACTGTCAAATTCATCCAGGTAAGAGTATTTAACCACAATGGGAAAAAAAAAAAAAAAAGGGTTAGGACCGTGAATGATGGAATACAGCTGCTTTAAATGGGATTTGAGGTGCCCCTGCGGAAGCGGGGGCACCGCTACGCAAGCACCTACTACGCACAAGGGTGGGTTGCTGTATCTCAGCTGCTCAGCACAAAGATCTCTTAGTGACAGTTTCAGAGAGGACAGAATGGCACTTGATACAGAATAAAGTTCCTCTTCTTGCTGTTACAGGCAGTTGCCTAAGGATTTAGCCAGCTAAAGTCCTAAAGCTGCTGAAGGAGGGCAAATAAGATTAGTAGCTGCTCTACCTGCTCAGCTGTTGGCATCTTCCCATGTAGCAAACGCCTGGGTTACTCTACCCTATTAACTTTTTAGTCCTTCAAATCTTCTGACCTGAGAGGATGCCTCCCTGGTGCCCTATTAGAGGAACTTCACAAGGTTTCTGCTACTCTGGTTTCACCAGGTGTTTCACTTCATTTGAGGGAGAGCAATCTCACGTAGGGTTAATTCTCTGTGTTACCTCACAGAGCCTTAACCTGAAAACAACTGATGGAGTGCCCAAAGCTGTGGTATCTTGACAATCATTCCTTTTAAGCATATTTACAGTATGAACATTTTGTATGGTGATATATAACAACTGTTGCAATCTGCATTAACCTAATCAATAAGGCTGTAATTCATATTCTAGTTCATTTTGTAATTGGGCTTGGCAGCATGTGGTTTTACAATCACACACTATAAAAAAATTAGAAAGCATATAAAAATAGTACTTTTGACATTTTTACTCATAGCTAAAGACTCCTAAACATCTCAGTTTCATTGGATTATGTTACAAGCTTAAATATTTCAGGATTCCCAGCAGGACACCTGAATCCAAAAAAAACTGCTGTAATTTAATTATGCTTATTAATGAAGTTCTCTAAACTTCTATCAGCCTGGAGCTTTGTGGTGAACTTTTGAATGTCAAAACTCCTTTTGCACAGCTGAATCTCATTCAGAATCTGGCCTTGATGAAACTCATTTCAGTAAATTAGGCCGTGACAAGCTATGCAAATTTTAGATCATTAAAGGGAGGGAGACTCTGGTGAAAGAAAGTAATTGTTACACCATTAAATGCTAGCATGAAAAAAAAAAAAAAAAAAAAGTCCTAGCATTTAAGAAATTCCAGTTTGTCTTTTCTGTTTGTGAAATTGGATCTTTTGTGTTTTCCAGAAACAACAACAAAGAAAAGTTAACTATAATGCTTACACTCATAGGCATATACCTGCTCCTTCAAAACAGACATATATGACAGTATTACCTTCATACCTCCACAGAGTATTTAATTCTCTACTACATTGAGAAACAAGATAGGAAAAAGCTCCCTAACAAATGCTGGTACATTTTTCACAAAAAGAAGATGAGAGAGTTCTGCTCATTTTCATAGTAATGGATTACACATTTCCAGAACCTTAGATTACTTATGTTATTTAGAAGTTACGTATCACAGATAAAGGCAAAGTCCACCTTGCTCCATTTTTACTATTATGGATAAGCAATTCAAACAATATTTACAAGTATTTCCTCTCTTTTTTATTTTGAAGGCAAAATAAAGATATAACACAATTTTCTTTCTTCTCAAAGGAATGTGTATGCATGAACACATATGTGAGGAGAGGTAATCGATTTACCTTTTATCACCTTGTTTGTAGGTTAGGGGACCCTCTCATTACATCTTGATTACATCTGCAATTATCTGGTACCAAATGTTACTTCCATCATCTTTCCACTCTTCCCTCCCTTTACTCTTTCCTCCTTTCCTTTCTCTCTTTCTCTCTCTCCTTCGTTTTTTGTTTTTTTTTTTAACAGCTTGTAACCATTTCCTGTTGCATACTGGCTGAGAAAGCTCTTTCAAGCCCCAAGTGCAAATCAATAAGTTATAGTGATTCATAAAAATAAGACTGTCATCATTATTATTCAATTATTGCTGGGTCTGTGGAAAGGTTCTTCAAGAGCTGGAGGTTTCTTCACTAATATTTATAATCTGCATTGAACAGTGCTAATGAATGAGTGGGTGTACATTAGGCTGAAATGTGGTGGTATTTGATTTATACTAAGTCCAGGTCTGACTGTTAATGTTAAATCCATTAAAATGTCTCTTAGATCTGCCTTAATGTACTTCCCTGCATACAATAGACATTAAACATTCCCATTTACCTAGCTTTTCATTATTGGTTGAACATTTGTCCTTATTACATCATCCTATGATACATCGGACTTGTGATATTTTGAAAAATAGTACTTTATTAAAGCTTCACTTGTCAGAAGCCAATGTCTTAAAATTTATCAGCATGTGTAGTAAAAAAAATAAACAGTTGATGTGAAAAATGTAACACAAAATTCTATTTAACCCTAGTTTATAAAACCAAGATGCTCAAGGAAGAAATCCACATTTGATCTTGAGAGAAAAGAAATTCACAAACAGTTTGCATTTGGAAGAATAAAAGATACTATGTTTACCTAAGCTGCCACCTTCTGAGAGTCTCCAAGGGGAGAATTCTTTTCTCTAGCTCAAAATTGCATTCTCCTGAAAAAAGCCATTGGGCAAAAGTATAAATAGGAAAAACAGGGTAGGGAGAACATGTAGGAAATCATCAACTTCCAGTTGAGGTCAGATATTTCACAGCAATTCTGCAAAGGCTGTTGAGTACTAAATACACAGGCTGACTACAGCATTGCTTCTCATCTACAAGAGTTTTCCATTCACAATACATACAAAGCCAACTGAGGACTGCCAAGTCAATCTGGGGTATATTTCTGATGCTGTCTCCATGCAATACATATTTTTTTCTTACCTGAGTGTTTCTGTTGTTGATCGGAATCAGAAAGACTCACTCTGTCACTATTTAGTTATTATTTTCAACTACTTTTTGCTGAAGGAGTAAGCCAAAATCAGAGCCTTGTAGCCTTTATTTTATCTCAGAAGGAGTGATTGGTCATTTGATAAAATGCAATTCATTTACAAGAACTTCTTCTTTTCTGATGCAGGAGACATTAAACAACATACTTTCCTTGCTCACGTTCTCAAGGCTTTTCCAGCCAAATATTTAACTCCCAAATTTCTCTCAAGTCAGCAGCCCCATCCTTGCTCAGGCTCGGAGAGAAAATCTGGAGATTTTTGTACTCTAATATTCTAGCCCTCTCCTCTCATCCAAGGATTTTCTTGCCCAAACTGATATCCAGCAAATCTTCTCCATCCAAATCCCAAATAGTCTGATATGGGTTTTGTTTGTGTAGGAACAGATTATTAGCTGCCTGCCACACACATTAAATGAAAATCAGCAACTGAATTTAGCAATCTCTGAGTCCAGCTCAGAACTGTGCCTTTGTAGCAGTGCAAAATGATTGGAAGCACACCTTTATCAGCTCTCTGGAGGGTTCTTCTCAGTAAGGGTATAGAAAACCAGTATTATATATAGAACAATATATCTCTCAAAATAGGGTTTGGCCTGGAAGTCCCATGCACATGACCAACCCTGGCCAAATGTCAAAGGGCAGCTGCTGCATTTTGGAAAGGACAATTGTCACAGCTACCCTAAAGGACAAGGTAAGCCATGGTGCTTCCTAGCCTGCTCTCGGATTTGAGCAGTTTTCGTATTGTTCCTCACTCTGAGTTCTGTCTAGAAATGGTGTAGATCCAAGTGTTTATACTGCTATAAATTATTCCAACACATTTGGAGAACACGTACAAAAGTTCCAACAACAAACATCCCCTTTTATTATGTCAGTTATAAAATAATCTAAGTAGTCATTGAGATTATGACTTTTTGTATTAGGTTTTCAAAAGTTTCCTTGCTTTGTGTTTTTACATTCTTATCTCGCTGGAACCTAAGCACTGAGCTCAATCTTTCATCAAATAATCCTGCCAGCACAGGCAGCCTGGGTCTTTTTGGGGGTATCACTCTAGACTTCGACAACTTGGTAATATGTCGGTTTGGACTGGTAAAAACCTTTGGATAGGTCTGAGCATAGTTCTTCCCAAGACTAACAGGGAGTTTCCTTTAAATCAACCCCTTGAAGTTGGTTGGGATAGAAAGAGATATGCTTTTTATTTTATTTTATTTTATTTTATTTTATTTTATTTTATTTTATTTTATTTTGTTTTGTTTTGTTTTGTTTTATTTTGTTTTATTTTATTTTATCGGTCTTTCTTGCTATACAGGGATTTTCCATCTTTTTAGTGTGTATGTTTTTTTTTTTCCTAGACCCAACAAAATGTGGCCTTATTCAGAGAGGTCATCTGCCTTCCCAAGCTGGAACAGGCTTTCCTGACTCCCAGAACTTGGAGGCAAAAAGAATATGCAAGTGATACAGGCTCATTACTGGAAGCGGAAGAGGCTACTTCCAGATGAATGTTGGTTCTTGATAGTACCATGGATCCTGCTGCAATCTGTCTCCCAGATAAGACTCCAAATTGTGCAAATTGTTGCAGTCTCTGTTTAGTGGCAATTTAGCAACAAGACAGCATTGATAACAACTGAATGTAGATCACTGAAGAGCAGTTCTGGTCACACAAAGGGTATGTGTTAGATTCTGAAAATGTCAGTACATCCCTTTAAAACATCACAGTCTCTTAAATAATCAGTCTTAAAAGAGGAATCCAAAGAGAATGGACCTTTGGCAACAAAACCACTTTCTCCCTGCTAGGTCTGATGGCCAATTTCCTGCATCTTGCTTTTCAGTGGTTAGTACAGAAATTTTGCATGAAAGCTACCAGGGAGTTTTGATGGCTCTGAGGCATATTTGTACCCTGCCGACCCTGTCAAAAAAAAAAAAAAAATCAACCTTAGAGTATTTAAGGATGTAATTAAGCAGCTATTAAGTTGCACAGTCACCAAAGCGTAGCCACCCTGTTCAGATTGTTTTGTCACTGAGCATAGGAAGTCCTAGGACACCTAGGAAGCCCTCCCCTAATCAGAGTCCAGGATTTTAATGTTTCCACCATCCCATCCTAATTCTTTGGTCAGCTTCAAGGAAGTGACAAAGTCATGAGGATCTCAAGTGGTCTATCAGAGCAACATTACAGAACTGAAAATGTGGGCAATCTGTTAAAACTTTTTCTATAATAAAGAGGCTTCACTCTCTTTTTAGCTAAAAATAGATCACATGCCTTTCCAGAGACTATAAAGCCACCAGCAAAATCCGTAGCATTGCTATTGTCAGTAAGGAAATCTATGAAAGTAAAAAAAAAAAAAAAAGAAAAAACCCCAAATTTCAATGGCAGCATCTTGTTTAACAATTGACATCCTGTCAATTTGATATTACTTTTAAATGTTTTGGCTTTGGTATGCAAAAATATTATTTGTTTAAATTTCTGCCTCAGGCAAAATAAAGGTTATTAATTTGTACTTAAAAACACAGGCATTTCCATATATTTCCTCCTTCAGACAAACTGGTAGACAGTGCCTGGTATGAGAAAGATCAGGTATGTCTTGTTACAAGGTTAGTCAAAGCACTTCCTAAACAGATTACACCTTCATGAAATTAATTTCTTCTTATTACTAACAATAATTCATGTTTGCAACAATCTAAACGGAGAAAAGCCAAGGCATAGATGACAAGACATAAAATTTGAGCCAAAGTGAGATATAAAACCTGAACTATTCTTTCACCCCTGTACAAGATCCCTCTAAGGGAATGCCAAGGTTCATTAATAAGACAGTGGAGGAAACTTGCTATGACAAGTTACTTTGCCCACAATTAACTTGCACAGGGAACAGTGTTTCGCTTTGTCTGTATTAATTCACAGCTACTGACCTGCTGCTTCCACATAGTGCACTTCTAGAAGGTCCTTCAGTGTTATAAGCATAAACACTCTGGTGCTTCTGAGTCTGGGCAGTATTTAAAAAAGAGAAGTAGCTTTCTACTAGGTATGCACTATCTCACCACATATGTGCCCTCTTATGGCTTGATCTGTTTTCCAGTATAGATAACTGTCTTTCCATTTATTTCAGGGTTGACTGGACCAGGATTTTAAAGGTCTTTCTACGGCAAAGAAAGTTTCTGGGGCTAGTGGGTAATAAAGACACCTCCTATTTCTGTGTGCCCTAGAACTCCTGTTTACAGTAAATCACCACTTGCTGTGCTTTCTCATGGTAAAACCCTGCATAGTACAACAGGTTTCTCTGTTTAGTGCCATTGCACACCTGAAGGGTCTGGACACAACCCAGAGGTAAGGGCATTATCAAAAGAGTAGTACAAATAAGAAACAACAGGTCAGCAAATCAGTCCATTGAGAAAGTTATGCTACATTCTAGAAGTCCAGATTTCAGTGATAAATAGGCTTATTTTAGTTGAATAATTATTTATAATTCATCATTTTAGTAACAAGAGGGAATAGTTAATATGCACAAAAGTTGCACTTCTCAATCTGGGCAGGAAAAAAATTGGTGATTCATTTGTTAAAGAGCAAAATCAAACTCAGAGGACAAACCAGGCTTAGAGAAATAAATGGGCTGTGACAGTATGTAGTGTTTATCAAGTTTAAAAAGAAGCATGACTTCTGGAAAAAAAAGCAGTAATATCCTTTTCCTAGTCATATATTTCTATTCTGCAGCATGCTTTAAAGACAAAAAAGAAGTCCTCAGACATACATCCTGTCTCAGCGCATACCACATTGTGATAAAAGTTTAGAAATCAAGTCCTGATGGAGGGAACAGCTGGCAAAAGACAACTGTTTAATGGGGAATGCAGTGCTGCAGAGCTTTCTCGGGAAAGAAAAGCAGAACCTGACCCGATTTTCTATTATGCACTTGCCAGTAAAACAGAGAGTTCCTGAAAGGCTGGCTTTTTGTTTACTGAATTCCATCCCAGATTTCCGATGGCTTTCAAGGAAAACTCAGTCTTAAACATGCAAAGGGATAAGCTTCATCATGTAGGCTGTGAATAGTCCCTTGAGGTCAACAGGACCAATAACAGTGTATAAAGATACATATCATTAAGTCTCTCAAACTAGTGCCTTACATAGTATTCATGGTATGCCTTGAGTTTTATGGGCATTAGCCAAGTAACTTTGTAAGAAATACAGTTAGTTATCACCAAAAATTATTGCAAGTCATATACACAATGATTTTGCTTGCAGCAGTATTTTACAAGTATTGTACAACTGTCCTTAATCACCATATTAATAATTTAGTATGTTGTCCATTAGATTGGGAAAATATTCATTAAAATTGTCTACAAGCATTATTTCCAAATGTAAAAAAAAATAGATCTGATTTTACATTCCCCGTGTGTTTGTTTTCTTGCATATCATCTAACAAATAGACCTAGCTGTATTCTACATTATATTTTATCTTGGTGTAACTCGGTTAATTTAATTAGTTAATGTAATATCTGTTAGTAAGTATATAATGTTAAACATCAGTTTCTCTTCAGAGGTACAGAATGAGTTTGAACGAGAGACCAGACTCACTAAGACAATAAGCCTCTAGGGATATATAGGCCTATGCCTACAAAAAGGTATAGATTTCTAGTTCCAGCTAGATTCTTAAATCCCAATCGTTTTTGTTAACGTTGGCCATTTAAACACTTTTAAGATTTCCGGCCATATTGGCTCCAAGAACATGCAAACTTTCACTACTGTCAATTAAACTGTCTTAGCCCACTGCCAGTAAAACCTGTCCTAGAACTGCTTTTAAATATTCACGAGAAAAACCTTATACACACACATACATGCATACATGCAAGGACATTGGTGTATACATATATATACACATACATGTATACAGATATATACACACAGAGAAGTGTCTAAATATGGATTGATCTGCCCACCACACACTGTTACTTTCCCTATTCTTGGCTTGTCTTATATAGTATGCATATGAGACATAGGACTGACATGAACAGATGAAGGTAAGGTTTCATTTTTAAAAAGTTTCATCCAGGATTAATATTGCATCCAAAAAAAAAAAAAAAAAAAAAGTTCTAGTGAAGTTATTGGCAGGAATATTCACAGAGGCAGCATGCTTAAGAAAATAATGCACAGAACTTGCAATGAGCAAACTCCACACCTGCACAGAAAGCCCTGCTCCCAGAACTGTGACATCCTCCCAGCCATAGCACCATTTTTCACAGTATGCCAGGAGATACTGCAGGTGCTTTGAATACCTCCCTCATTAATGGAAAATAAATAAATAAATAAAAGGAAATAGATGTCATTAACTTATGGTTGACCATGAATTTGAAGCAAAATGTTGAAACAATAAGGTGCTTCTGGATGTCTGTAGTATATGACAGAAGAAGTTTGACAGGCAACTTAGCCCTACAACTGTCAGGCCCCAAAACCAATGAAGCAGAAAATAAAAGTGCTCCCAAACATGTTTAAAATGATTCATCTCACTGTTTTGCTTTGAAACGAGGAACAAAAATGGAAGCATTCCTATTCCCTATTGAAAGTAATCACAGTTTTATATCCCTCAGTGTTTACATAAAGAGAGCTGTTTGTTTAGAATCCTTGGTGATAAGGACACGGCAAGCTCATAACTTATTATATATTCTCTTTTCATTTTGTCTTTTTTGGGGCGAGAATTATGTATATTTTATGATAACCCAAAATGACTTATACATAAAAAATACTGACTTTAAAGATAAAAAGGATTAGTAGCAGGTAATGCATTTTCCATGAGTGGCTATAGGGCTCTCAGTTCCAGAATGTACAGGCTGCATACAAATGAATTGATAAAAGTCTGAGGCTGCAGATGGGTAGAAAGGCTCATGCTTTGCTGGAGATGATTCTTAAAGTTACAATAAATCAGACAGACAGTGTCGGCCTTTGAGGATAAACCTGTGATGGCTTGTTGTGCCTCTTTGAATCGCCTCAGAGGCCCAGGGACTAAAAAGTGCCTAGATGTCACATTAAATCTACCGGGAGGATGGAGTACTTCAAAGAGGAACGCAATCAGATCTGATGGAAAATACATTTTCTGAAAGCTACTGACAAAAAAGTAATCTTTGATGTGGATGTTGAATAACAATTGATATTGTCTTTCCTGACATTTTTCATTATTGCTGTCTTATACAGCCTACTTCATGTATTAAAGCAATATTAACTGTTTGACAGGGACAAATCCTCAAACTATCACATAAGCAATTGTTTCTGAATTGTCTTAGCCCACTGCCTGTAAAACCTGTCCCAATAACTGCTTTTAAATATGATGGTATACTCTTTTCCTTGACTAGCTAGACAGTGTCTGAGCCTTGGCATAATACAATAGAGTCTAGGGGATATTAAAAATGGTTAGGTGGTTATGAGGTGTCATTTGATTATAAGCAAGGAGCAGCAGTGTTTTCTGAAGGTGACTTTTAATGAGAGAGGTCTATAAAAAGTTAGTCCGTATTATTCCCAATCTACAATACACATTTATAGCAAGTATATGTACTCAGAAATTTCGGTTCTTCTGCAATTTTTGCAGCTCAAAACAGGAAAATAAGAAATGTACAGGAGATCTTTGTTATTTATGCAAGGAAATAAAGCAATCTGTAGCTGTACAAAATGCTATAAAATATACTGTAGATAAATCCCCCAGCTGAGACTGGAAAGAAATTCAAGCAGCTCTAGAAGCTACATGTCATTTCAAAGGACTGGATCCCCCCTGAGGTTTGATATCTTAACCTCCTGCTATAGCAATGTGCTTCTTTACCAAAGGTATTTTTACATCCAGAACCCCTGACTTCTAGATGACCTCAAGCTACTGAGTGGGCAGCTGGAAAGGCGGCTGTAGTTCTCGTCAGGCCGGTGTGCAGGGGTTAACTGCATTAGCACCAGGGAAAGTCACAGGTACAGAAAACCCAACTCTGAGAGTAAATTGCAACACCCAGATAATCTACAGCTCTCAGGCTCTCAAAAGTTACTGGCAATTCTGTTGCACTATAAAACAGTGAAGCTGTGGCTGAGCCTGTTTACTTCCAATTCCCTTGACAGCCTTCAGTTTTTCACACTCCCGGAAGATGGTTTAACCAGCTTTCTCTCCCTTATCATGACTACCACTACCAGTGCCACCACCAGGAGCCTTTTGCAATCACTCACTTGTTACAGTTGATTGCTCCTTTTTATGGAAGAGTCCCTTGGTATGGTTTATCTGTGGAGTCTCTCCCCAGGGAAAGTGTTTAATGGTGTACAGTTAACCTGTTGTACAGAATGACAAAGAACTGAGAATAGTTCACTTAAGAGGCTCCGCGGAGTAATTGAGAGAGTATCTCTAGGAGGGAAGAGTAAGCAGCGATGCTGTCCAACTGCACAATGTGCAGCTGTAATGAATTAGATATTTTCATTAACAAGCAGACGAGTTTGAGAGACAGCATTTGGCTACACCTCTCTTTGCAACACAGCTGTGTTGCCCTCCAACAGGTAAAAAAGGAAAAGTTGGCATTCTGCTGCCCTTTGCCCTGCCTGTGCTTTTGGAAGGCACGCGTGCCCCAGAAAGCAGTTATCCCCATACAGAAAGCGTAGTCCACACCACCAGTGGCATTTCTGCCAAACCCAGCCCACTCCTGGTTGGTGCTGAACTGTCGGATTCACTGGAGGACTAGGCATTCAGATGTACTTTTCTTCCACCCAGAAGGCAGCTGCCATCTTCTCATGAAGTAGAGACAACGAAACCTTCTTCTCTTGGATGATTTGCAAGTGATAAATGACTCCAACCAAAAAAAAAAAAAAAATCAAGGAAAAAAAAAAAAAGGCATCAGCAACATTCTCAGCAGTTTCAAAGGTTATTCTTCCTTATCTCCCAACACTGACCATTGCTTTATTATTTCAGAGTTGGCTGAGGCCAAATACATCCTGCGTATACTTCAGTCTAAAGTTCACGCTGGCCCCTTTAGCACTCCAGCTCCTTGACACTTCAACCTCAGCTCCACCAGGAGGGATTTATTTTCTTTCATGCTCTCCATCGCTCTATCCCTGATGGGAACTCCCAGGTTTCCTAACACCTTCCTTCTGAGTTATTGAAATGAAGCTGCTTGGCCAGCTGAAACTTCTTTGAAGTCTGGGAACACTTCAGATGTCAAGTCACGAGATTTCCTCTCCCTTTATTTTAGACTGTTGCCAGTGCTTGTAAAAATCTATGAAATACTAAGCATTAAAACCCCATATACAGTGAACTCCTGGCACTGATTTTGCAATGCTACAGTAAATGGAGGAAGGGAAAACCACAGAAATTATCGTAATGCATCTTATGTGGATCCAATGTGGAAATATTAGAAGGATTATTGTTGTTGGGGGATGGGGAAGTAAATAACTATTAGTTGGCAACAGATATGTAAAAAGCTTTTAGTTCAGTTTTTATACCAGTGAGAGGATACCACAATCCTCTCTTCCTTCTCCACGCAGGTCATAGTTTGACAATACAGTAAATCTGGCTAGCACCAGAACAAAAATATTGCCGCCCCATGATGCAAAGTAGCCAACCAGCATGGACTCATGCCGCTGCCTCATCTTTGTCCAAAGTTTTCTGGTGGGTTAATATCGTACATGCAGTCATTATGGCAGACCTAGCACTGCCTGTCATCCCACAGCCAGGAAGCCTTTCGTGTCATGCGCTCTGCCTTCGGCAGAAGTGCTGACACATGTCCCCACGTGCCCTGTGCTGCTCCTTGGCCTGGTGGTGGTCTGGCAGCCCATGGCTCTCCTTTAAATACAGGGCAGCTACGGCTTCCCTTGCTGGTTTGGGGCTTACGTATACAAAGCACAGGGACAGACGATGTGACTGCAAACTTCAGCCAATGTCAGAAGCAATCAGCAGGTCCGTTCATAAAAGCAATGCAGTCTTGCATTAGTGGGAAAAAAAGCAGTTGTGAGACAGAGCAGATTTTCAAGGGGAGCAACCAGAGCCATTGCCCAGGGCTGCAGGCTCACGGTGACCCTTTCGTTTCAAAGCTGAGGTCTGGCAGCAGAGGAGGGCCATCCCTCGGCACACAGGTAGGAGGAGGAGGGGAGAGGGCCAAGCTGTGAGTCCTTTCCGTGGCCCTCATATGCACAGGCTTGCTGCAGAAGCAGCCAAGCTGCTACCAACAGGTAGCCACAACCCCATGCAGTCCTCCACTGCCGCTGGCCGTTTTCGTGTGCACAACACAAGGGAGGGCCGTGACAGCTTTCAGGCTTTGAATCTCTGCTGCCCGAGGGGAGGAGCCCAAATTTAGCGCTTGATTTTGCTCATGCCCCTTTGCAGCCTCTGCACACACCTCTGCACATCAGGGCCAGGATTACAGATTCACGGCTTTCCTGAGCAGATCCGTGAAAGGATGCAAATTGCTCCGTAATTACTCGGATGCCTTACAGAGGCCTGTGCTACTCAGTGTCCAATTTATAACCAATCAGCCCTGTACAACAAGCAGCTCCACGTACAATAACAGCTGATTCTGGCTGGCTCTCGCCTCTTAGAAGTTGCATCCCCACAGGATGTAACGAGACAGCTCTATAAAGCTGTGCGGGTAAAGAGAGTCATCAAGGTCACCATTCTCAAAAGCACCTAGAGCTGAAATGAAAGGCTTAGCAGATGGTGTGTGGCACAGATTCAAGCCTGTCCTAAGTATGGTCCTTTTCTCCCAGCTCCTCTGACAAAAGCATATGTGACAGTTGCCTACATAAAATCAGCTCTGATTTTCAATATTTTGCCTGAAGATTGTTAAAATGATATCTATTAGTACTGTGATGTTTTCAGTGACTGTCTTATAAGCATTTAGAATATTCCTACATTATGATTTTACCTTTGAACGAGTGCTTATAGTATGTAGAATATTTATGGCAGCAAGTACTTCAAGCCCTACCTTTCATGATTTTGCATTTCACATTTTTCTGAAATATACTAATCTACAGAGCATAGCTGCTACAGGAACACAGAGTATCCCCTTCACACAGGTTAGACCATGAGATTGCGAGTCAGCGTTCGTGCGCTCTGTTTCCTTTTTCATCACTATCTTATTCTTTGATTTGGGGTTTTTTGTTTGGCTGGTTGGTTGGATTTTTTTTTTAATTCATACGATAAATACAATTAATTGTGTAATTCACAGTGAATTAATTACAGTGCAATAAATCCACTACGTATGTGTGGTGGGTTGACCTGGGCAGCACCCACACAGCTGCTCCCTCACCCCCTCTCCCATGAGATGGGGAGAAAACAGAAAGAAGGCGAGAAGACTCATGAATCAAGATGAAGACCATTTCAGAGGCGAAGCAAAAGCTGCACGTGCAGACCAGGTGAAATAAGGAACTCGTTCAGCACTTCCCATGGGCAGGCAGATGTCCAGCCGCTCCCTGGAGAGCAGGGCCTCGGCACGTGTTACGGGTATGTGGGAAGTCAAACACCGTAACCGCGAATGTCCCCCTTCCTCCTCCTTTTCTTCAGCTTCTGTGGCTGAGGATGATGTCATACGGTGTGGGATATCCCTTTGGTGAGCTGGGGTCAGCTGTCCTGGCTGTGTCCCCTCCCAGCCTCTCGCCCCCACCCCAGCCTGCTCGCTGGTGAGTATGGGCGTGGGTGGGAGAAACAGAGGAAGCCTCGACGCTGTGTGAGCACAGTTCAGCAACAACCAAAATACTGCAGTGTTATCAGCACTGTTTCCATCACAAATGGAAGCACAGCACCATATGGGCGGCTATGAAGAAAGTGAACACCATCCTAGCCAGACCCAGTACAATGAAATGGAAATGAAAATTAAACCTGGGTTTTGCATTCCTCAGGCTGAATGGTGCAGTCATGTTCTAGGAGCAGATGCACTAGCCCCCAGAAAAAATGAGGAGCCTTAGTATTATTCTTATTTTCAGCAGACTTTCTTGATGACATTGTCTTTCCCATATGCCCTTTCTCTGAATTGATATCTCGTCAGGGAATATTCCTTCTACCTGAGAAGGTCTCCATGAACTCCCATTTGAGGCCATCACTGCCAATCAGAGCGAGCTACGGAAGCTGCCATCTAGTTGTACAAAAAGCTGTTTCTTTTCTCCTCTTGGGGCAGGTGGACTGAGGCTTTTGCCCCAACAACATCCTGACATCTGTCAGCTGGGGGAACATAAGACCCAGCTTCTATTTTTTTATTTCAGATTCATGTAAATGGATCTGCTGCCCTGTAATTAATTTGCTGCTAATTACACAATTACTCTCATTTATAGTATCATTTTAAAATGAATTGATGTTAGCCCAGTCTAATTTGCAAAATAAATTGAGCAAATTGTCACTTGATTTTAAATCAAGTAAATCAAGCCCTCCGTTCGGTTTGCCTGCGTGGTGCCACAGCTGACTGCAATGCCGATGGATGTTGCTGCTGCTCGCGTGGCCAGTGCAAATGTCGGGAGCCCCACTCACATGCAGCAAGGGGAGGATTAGGGGCTGCCACTGCTGCTGGTTGTGTGGCATTTTGCTTTTCCTGGACTCCTGTTTAGGCTGCCCACTTTGGTCTCGCTCATTATGAAGATTTATACCATCATCTAGTGGAACTCCCCTTAAACTACAACCCATTAACTCTGGTAGTCTGCACTTTACATGCAGTCTGAGATGGAGAGAGTAGGCAGTGAGGTTCTTGTATTCAGGTTACTAAATATAGGAGGATTTTTGACATCTCCCAGAGCAGGAAAATTTGCCATAACCGCTGTAATTAAAATCTTGCTCAATATTTGCCTAATGTCGCATTAAATCCATGTAATGCTGCCGCTTGTCTCCCCCCTCCCACCCATTCCACAGTGTTATTTTTCAGGATCTAGAGACATGACTGCAGCAGCAGCAGTACAGCTAAGTTGTATTATACAGAGATGTAAATTCTCACTTAGAAAAGCACATTAAAAAACAACAGAATAAACATACAACCTATGCTCTCCACATGGGATGATAAACCCTGCCTGAATAAGAAAGGTATTTTGTCCTAATTTTTCATCACAGTGGAATAGAGAGCATTTCCTCTTGTCTTATTACAATCACTCTTGTCTAGAAATACATATATGCTTTTAGCAAGCACAGAAATGAGTTACAGTTCTCACAGTTAATTCTCTCCACTCTGCCAAACAGCATCAAAGATCTTTCCTTGCTTAATCCAGGAATCCCTCCAGACATCTTCCAAGCGAATTTCTTCTTCTTAGTCCAGAACAAAAGCTGGGGAATCACCTGTAGTCCCACACTACATCAGGGCATCCAAAGGAGCCACAGAACACCTGAATCAGCAGGAGCAACACACAGTATTTCTATGCCATGGAGCTGATTAAGAGACTAAATCAGAGACAGCATGGCTTTACACGGACAAATCAGTCAGGAGGAGTGCTTCCTGTTCAGCGCTCACGACTCACACGCTGGCTCCAGTCTCTGTGTGCATCTACAGCCGGTGATTGAATTTAATGGACACCTCCCAGCAAACCCGTGCAAGCCGGGGCAAGAAGCCAGGCGTCCCCTGAGAATGCTCATTAAGTGCACACAAGGAGGTGCAGGCAGGCTGATTCCCGCAGCACTGCTCATTTCCAGTTGAGATGAGGCTGTCAGACCACCAGGGACTCTCGGAGCAATTGCGAGGGCAGTCCATGTGTCGGTGGGCCGGGCAGGTCAGTCTACCCTGTCGTACCCGAGATCCGTACCAAGTGGCCTCTCCCTCTTTGCACGTGGTGGTGGTCACCCAGCCCACAGCCTGCATCAGTGCTAACACCACTGTCCCACCAGTACCAAATCACACCTTCTCCTTCTCTTCAGTACACACGGTTGTTTTTCTCACAGCCCGTATTTCCTCTGTTCTACCATCGCGGCAGTAACCAGCTGGAGCCATGGGGAGCCCTTCTGGGAAAAAGCGCTGACCGTGCATGAGCGTTGTGGATTAGTTTGCTTTTGCTCTGATTTAACACTAACATAATTTTCTGTGACCAAATGGCTGATGCCTCCTGCCCCCAAGGGCATGATTATACCCCTTCAAGCCCTAGCATATGAATTTCACAACAGTCAAAAGACAATGTAAAGGAGAATAGTAATCCAGTACAACAGCACTTGTTTTATAATAAAGTGTACTACAGAGCTACAGTGCAGCTGTTTCATCTAATCTGAAGCATGTGCAGTCCATATTAATAGTTAATTTAGTCTGCTTTTAAATCGCAGCAACCTTAACAACAACAAAAAGGCGTGACCTGTCTTTCCTGGAGGAGCCTAGTCACATTCCTCTCCAAGTTCTCCATGTGACAGAGCAGTGCTACAATTAAAGCACAATAATTTGCTTGTTATTCAAGTCAGGCATTAGTTCTAGTAATGGGGTGCTTGGTGGAGAGATGGATTTCCTTGTTAGGAGCTAAGCACAGGATTAGCTGAATTCTCCATGGAGAAATCTTGATTTGTTCAAGGTCTTTCATGTTTTCTACAGAGAAGGGATTATGTCTACTTAAAGAGGGGGCTTGCTTAAAAAGCTACAAAGTATAAGAAAAGGATTTAGGGCAGTCGGGCCTGTGGTTAAGTAGCTGAGGGGTAGAGGGAGTTTTAGAGCAGAGGATTATTTAAAGCCATAAAGTTCAAAAAATAATTGGTTTAGCACTACTGGGTCAATGCAGGGTAACATGCTGGAAAGGCAGTTAAGCATAAGCTAATATTCATTTTACTTTGGCTAATTATTGCAAGGATTCAGAGTAGAGGGTGAAAGAAGAAATGTTCTAGCTCCTTCCTTTGGGGTTCAACCATATGGCACATCTCTGTGCTCCTCTGCTTTTCTATATATATCTGTTGTGACATATATTACCAGCCCAGTGCAAGAATCGCAAAGGGCTCTTTTTAAAGCCCTGACATTGTTCGCTTAATGAGGCCATGAAGTAGACCATTAAAAGCCTTTCAGAAGAGTTGTAGAAATCACGGTTCTTCTGCAGCCCATCTCACAGGCAGCTCCTTCTCCCCCTGCTTCTGTCAGGGCGCCCGCAACACTGTTAGCAGAGCTGGGCTCCACGCAGGCTCTCCTGACCATCACTGGCTGTGACAGACCCACGCGGAGGCGTCTCCTTGCTGCCAGGCCCGGGCCCAGGGATGGCTCGGGGCACAAGGGCCACCCGGCAGCCCCGCGAGCTGAGGAGGCGTGGGGGACCACAGCCCTCAGCAGCAGGGAAGGGGCGCGTGGCACTCGCACCTCAGTCACGCCGCGGCTTAGCATCTGAGGGCAGCGGGAGCAAATCGTCCCACCACAGCTGGAGAGCCTGGTAGGCCGAGCAGGGCTTTCCCCAGGATGCACAGGCCAAGCCTGATGGATTAAGGGGGTGCGGGCATACAGCGGAGATAGGTACTTCCCGCGGGTGGAACAGCAGGATGGATCATTACACTCTGAGCACAACAGGCGCAGAGGCAAGAAGTGTCAGAGGGATGGCCTGAAGCAGCTGTTTAAAGCTGTTCAGGCTGGACGGTGGGAGGGTGGTGAGAAAGGAGGTTTCTTTTGCAATTTGCTGAGAATAGGTCAGTGGGTTTGGCGAAAGCTAGAAAAGAGACATAAGCATTCATTAGGGTAGTGGGAGATGTACTCTCCAGGCAGAAATGCTCAGCATTCATTGAACAGGAGGGAGTAGGGATAGGGGGTGGCAATGCAGTTAGAGATGCTATAAAGCAGCAAAAAGAAGCAAAGCATTTGGATTTGGGTGTCATGGAACAGACTTTTCTTCCCTTGTGCAACACTAACACTGATATGTTCACATTCGGTACACCGTGTTCGATCCACTACCCAAATGATATTGAGAAATGGGGGGGAGTTTATGTCAGAGCACAAAAAAATACAGGTCAATCAGTGGATGATGAGGCAAGATTACAGGAGCTAATTCTGCATAACAGCTTGCCCAAGTGACAACTCAGTGCATGGTGGGGAGACATAATAGGAGGTGTCAAATAGTTGAAAGGTGTAAAAACAAAGGCAATAAAAAGAGTTATTTGGAGCAATGCATAAGGTATAACGATGTGTGGAAACAGAATCAAAAAGATGTGCAGACTGAATGTCAGAAAATTTACTGGGGTAGCAAACAGTCTCCCAAAGTGAAACTGCAAACTTGATTATTATGCAAAATTAAAACTTGTATAGATGTAATACTAAGAAAAGTACACTAGGAAAACTCCACAGGTGGGAGAAAAAAGTAAATCTTTGTGTCCGATATGCACAGTATGAGTCCAGGTACCTGGGAACCCAGACAAAGTAGGTAAGATACTCTGGCAAAACACATACAGTGCTTATTGCTGAAGATGCAACTGAGCACCTGAAATCCTTTAATGTTCTCATCCTTACATTCATCCTTGCAGGAGTCCTGCAAAGTAAGGGGGCACATTCATGGGTCTTAAGCTGACATGGAGACTAAGAGCTAAATCCTCAAGATCTGGCATTGCTGTGCTCATAACTACAGGCCTGACCTAGCTCAAGTCATGGGCACAGTAGTATGCTTATCGATGAAGTTAATGCCTGTTTACCTTTATTGTACTCTCATTGCAGATATACCTGCAGTCAGCTAGTGACTTTTCATCCTCTGTCATGACAAGTAGACTTGGTTCTTCATAGGTTTTTCCTCTCTGTGATTTCATTTCCCAAAGCTGGTAAATAGATTTGTTTTGAAATAATCCAGGTACTATTCCGACTCTAGCACAGGTTACCTGTGTTGGACTTTGGAAAAAACTATTGTTCCTCAGTCTGTCTTGACCGTCTCCACCTTGAAGCTGAAATATCAACATTTGCAAACATCATACTATGAGGGGAAACTAATTTATTCATTTTTTGCAAAGTGCTTTGGATGAAAGGCACTATAAAATTCAAAATATTGTTTTTGTCTTGCAAGATTCATGCTACTGAATAGGTGAAAAGGTTCCTTTGAATAAAAGCTGATGATTTATCTACCTTTTAGTGGCTTCCTTTGTTCCCTGAAGCTACATATTTAAACTTTGCTAGGCAGGAATTTATTATAGATACAGGAGAATAGAGCAGTCTTTTTAAAACTCAACTGCTCTACTCACTCCAAAGTTCTGGGATGAAGTAAAATTGAAACCACTGTCATTGTAGACATTAGCTTTTTCCTTTTCAAGAGTTTTATGGATTAAAAAAAAAAAAAAAAAGTACCAACTACAGTTGAAGTCATTAAGACTGACATAACAGTATCAAGCCCCCATTTATTACCTTTTCCCAGATTAGAATAGTTTGTGCGCATCTGATGACACTCTAAATTCCCATTTTGGTACCCTAACACAATAATTTGCCATCACTGCCTTCTAGCATCACACATGGCATCTCTTCTGCATGAATGCCCAGCAGTCATACTAGAGATGCCAGCAAGTTGTCATTACTGGCACGACAAAAAAGCATTTGGCTGAGTCATAACTCCCAGTTCTCAAACCAGGCATCCATTTTTCACATCCTGATTCCTTTTCAGAAGTGGAAGTAACTGCGTGAGGGATAGCGATCAAGCAAAAGCATCCACACTAGTAATGACTTATAACTACTCTGATGGATGGGTAGTTTTCTGGCAAATGGAAAATTCTGCACTGTAGTTGTTTATTATTAATTTTGCTTCATTTTTATCTTCAAATCAAAACTGGACTGGCAGGAACAACTTGGGTCATAGAGTAGACATTTAATCCTGGGGGATATACAGATTACGCACTCTACACGGCTCAAATCACAAAGTGCTTTCAGAGTCCTTTAGCAAACTAACGCACCCTGATGCAATACACCAACAGCCCCTCAAAGGAGGCGGTGGTGGTGCAGGACGCCAGACACACAACAGCAGCCAGGTGCTCGAGCACAGCCTTTACTGTGCCCCGCGAGCCACCGGAATGGGGACACGCCGGCAGCTGCTCATCAGGCACCTGGATGCGTTGCTGCCACCGTCTCGGGACCAACCCACAGAAACCTCGCAGCCCTGCCGCCCTTCTCCCTGGGGAAACAGCTTGAAGGGACAGCCAGAACAAATCGCGTGTAGCCATGGTGACTAAATCCAGCTGGTATCCATCGGAGGGCTCGTCCCTTTTCCCCTACGCATAAAAGCACACAGCCTGTGTAATACATTTGACACCCCTAGCTATTACTGTCCCTATGATTTTATCCTTCCCGTCCTAAATTGCTTTGGTCCTCATGTAGCCTTTCGTTACTTAATTAACATTTAGTCTTTCCAGAGAAGTGCCTGCGTTATCCCCTGTACATGGCAAGGGATGGCAAAGGAACAGGGCATTAGGAAGGTGTTCCAAGCAGGAAGATTAAAATTTAAATCTGAATGCTGTTCAGCTGAGTTAACGAAATAAAAGCAAACAAAATTCACTCTGCAAGAGATTTGCGGTTTCCTATAGCTGTGAAGAACGGGTACCATCTAAATTAATAAAAAGAAAAGGAACTTCCAATTTTAAAAGAATGGATTGAATTTTGTAACTTCTGAGTTTCATAGTATATCCAGTGAGCGATCCATCTCAAATCTCTGTCCCATCATTTCAAATATCACTGTGTTCAAATTGCCTTCTTTTTTAAGTAAGCTTTTATGCCAGATATATATATTTTAACTGGACTTGTATGGCACAGTAGAGACATCCAGTGGTTTGTTAGATTATTAAACTCATGACTGTCACTGAAGATATAGTACAGAGCTATTTCCATTAGATAATGGTAATTTTAATTTGACCTCAGACGCAAATTTAAGATTTGATATTAAGCAGCACTAATTCAGGAACTTGCAGTAATTTGACATCAGATATTTAATTTAATTTGCCATACATCTAACTACTTTCTTGTGATTTATGTGAAACACAAGCTCCATTTATACTATGGGGTAAATCTTCAGCCTCCATAAGTCAAAGTAACTTTGCTGAAGTCAATGGAGTTTTGTCAAGTTACTGTCAGAGGACATGGCCCTATCTATTCTGGAGAATTGGAAAAGCATTTCTATTAGGAGTTTCAGATTCCACAGCAGAAAGTGCTGAGTTTTGGCTTACATTTATCATGCTATCCATTTAAAGATGCTGGGAGACAGAATGCAAGTGTCAGTTCACCCATCTTGGGCGTCTCATTAAATAGTAGCAAATACATTATGGCACTTGAGAAAGGAAAGAAGATTGCTGGGAGCAAAAAAAAAAAAAANGGCAGTTGAGAGGAAGAAGGCAGCCCAATAGAGAGAGACAGAGATTTAGCAGCTGAGTGATGTGGGCAGAGCTCTGGAAACACAGAAATAAGATAGAAATGAAATTTTGAAGGAAGAAGGAGGGGGGGAAGAAACAAGCTAGCATGACAGTGAACCTTGGATCAGAAAAAGACAACATCAGAGAATCGGAGTCAGTTCTGACTTACAGTCTGTAAAACTCCATTTACGTTCAGCGGGGCTGTGCAGAATATAAGTCAGGGTTGCTTGGGTAGAATAAAATCCTTAAAAAGACAAAGAAAACCTTCAGACTAGCAGGCCATAGAGAACCACAAAGGTATGCAGCCTGCCAAAGAGGTTGCAAGGCTGTGATTTATTAAAGTTCTGCTTTTGCTAAGGGCTTCATCTAAAACCTGTTTAACCCAGTATGAGTCTATCCATGGACTTCAGGTCAGGCTCTGAAACAGAAATGCATGGTCAGCTGATAAAGTGAATAAGAGCACATACCTTTTCTACTCACAAAAACAAAGAGATTTTAAATTGCTTTGTTTCAGACAAGCTATTTACAAACAAGAAGCAGAGCTGAGGCATGCACACTGTCTTGTTAGAAGGAGGTTGAGGGGAGTTAACACTAATCAGTGTTAATTAGTAGTTGGCGTGAATTGACAGAAAAATTTAAATGAAACTCTGAATATATTCACTAGTGTCAGTGTTTTGTCACCCTTTTAATAGGTACACATGCCTGCACAGGAGACCTGCATGCTGGTTTAAACCAAGGGTCTGTCTGGCCCAGTGTCCTGTTTCCAGTTCTGTCTGTAAGCAGAGAGGCAGGAGTAAGAAAGGGATGAGCATGTCCCAGCTGCTCTACCGCATGTTTGCGGTAGATATCTTCCCATGAGACAGTTTTTGAGCCTGCTGGGCAAATACAAAGGGGAATAGGCAAAACAGTGTAGGAGAGTAGAAAGCAGTATGTCAGGAGCATTTTCATCTGGACCTTTTTCTTGCAGTTAGAGCTACATGTAGGTCGCTTGAAACCCTCTCACTCTGCAAATGAAGCAGAATGAGAAAAATTTCAATGCTTTTTCATCTCATGTACTTAGGAAAGCTACATGGTAGGGGGATACTGTAAAGCATCACTGCAATGAAAGACTTTGGGTTCACTCTGGCCTTGATTTAGTAGCGTACAATTATTTGCAAGTCCTTCACTTCTGCACCATGCTGGATTCCTTAACCCCAGTCCTTTTCATTCAGAGTTGTTAGCATAAGCCAAGAATTCTTCCACCCACTATCAGATGTGTGTTCACAGTCCCAATTTTTATGGCAGGTAAATGGAGGGATACTTTGTTTGACTGAACAAAAAGAGCTCTGCCTGCAGGAATACTTTTTAATGTCTTCAAAGCAAGATCCTAGGCTGAAGTTCAATAGTTGACAGAGTGCTCTGTTGACAGAGGTGACAGGGCAATAATTTCATTTTTTATTGAACTCTGTCTCAAAAATTCAGTAAGGGCACAAATGATAAACAAACATTCAGGGTGAAAAATAGATCGCTAGGTTTCCAGGACAATTAGCACATAACACATTCTTTTCAAGAGACAACCGAAATATTACAGGTGACATTCAGCACTAGTTTTTCTTCAGTGTCTGGTAGTGCTTATGAAAATCTCTGCCTTGACATAGGCCAAGAGTCCATAGCATTTTCTTAAGCTCCGAGCTTAAGAAACAAAACAAAACAAAAATACAGCCTACCCCAAACTGCTCACTGTCCCTTTGCATCACCTTGGCAAAGAGGGACCAACTCTACGGACAAACTAAAGCCCAGTCTCCATGTTTATCCACATTTTGCCTGTTCTGTTGTTCCCATGATCATGTTGCAAACTACTCCCTTTTCTCACAGTGTCGTTTTTATGGAGAGCATAACTGCTTTGTGTCTGCTAGGTCATTTCACGTGGACATCAAATGAAGTAGTGTTCACTTCTAGTTGTATACATGGTCAGTAAAAACAAGTAGTTAGACCCTTCACAACTCAAAGTTTCATCACGATACATATTTGTTTAAAGACTAAAACTCAGACTTGTTTTGTTCGAAGAACTCTTCTCATAGACTGTTGACCACCACATAGAAATCTGGTCACTTCATAGGCTCAGCCTTTATTCCACACATGGATTGTCTTGGTTTCCATTCTCATTCTCATAGATTCCCACATCTGTCACTCAAAAGAAACTCTGAAATCAATAATAAAAATAAGTAGCAAATGTTGAGTTAAATCTGAATATATTCAATTATTCTGATCTCTTGGGAACTGAAATGCTATTACTCATGACACAGATCAGAAGATTTAAGGCATAATTGTATTCCTGACGGGCTTTAACCCACAAAGCCAAAGACAGAGAAACTGTGCCTTGACCAGAGATACCTCCACCTCAGGCTGAGCTGAGCTGCATTTATTTTAGTCCAGTTTTGGCAACATCCCTTTCAATTTACATTTGTAAAAGATTTCTGCTAGAGCTTCTTAGAAAAAAATCGTTTGGGACACATTTTCTTTATTTTGATGGCTGAGCAAAAAGACAGGCTCTACTACTGCTAGGGTTTACAAAGACTTTATTAACATAGAGTCCATTTAAAAGTAAAATGTCATATTACAGAGAGTAGAAAATTTGCTGTAATCCGTGCATTTTTCATGAAAACCTGCAGAAGGGAAACATAACACTTTTGAATAGATGTCCTTTCATTACATACCAGCTACAGAAGATGGTAACAAAAGAAAAACAATCATTGGATGCATATTGAATATGATTCCCTGCCTACATTCAGATTGCAGGGCATCCCAGGATACAGCCAAGGTACCAGGAGATTATAGCTGGTCTCTCTTCTGAACTTATGGGCAGCTCTCAAATAACCAGGCCTTTGACCCCAATCGTATCTCTTGAAAGACTATCGTGAATCACCTCTGTTCTTTGTAACCGTCAGCCCCATGACAGAATATGACTCTACAGATACTTATTTACATCTTCTGAATTATATGTAGTATGGCAGGTGGTGTAGGAAAATTGTACTCTTTGCACATTGGACCCCAAAAGGCATGAAGCAGGTTAAAGACAACCGGCATACACCCTGCTGCCTTTTATCAGCTTGGAAGCTGAGCACTCTGTCATTACTGGTGCAGTTCTTCCCAGCACCCTTAAAGCAAAGAAAAATTGTTCTTCTTTTGCAAATGAGGACCCTGGAGCAGAAGGGAGCACAAGTGACTCCCCAGGTCACGGGGAAGCAGGATGCTCTGCCAAAGGCTCTGTCTGGGTCTCCTTGGGTTTCATTTTGGGGCACAGAGGTCATTGCAGCTATCCTCCTAATAGCTACCTCTGTGGGACCCCTGCAGGCTTTCTGGGCTTTGCTTCATATATGGCTAGTTAAGGAAAAGGCTAGGGGATTTTTCAGTAAAGTAAATCTGCAACATATTTGGTACTTTAAAAAAGCCTGCTTTGAGTGGACTGGACAGCTACATTAGAAGAGCTGTGATATGATGAATAGAAAATGCAGGGCTCAGATGAAGTCTTGATTAACTTGTCATCGTAATCGCCTCTGGAAACAGAGGGAAGAGGATATTTTATTTTTAAATTTTCATCTAGGTGACATCTAGTGCAGCAGAAGAATATTTGCATTGTTTTCCACTAAATGTGTGAGTGGGAGAATATGAATGTGAGACTTCTCTGCGTTTTCAGTGTGACAGAAAAAGACAGAATCAGAAAAGTGGTCTTCAATCTGTATGCAGGAGATCAGGCTTTTATTGCAGGACTTATGTTCTGAAATTGGTTTAGAAGAACAAGTGATGACTGGAACTCTTCCGTAAAACCAAACCAAATTTTGAGATTTGGAAGAATTCAGTCTACTTCAGAAGGAAAGAGAAGAAACAAGAAGCTTCCCTGCCCCTTTCTGCTCCAGAATTGGTCTATATTAGGAATTACTTTCCATTTTGCCTGCTTTCACAGAATTTTCAGGCCCATGTTTCAGAATCAAGTATTTCACAGAGTTGAAGGGCTTATCTGAATTGATTCTAAGATTAAAAACCAGATATGGGTAGGAAAATTTGATTGATGTGACAGAGCACTGCAGAAAGCAGTCTTAAAAGGAAAGTTGGGGAAAAAAAAAAAAAAAGGAAATTTCGATAAATAGGGGAGAGACCTGGAGCAATGAAAGGTATTTACCAAAAATGCTTATTCCTACTTTTTCTCCTCCTAAAGAATAACCAAGAGGTCAGGGCCATGTTGGCTACTTAACCTGCTATTTATTGTACTGCAAAGTGGTGTCCAGTAACACAATTCATTTTGCATTCATGCCGCATGAGCATCAAAGCAATAGTACTGACAGAAGAAGCAGTTACAAAATAACAGTTACCTGATGCTGGAATGATGATGATTTTATTGCATAGTCAGATTGCTAAACTAGTACCCTTGCTCAGGGATAACAGTTATAAAAACTGGCAGAAATACGGTCATATTGGTAGAAAGTTATACCTGCCTCTTCTGTCTCACTGCACCCTTGTATCCTTCTGCCATGGTCTGGGCCCTTTTACAATCCATTTAAGGCCCTTATGCTTCCGTGTACATCCACTGCCATTGGAGGCTGGTACTTCTGAAAACTGCTGTCTGCAAGGGAAAATCAATCTAAACCCATACCGGATGCAAAAGAGCTATCACTTGAGGGGAGCTTTATGCCCTATTTCCCTGCTCACCAATGTGAAGACATCTGCCCTCCTCTGCCTGTACTCACTCCCACCAGCTAGCCCCAGCTGCTAGAGAAAACCTGTCCACTTCGTAACAGAAAGGGAAACCATCCTCCAGCCAACCACTCTCTATCATTGTGTTAATAACCACATCCCCATCTGTCCCCGTATCCATCTGCTGTCTTCTGTCTTACATTGAGATTGGAAGGTCCTTGCTGAATGCTTGGTGAATGTATAGTTCTTGCTGACTGTGCTTTTGTTATGCTCAAAAAAAAAAAAAAAAAA
>VXAA01001398.1:116353-150009 GCA_013399115.1 Anseranas semipalmata
GGGGGGGTCAGAAATTGTGGGGTGCTCTATGAATTTCTTAAAGAGGTTTAGAAAACACTCTGAATAATTTAATACAATATAGTGCAAAAGCGGCTTTAAAAAGCCATGTTGTTTGAAATTTGGGTAGTGATGGACGATGGAGGAAAAATACTAAGCTGGAATAAGTATGCAAACATGAGGCACTGTGTTGGAGAGGAACATTTCTCCTGCACGGACTGATCTCACATCCTCCACTTAAATTTCTGAAAGCCTTCATTAATTAGTAAAGTATCCAATAGAATTTCCTTATGTTAAAGTTCTTCCTTCACCCATGGTAAATATGCCCCTTCTCCCTGAAAGAACTACTTACTAAAACAACTTCATTAAATCCTTTAGACAAAATCTTTAATATAGACATTTTCCTGTGGAGAGGCTAGGCTTTTAATTCAGGTGATGTGTTAACTTGTTTAATAAAAGCAAAAAAAAAAAATCAATCTTTTCTGATACAAAATTTGATTTTTGGAAAACAGTGACTTTTTTCCTGGGCCTTACATTAAGATGACAATGTTTGTGAAGTAGTGGAGCAGATTAGTGAGCATACATCAGTTTGTATACTGCTACTCAAATTACCCAATATGTGCTAAACACAGTCGGTAGTACAGATTTTTTTTCACACAGCTGCCACGATCAGAACTCCTGCCAAAGGTTTCACAATCCAAACTTATATCCAAATATGTTGGCTGTGCCTTTGAAATTGATCTCTACTCCCCACATAGAATAGTCACTACTTCTTTCACTACTGGAAGCCTGAGGAGCTTAACTGTCACTTGCAGATTACCAAAATTAGAACACAGTCTCTGGGGGAGGAGAACAAGCCCCAGAACCTTAAAATATTAGGTCTTCCTCAGCCATTCTCATTCTGAGAAGAGAAGTATGTGGATGATCATCTTAGATGCTCACAGCTGCCAGACTTCCACATTCAGAGGTATCAAGAATGATAGGAAATACAAGCTGCTTCTATTATTTCTGTGACTATGCCTGTGACAGGCAGCAGGAGATCCAAGACCTTAAGACTGTAGATCATAAAGAGTATTAAAGTTGTAGGTTTTCTTATGACTTCCAGTTCATCTTGCCTTTGTGTGTTCATATCGTCTGGGGTGTACTGGGAATTTAGCGCAAGGGGTATACATCAGCCGTGTCCAAACACCTTTCAGACAGATGACAACTTTTTCTCTTGCTCCAGCAGTCTTCAAGGTAGGAAAATGGAAGTCAGATATAACATAATGCCTCCAAATCTTCTTTATTTCATTTTATTTTTTGACAAACATGATGTTTCAGACATAGCTTCAACTGCACAAATTTTTGGATGTGCTTGTTCCCAATGACCATATTGACACAGCTATAATTCTTCTTGTTTCCAAGGGGCTCCTAGAGCTCCAGAATATGAGATTCTTCAAAAATTTCCTGACTGCAAAGATTATGTACAAGCTATATAATGCTTTCTTCATTGTTGAGGTGTTGGATGGCTTCTGATTTGGGGTGACAAGTTTTCATAGTTTGTTTTAGTTTAAAAACTATTGATATTTAACCTATATCATAGCTTTTCTGTAAGTCTAGAAGTATTTTGGCAAATCAGCAATATATTCTATATGTATAAATTACATAAACTCCTGAAACCTGTACTGGAGAGGATGGGACAGATGTAGATAATCAAAACCACTATTTGTTCCCTAGTGTACACTTTGGGACATTTGACTGCTTTCTAGAGCCAATTCTGAAACTGCCCTGACTTTGAAGCAGTCATCCATTAACAGCAAATATATTTATTTTGTCACTTAAGCTCCCCTATGCCAATGCATAGTAGGGTTTTGTAGTCCTTCATCATTTTTTTTCAGTTGTACTTTTCAGAAATAGATAAATAGAGGAATCTGACCACCACGTCAGACCAGTTTGAGCACTTGTTCTGGGGCTAGGACAGGGTACACTTCACAACATAGTTAAATACCTCTGTAGAAATGCCGGGATAAGGCAAATGTAGAAAGCAATTACAACCATTCAGAAATTTGTCTAAAGTAATCTTGACCTAAGATACTGCTTACAATCTGACATATTTAAATCACAAAATTATAAGAAGGTTTTCTCCTTTTCTGGTCACGGGTTTCATGTTGCTTAATATTTTGATCAAAATATGTGGGAATAATTTCCTGGGTGATCTCTATGTAGAATATAGACTGCACAAAGATACACATATACTGGATTCCAATAGCAAGGTACTAAACAGATCAACAGATAAGATAAGTCACAAGGGAGATATCTTTTCATACAAACTGGCATTATATAGAAGCTAGATCTGTGTTTTAAATGAGAAATTTTATGTGCATTATTATTGTTGCTGTTAATAGCGTCAATAAACAATGTTAAAAAATACAAAATGCTTAAAAGTGTTAAAGTTGCAGTAGCTGGACAGACATTCAATAACCTCAGCATTCATTCATCCCGGACAGAGCTGTAGACATGCAGTGCTCTCAGACTGTTTTAGAAAGGACTGTAATAATGTCATCTTCACAGTTGTCTTAGGGAAGACTACGTGTTCAGCAAGACTTCTTCAAGTGAGAGTGGACAGTGAAGAGAGTAGCACTGAAACTGTTGACTTGATTTGTGGAGCAGCTATCCCACTCCTGTTCACGAAAGCTTGCCCTCAAAGATTATTTTAAAGTGTTTTGTATTGATAAGCACCCATATAACACAGTCTTCTGCCAACAACTGTAAACATCTGGAATTTTTAATACTTAATATCCAAAAGAAAGATGTACTGCCTTCTTCATATCTTCATGTGTTTTACATTGCATATGTACACACAATTATTTTGAGAAGAATTAACAACGTAAAATGCTTAAAATGTGCAAGTGTATGCAGTTCTTAACAGAGTTTCTAAATTTGAAATCAGAATTTGCAGTATGATGTTTCCCTTGAATGTGTAAGTATTTTATCACATATGCTGAGTGATGATGTATATCAAGCTAGGACTGAATATGTAGATTACTTTTTGAATGTAACTTCATTATAGAGAACACAATTCATATTATGCAGTACAGATATGCTATTTGTGCTTCTCTATTGCAGTGAAATGACCAGAATGTTGTTTATGTTTGCCTCTCTTTCAAACACAATTTTTTGCTTATTTATGGTCTATGGCAGAGTCCAGGTTGTGGTGGTTCTCTGAGATTTAGTGCTTCCTTTCAGAAATTCAAACTTATCTCTAAATAACTTTCTCTCACAGCTTTGCCACTAATTTTCATGACATCAGGACTAGACCCAGTGTAGTAATTTACAACAAAATTATATTGTTTTAGCCTACCAAGGCAATAAACAACTTCTTTCAATACCATATGATAAGAAATAATCACAAATGTGGAGCAATTAAGGTTTGCTGTGTAATTTATGTCATATATATCAACGGAATTACTATTTAAGTCTTCCATGATAACCTTATTTCTGGTTCTAGCTGTTTTCACTCACAGGCTGCAAAGCATAACCTGATACTGCTTTCTCTGATGCTTTCTCTGATCACTTTGACTGATTACCTTCCTCACTGTTCAGTACAACTTTTTTCTCAAAACATAAGAAGCGTCTCTGCGTTTCTACTCATTTCATATGCTTTCAGGCCTGGAACATGATACTTGTCAAGTTAACCTCATTTTCTATTGCAGAATATTTGATAAATGTCACCATTTCATACAGGATCCCATCTCTATTAGTAATCACTGGTGTATTTGTTTTTATTGTTCTGAAAGGAAATACATGGTTTTGCCATTTTTGCTCACATCATCTGTCTATGGCTGCTATTAGACTTTATTCCATGCTGCCCAGATACTGTATTTTCTTCCCAGACCTGTTTTTGCCTTGGTCTTACAAAAAGCCAGCAGTTGACATTCTGGTCCTTGAACACTTTTGTCTACAGTTTGATGAAAGTTTTTCTCACTGTCACTTATCAGTTAACCTAAATTTAGGTTGTCACAGGTCCATCTTGTCTTCACCTTTACACTTTCCATCAAGGAGTTTATTTCCAAGGCAGTAAGGGATTGGCCTTCTTCCTCTGTTCACTTTGCCTTGGGGCTCAGCCCCCACCTGCATGCTAGTGTCCCACATGAGATCTTACAGCTGCTCCCAAAAGCATCCAAATTCCAAGCAAGCCCACAGTTCACTGTCCAACACAAGACAATATTGGATACTACCCAGCTCAAATAGGAAGAACAAAAATGTTATTTGTGCCCGGGTGTTGTGGTTTAGCCCTGGCAGGCAACTCAGCCCCTCACAGCCGCTCGCTCTCCCCGGGTGGGATGGGGGAGAGAATCAGAGAGGTAAAAGTGCGAGAACTCATGGGTAGAGACAAGGACAGCTTACCAGGTAAAGCAAAAGCTGCTCATGCAAGCAAAGCCAGACGAGGAATCCATTCGCTGCCTCCCATGGGCAGGCAGGTGTTCAGCCACTTCCAGGAAGCAGGGCTCCTGGAAGCAGGAGCTCATCGTGCATAAGGGTTTCTTGGGCAGACAAACGCCATCACTGTCAATGTTCCCCCCCTTCCTCCTCCTTTCCCTCAGCTTTTATTGCTGAGCATAATGTCACATGGTATGAGACATGCGGCATGAGACAAACTGCCCTTTGGCCAGCCTGGGCCAGCTGTCCTGGCTGTGTCCCCTCCCAGCTCCTGCTGCACGCCCAGACTCCTCGCTGGCAGGGCAGCACGAGAGGCTGAAAAGTCCTTGGCTCTGTGCAAGCACTGATCTGCAACAGTCAGTGTGTTATCATCACTATTTTCATCAAAAATCCAAACACAGCATTGTGTGAACTTCTACGAAGAAAATTAACTCTATCCCAGCCAAAACCATGACACCAGACCTGTGTACAGAAGCAAACACTGCCTGCAGGAGGTTTGTTTCAAGACATTCACAGTGTGAGGACTTCCTGATGCTCACCAGCAGAATTACCATCACATCAATAGCTACATCCTTCTCAAACTGGCATCATGTTACTTCATAGAATCATAGAATGGCCTGGGTTGGAATGGACCTTAAAGATCATTGAGTTCTAACCCCCCTCATCATGAAGAATTTCTTCCTCATACCTAATCTAAATCTACCCTCTTTTAGTTTAAAACCATTACTCCTTGTCCTATCACTACACGCCCTGATAAAGGATCCCTCTGCAGCTTCTTTGTAGGCCCCCTTTAGGTACTGGAAGGCCGCTACAAGGTCTCCCCAGAGCCTTCTCTTCTCCAGGCTGAACAACCTCAACTCCCTCAGCCTGTCTTCATGACCCCTCTGCTTTATCTGCCAACAGAAAGTAATGCTAATCCACCAGTCTTACACACCTTGGCTGTCCTTCATCAGTCATCCAGATCAAATCTGATAGATCAGGCAAGACCAACCACCTTTTTCTGCCTCTAATTAGGAAAGAAATTCAGCCCTGTAGTTAACAAACATTACGTAATTTCCACAGAACAATAAGGGAGTTCATCACATTTCCTACATATTCCCTGTTTCCGACAGTATTGCTACTTCATGTCTTTTGTACCAATCCTCATGCTGTGGTAGAGTGAGAAATCATCCCTTTCACACCCAGGGCTGCGTGTTGGTCTACTTGTGTATGTAAAGATAACTTACGCAAGTGTCATTTTCTAGGATGTAATCTTTGTGTCTTTTTGCAGTTGGCATGTGAACTTATTCAGAATCATTTTCGAGATCTCCAGGTTTCTATGAAACTTTTACAAATTTGTTAAACTATCTAGTGGTCATTCATTTTCTACTTTCACCTGTCTGATTGATTTTTGTAATGCCCCAGGCAACATCAGATTTCCAGTAAAAGCAAACTGGGTCACATCATTTATTTCATTCACTTCCTCATTACCACTTACTGATTTCCTTCCTCAGATTGTTTTATTTCTGGTCATATTAGAAGATGGGATTTTCTCCCCTTTTTTTTAGTCTTCATTCTCTAATCACAGGAATATGTGTATATATATATTATATATATAGATTATATGTAACACATTTATATAATAATATACATATATGTGATAAAATATATAATATTTATATTTTGAATAAGACATATCTTATATATATACGCTTATATATAAGATATATTTTATATCTTGCCAGCCAAGATAATTACAGATAACAGCACTTTTTCTGTGGACACAAGTTGAACTCTAAGCCCTCAGGCTTCCCTAACTCCCGAGGAATACTGAAAATGATAATAAACCATAGTTTGTTTTGCCATATTACTTAATTAATCCAGCTGTTCTAGAATTGCATTCTTCTTTCACTGGATATTAAACCAACTTGTCAATCGTAATTGCAGAGCTCCTTTTTCCTTTTTTATCTCTTTCAGACCAGTTCCACTTCTTTTCTTTGTATTCTATCTCTTTATTTCAGTCATTTTTAGTCTAAAGAAAATACATGGTCTAAAGAGTCAAAATAAAAAGCTGGCTAGCAAGTTTATGAAATAATCATTATAATTCATGTGGAAACGATGAGTATTTTGAAATATTTTAATTATAAATATTGCAAAAGTTATATCTGTAGAAGTGTAATAAAAGTCACTGGCTTACACAACGGTGTAGAGGCTGCTGTGTTATAAACATAGTTCTAACATATCAGTGATAAATAACATCTAGTTTTAAATAAATTTCCTCTCCATAGTGTAAAAGATGTCTCAATCTGTTAGAATGGGTTCACAGTGCAACTCTGCCACGTACACAAGAAAATGAGTACTTCCAAGGAATATCAGGTAACATATAATATTTGCAAAATTGCTTCTTCCTCAATGCACAAAAACACAAAGCTCCTTTTTAAAAAGTAGCTGCATATATTTCTTGTCTTCATTTAAATTTTTGGTTGACACTGAACAGGAAAAATATGCAGAATGTGATACAAAGAAAACACGAGCAATGTGATAATGAAATAAGGTAAGTGAGTAACATTTCTCCCTCCACACTTAAATCACAGGGAGAAAATTATCTGGCTCTGATATTCCTTCCCTTCTGAGAGACATGAGCTTTCTGTCATCATTTGTGTTGCTTTTTCCACCAAATATTCCAGAATTGAGGAATATGAGTAGCTCACTAATAGTCCACAGAATTTATCATAACTGGGAGTGAGATCATGCCCAAATGAACACGTAGACATACAGCCACTCAAGTTTGTCAGCTAAAGACTGTAAATGAGCCTCAGCTTTTCCTGTCATTTTCCCATAACTGTCCACATTTTCATTTCTTCTTGTAACATCTAGTCCTTACATGTCTTTTCTCTTTAAGTCTGTATCTGTCTAAAGTTTCACACCAGTAAATTTTTGTTCATTTCCTAGGGAGCAGAAACCTAAAAAATAATGAATCAATGCTAACACACATGATCTGCTCTTCTTCTTTATCTCTCTGCACATTTGTTTTTATTATTTTCTCGAGCGTATTTAGTGTTGCAGTCTCTGTGTGGAGTATTATATTTTTTAAATAATGCGATATTGCTGACAGGGTTTGCATGATGGAGTCATTGATATTGATGTGACAGCCTTGATGTCTCTCTGCTTATTATTATGAAGTATGTCTGCTGTGATGCAGAAAACAGTATTCTTGATCCCCTCTTCACTCTACATGATTAGTTGTGCTGCCCTAAAACAAAATCTTAATTCACTCTGAATAGTGACAGTGATCTTGACGATCATTAACTCTCATCCTCAGTGTGAAATCCATTCACAGACTTTCCCTCTCATTCCCATTTTTATGAGGCAATAATCTGGTCCAGGTGGGTACCTCTAGCACACATTTGAATCATCCGTCACCACTGATGAACTGCAGGCAGCCTGGGTACCCCATAAGCACAGTAAGTGTGCCTCCACGAGGCACCGGGGGATACCAGTAGGGACGAGAAAGATAGACTTCAGCATCAGTAAGAGGAGACAGCACTGTGAACTGAAGTGCTAGCATTATCCATAGTGAATTTTCTTAATATTTCTCAGACGCCATGTCTCAGCTATAGCTCAGAGAATTCACATCTCATGAAAGCAACTTCTTCCTCTCAGCCCAGATCCTTTGAGAGCAGAGTGGTTGTCTTTTGGGAAGGGTTCTGATCCGGATCCTTCCTGCCCAGGAGGCTGCATGAGAAGGCAGTGGATGCTAACCAGGAGAGGAGCATCAAGGGCTGGACTAATAGGTGGAGGGTTATGCATCCTCTTATCGGCTTTCTGAGCTGTCTAGTCCCACCATCTCCTCCAACAGCACCAACCTTACTTTAATACTTTCACTTGTGCCTCCTCAGCCTTTGAGTGCTATTCATTTCCTTGGGTGTGGAAATAGGATGAAGTTCTTAAGAGAATTATGCTACTGGAATCCCCACAGCTGTCTTGACAACTGCTTAAGGTATAAACAGAAGGAGTCTGAGGCCATCCTTGCCAACTTCCAAATATGATGAACTATGCCATACGCACAGTTTCTGCACAAGAAGTTATAATAAATCAGGCTAGTAGCCTCATGGCTGAAGAAGACTGTCTCAGCCTGAGAGCGCAAATATCATTTCAATGCCAAGTTTTTAAGCTATGTTTCAAAGTTACTGCCAGTGAATAAGCTGCTGCACTCCATTCCCAGACTCCCTGTTCAAAAAATAAATGACAAATGCATGTACTTAACTGAGTTTTAGAACGAATTAAAATGAATTCACAAGCAAAATTCTCTTTTTCCATCTAGAACAAGGATCAGCTTCCACTGTGCGGACCTCTAAGGCACATCATACACTCAGAACACAGAACCAAAAAGTGAACCTCAGTGCACTCCTCTTCTGTTCTCTGAGAAGGTCATGTTCCTGAAACAAGTTTAGACTGTTTTAGTAAAGTCTTCTCTTCTGCCTCAGTGGTATAGGATTAGTGTCCACAGAAACATAGAGATAGGTAGGAAGGTCACATTGTCTTAGTTAGGAGAGTTGCAGTGAAGAGCCTACCAGCAGCCACTACCTGTGTCTTCAATTAAATTTGCTTAAAAAGCTCCAAAAGCTCCTTTTGGTACCTATTTTAAAGCTCTGGTTATACACTGTTCCAGGAATTATAGATACTACATAGCTCAACAGACCCACCTGGTTCATGCATATCAATTTACAATCAAAATCGTTCATATTTGAGGAAAAACTCCTGGTGCTGCTAGAATACACTGAGTTTCACTACACTAGAAGTAGCTGTAATATAGGTTGTTTTGCTGATCTAAAAGTCACACATGTTGTATATGTGTAGTCCAAACACATACTTCCATTAAATACCTGGTTTGCATATTATTTTTAATATCATGGAAGTTAACCATGTTTCACAAGGTTTTTCTATGTTCAGGATAGTATTTCTTTACCATATTTCCATATATCGAGTGGCTTGTGCAGCTTGAGGCCGCACCTCAAGTACTATGTTCAGTTTTGGGCCCCTCACTACAGGAAGGACATCGAGGTGCTGGAGCGTGTCTAAAGAAGGGCAACGAAGCTGGTGAGGGTTCTGGAGAACAAGTCCTACGAGGAGCAGCTGAGGGAGCTAGGGTTGTTTAGCCTGGAGAAGAGGAGGCTCAGGGGCGACCTGATCACTCTCTACAGGTACCTTAACGGAGGCTGTAGCAAGGTGGGGATTGGCCTCTTCTCCCATGTGCCAGGTGACAGGATGAGGGGGAATGGGCTAAAGTTGCACCAGGGGAGGTTTAGGTTGGATATTAGGAAAAACTTCTTTACTGAAAGGGTTGTGAGGTATTGGAACAGGCTGCCCAGGGAAGTGGTTGAGTCACCATCCCTGGAGGGATTCAAAAAACATGTAGATGTAGAGCTTAGTGATATGGTTTAATGGTGGACTTGGTAGTGGTAGGTTATAGGCTGGACTGGATGATCTTAGAGGTCTTTTCCAACCTAAATGATTCTATGATTCTATGATATTATTTGTTACTATGAATTACCTGTGGAATCATAAGACAGCTCTTTGTTGCAGTTTGGAAGTGTTGTTTACCTGGCTACAATTAATAATAACATGAAGAAGGCTGAACATGAAGATTTGGAGTCTGAGAGAAGGATATGGAACCATCCACTTCTAAATATCAGCCCAGAACCACAGAGCAGTACTGGCAAAATTACTCAACTCATCCCCTGAACTTAATTACACTTTCAAGTATTAATTCCTAATCACATTGAATTACTTTTGTACATTTTTAGTCTACCAAAAAACAAAGGATTAATTGTGGTTTTTTTTGTTTGTTTGTTTTGCTTTGGTTTTTTTTTTTTTTTTTTTTTTCATTTTAAAATNAAATGTTGTTAGCAAGTATAAAACACAAATGCAATGTAATAATGACAGGGGTAGCCAACTTGGTAGGACCCACACAGCTAACTTCTCCTACTGCTCAGTTCTTCCACACTATCACTTGTTTGCCTTATCATATCCAGCTCTTTCCCACCATCTACAAGTTAGGTAGCATGCACTTTTAGATGGTCTTATTTTAATTACCATATGATTGCACTGCAAAGTCCATCCCCTAGCTTTAAGATGGTCACTGTAAGTGGACTCAGTTCACCTCCCTGCAAGCAGAAAACCATACCAGCAATGGGAATAATGAGCAGATTTTCAATCTCAGCAGACAGACCCCAAGTGTACAAGGAAAATGAATTCTGGAGAGGCTTCTTTGGAGCTATGATTGACTCACATTGGCAAGGCCAAGAACATTGCTGTAACTCTGCTGTAGAGAAAGAGGCATTCAGTCTCTCAGCTATCAACCAGCCGGCAGGTTTTCTCAGCTCTGCTTTCACTGAAAACTACAAGACTGTAAAGATGGTGCAGTCATGGTCTGATTGTTTTTTTTATGCCAAGAAGTTTTGGAAGAAAACAGTTTTAAAAATCAATCTCTGCTTGCTAAGAGTTCTCAAATGATAGAAAGCACTGCAAAACACTATGAGCACATGATAAATGGTGTTATATTTAAAATAATAATAATTACAGATAAGTGCATCTTGCTCCAAACATCAGTGGTGCAATCTGCAGTAAGAGATGATGTAACTTGCCTATGACTGAATGTGATTTCTCTGATGGGAAAAACACCTTAATGTCAGCTATAGGCACAGCTAGAGAAGACTGTTCATGATACCACTTCTAGAAATAGCCTAAGAAATTATTGCACTAGCAGCAATTAATAAAGGAAAAAGAAAAAAGGGGGAGCTGTTTCTCAACATGCAGTATTAGGTGGCAATTCAGAAAACAATATGACATGATAAAAATACTATTCTTAATCATATTTCTTTTCTGAAGCTTTGCATTTAAATAGTTCTAGTGAAAAAGAAGAAGAAGAAGAAGAAGAAGAAGAAGAAGAAGAAGAAGAAGAAGAAGAAGAAGAAGAAGAAGAAGAAGAAGAAGAAGAAGAAGAAGAAGGAGAAGAAGGAGAAAAAGAAGAAGAAGAAGAAGAAGAAAAAGAAGAAGATATCCGATTTCTGCTTTACTGTCTCTGTTATATTATCCAGGTCTTTGTCTCCCTCATGTGTTCATAGCCTATAGTTAACATGAATTTGAGAGAAACGTGAATGAAGATCTCTTTCAAATATTTACAGGCACTACTTAAAACTCTTTTTTCATGTCATATGCAAAGCAAAATAAGTATTTCCCAGATAAAGTAAATACTTCCTACATAAAGGATAGTTCACATCTGATAAAAGCAGGTCAGAAAAAATTGCAAACTAGACTGAACAAAATCAATGCAGTCCCTTTGTGAATCATGATTGATTTTTTCCTCTGCAAAAAAAATATTGTGTCTAACATTTCTTGGTAACCTGCAATATAATATTTTGCAAAAAGTTATCCAAGACCTCTAAACCTTTCTTTTAACAGCCAGACTGCTGAATTCACATGATCTCATCAAGCAATGACTTTCAAAAGCATTAGCCTCAGAAGGGGGAGAAACGATTAATGCACAGATGAAACATACCATTAAATTTTAAACTAATCAATTATTAAATTCTGCAATACCTTAGGAAAGTTGTCTGTTTTTATTTCCAAAGGGAATATATGGAGCTAAGGTGGATATATCATGCATTTTTGATGTGCGTACACATCTATGTCTCAACTCATTAAGTAGTGTGAGATTCCTTTAAAAGATATTAGTACACGGGAGAGACCCTCAAACATATCATGTAAAATCTACCCTCTTATTTTTCATCTATTTTCCTTTGTTTCATACCTGCAATGGCTGAGACAACTGTCTTTGTGAAAAGCCTAGTATATGTTTTTTTGCTGTATTTTTAAGTTTTCTCACACTGAACGTATTCCAATTTAAAGGGACTCTGTAGAGCAGATCCTTTCTCTTTCTCTGTAAGGGAACAAATTTCCTGTTTAAATCAAGTCATGTTCTTTGGAAGGTGGAGCATCTGACACATAAACACTTGCACGTCTAGGATAGGAGAAAAAGTGTTTCCAAAAATATGTACTTACTTGTATGAACTCATAGAAATTCACAGAAGAATGTTCCTAATATATCCAACAAAAAATATGACACAGATAGACAGCTACTATGCATTAATTTTGAAAACAGTGATGGCCATCATTTAATCAAATGGAACAACATTTCAGCTGCTGAGGTGTAAGTCTCTCACTTGCTGTAAGCCCATCCCATCAACAAAAGCTCATAATATTCCATTTCTCTTTGCTGCTAGCTATTTGTACCTTTCCCCAAGGAGAATGAAGACTTTAAGCCAAATCTGTTTCTCATATATGCTTTAGCTGCATACACCTGAAAGTCAGGCCTGGTAGACTCCTTTTAATAAGCTAAGGCAGATGATCCAAGCCTAGCAATAATTAAAATATTTTTTAAAAAAGTTTGATTTATTGTTTTAAAGGAAAACAATCTCTTTTGTAGCCCTTTTGTAGAGCTTGGATATATTTGTTGTCATTTCTTTTCCCATTTCTTGCCTCCCCAAAAGGTTGCAAGAATCTTCCAGCTAATTTTTGCTTTGGTTTGGTTAAATAAGTAGAAATTGAACAATAAGACCTTTAGGCATAGAACCTTTTAATTTAGCCAGCAGTCTGCAAATAAGTTGATATTACACAGCCAATAATTATCTAAAAGAGTTTACACAGTCTTATTATTATTGTTAGTGACTGGGAAGACATTAATTCATACACTCAAAACTTTTGAGGATTGTACCTTAAAAAATGCAACCTGATGCTTATGTTTTTGACCCAATGGAGAGGTAAAAATTTTTCTTCTCTTTGTAATTCTCAGTTACTTTAATGGAAAATATTAGCAGTTCTCAAACCTTTCCCCGTTTTCAGTCACAGGAATTCTTTTATTCAGCAGTCTGTGATCTGATCTTCCATAAGTCTCTAACTCCACTGACTTCAGCAGGATGGCACACAGCTCTCTGAAGCTGTAACCCATCACACTGTTATGTTCTCTTCATTCCTACTTAAAGGAGAAATGAAATAGTGTTGTTAGTTTTATGGCTTTGAAAATCCCTCTAACAGTAGAGAGAACACTGAAGTATACTTTATAATAACCCTTTCCTATCTAGCTAAAGAGAAAGGCAGTATAGTAAAGCTAGAATAAAGTTGCTTCACACAGCTTCTTTGGCAGACATCCTCTTTGCCATATCTGCATTTGAATATTTTCTGTCTCACTAACTCTTTGCTTTCCTCCTTCTCCATCTTTTCTTAGTCATACAGCAAACACAACCACAACGAGACGCAAGCAGCATTTGTAACCCATCCTGAGAGGCTTGAATGAGGCAGGTCTCAGGAAGAAGGCTTCTGATGGGTGACTTGTCTGTGGGACAAGAAACAGCTCCCACAGTGCTTCCATACACCCTTTTTAATGCAATGTGATAAAATGACTGGAGACAAAATGTGAAGTATAATTCTTCCCAACCTTCAGTGAAGATTTTGCTTAAGTGTTGAAGTACTTATCCCACAATGCAATAGTCTCCAGTCAAAACATTACTGAAAATGAGTTCTGAAATGGCAGTGATACTGGTGCTTTGTTTGGCATTAGATGCCGCATGAATTCAGCAGCAGTTAGTCAAGCCAAGCTTTCAATTACTGCAGAAATCATAGAGAAAAGAGGACCAGCATGTGGGCAGTAATTTTCATTGTTTGTTTTACTCCTGTATCCTTTGATAGCCAGCTGGTGATGGATGGGAAGCAGTGGAAATGAAGCAACCCCCCTCTTCTGAAAGCTGTTTTGTACAGCAATCCAGATACTAATAAAACCTTGTGAAATACCACATTTTAAGAACTGCTGAAGTGATATGGCTGTTATATGCTGATAATGATAAATTCAAGGAGTAATTGGCAATAATTTATTACCCTCTCCTTTGAAAGAAAATTACTTATATGGTTAAATACTGCCCATATGTTGTGAAAATGAATTCATTCTCTTCCTGGGCCATTCTTCTTACAGCTAGAAGCCATGCCTGCTATTTTTGCCTCTTTTACTGCTGTTCCATTGTGAACTCCATGCAAAAAGGACCACTCTTTTTTCTTCTTTTTGTGGCACACAGAATGCTATGATACAGACACAGATCTCAAGATTTAAATCTTCTGACAGAAATAATAGAACTGAAATAATTTTGTAGTACAAGAAAAGGAAAAAACTAAGGAGATTGAAAGAAAGCATTTCTTTATACAGCACATAGTGATAGATTACAGCTGTACAGCTCAGTGACCCAAGATAGGAATGCAATAAATATCTTACTGAGACAAAAAAAGAAAAAAAAAAAAAAAAAAAGGTAAAGAGGGAGAAAGAGGGAGTTATCTGAATACTTTCAAAGTCATCCTCACTTATAGGAAGCAAGATCAGCATACAAGAGAAAGTTAAGCCCTCATCTCTAAAAACACATCAGTGATTAACTGCCAGGGACAGGAAAGAAATTCATTAAATCACTAGTCATCCAGTGGAACTATTCATCCCAACCAAATTTGACCTCCATCAAGTTTGTGATTGCAGAGACACACAAAAAAAAAAAAAAAAAAAAAAAAAAAAAACACTAACAGCATGAAATATCCTTCAAAGAGCCAAAAGAAAGGTTTTGATGGCCATATGTCTGTCAACAGTGGCATGAGCTCCTGAGCATTCTTTTTTATAGGAAATGTTTAATTGCTCTTTATTGAGCAGAACCTTTCCTTCTGCTTGTAAAAGAAATTATTGCTTTTCCCCTCTGGTTCACTCAGAGGAAGTTAATAGTCCCAGTTCCCTCTGGCAGCAGAGACAGTTAATGACTGGGAGACTATCATAAACAGGGTTTATTGCCCAAATTACAATCCAGTTCCTAACCAGCCTTCTCTGTTCAGATTGCCCTCCTGGCATTTTGGTGATTTTCCGACTTATTTTCCGGTTCACAAAGACAGTTCTCTGATATTTAAAAACTTAATGTGCTTTTTTTTTATAGTATTCACAATCTATTGCTGCAAATTCTTAAGTGCATTGTGATATGTGGATTTATTAACTTCATGACACCAGTCAAAGTGCTTCTTGGCAAGGATGATTTTTTTGGTGTGCAGCAAAACTTATGTTCACACACACAGAATAAACTAGTTCCTTCTCTGTCCTCACGCACTATAATGTCTAACTGGTATTATTGAGGCATATATGTAAAATAAATATTGTATATGCCCACACTTGCAACTTCTGCAAGGCAAAGAAATTCCACACAGTTCTGTGTATGTGTTAATCATTATTCCTGTGACACCATAAATGTACATACAGATTTGCTGTATGAAGAATAAAATCCCTGCTCTACAGTGCTAACAAAGAAGTCTAACATAATGACCGGGTGTAGCTGGAATTATGGTTGGAACACACCAGAGAATGAGGAGACTTGAAGAAGTTTAAAGATCGATTTTCTCTAATTATTCAGCACTTTAGAAACAAGAGAAGTGTTATACAAATAAAAAATAGAATTGGGTTTCTCTGAAAAGGAGATTTTGGGACTACATACTTGAGAACTTATTTGCTTTATAGTCAGGCCCTAGATTTTCTAAACAGATGGATATGAAGCAAACAGTAACACAGAGTGAGCAAAAAATGTAAAAGGCAAATTCTTATCAGGACAAGGATATCAATAAACCCACTGTATAACCTCCACCAATAAGGTCTATTGTCATAGAGGATCAACAGTAACAAAAAACAGTAGCAATTTCCACACTCTACTAGGAACACAGGCTTGAAAGTGTCACCACAAATGCCATTATGGCCTTTGTATTCAACAAGTTTCCAAAATTTTGCATCATTTTAAAAAGCCAGGATATGCAGAAAATTATCTCCAATTCACTGGAAGTGGGAGAAAACAGTCACTCTTTTTATATGTACTATCTATTCTCTAAGGCTCATTAGCATCTGGACACTTCCAGTTCTGTCAGACCACTTCCCTGATGCTGTACGTAATAACTCAGACTGGTGCTCTTTTATAATTAAGAGTATTGTATACCTGCACTATAATTTTTACATTCCATGTTGATATTTGTTATGCTTTTATTCTAAATATAAATAATTAGAGATATGTTGTGTCTTTTTTTTTTCCTTGAGCATAATGAAGCTTCTAAAAAGCATTTAGAAAAAAAAAAAAGCATAAGAAAGAAATAGAAATATTTGGTGTAGTGATAACATCTGGTTTGGTCACAGTTAAGGATTCATACAAGACTGCAAATATACACAAGTATCTATTTCTTCATAGGACGTGTTGCAACAGGCACAATAAAAATGTTATGAACCATCAGGATTACTTATTAGAATGATTAATTAATATTTATAGAGAACTTCAATATCATCGGTTACAGTATGCAATAGGAGTGAACTAGCAATTGCAGCAAGTGATAGAGGATTATATAACCATGGGGAAAAAAAGATGAGTCTTTTAATGATTGCGTATTTTTACCTTTTATAATGCATAGAGTTTTAAATATAAAGAGAATATTTCTGAAAAGCATAGAGTGCTTTGAAGTACCAAATTTTGTTTAAGACCAGTTTCAGCCTCACTTTTTTCTTCCTTTATTGCGGCAGCACTCTCTTTGTCTCAGAAATTCATTTCTTACAGGGGGAGATACAGAACAAAATGTCAAGGGGCTGCAGCTGATGACAAACACCTTACCGTTTTTCTGCCATCTTATGGAAGATGTAGTATGTAACAGGTGATTTCCTGAGTTGGGTGCCAAACTCTTTAGGGACTGTAGTCCACACACGGGTTCTCCAGAAGAGCCACCCTATTCCTGGATTTCTGCCTGGGAATTGGAGGTGCTTCCACAACAGGAGCAACAGCTGCACCCCAAACACCCTACAACAAATACATCAACCTGTGAGAGAAAAAGCACTTGAAATTAGCCCTGCTGAGCGGCACCACTTTCAAAGGAGCTGTCTTTCTAATGGAAGTCATCAGACATGAAATTTGTGGCTCTGTGTCTTCAGCAATCAAGTGCCATCATTTCACGTTGGCAGCAGAAAAAGGGATTAGTAGCCTCTTTAAAGAAAATCAAACAGACATCCCTTGAGTAGTATGTGAAAGTAAAATTGAAGGCTGGATTGTTGTCTGAAGCAGTGGCTTATTTCAACAGTTCCAGCGGTGGGAAAGAAAAAAGGGACTCTGAGCCCAAACCAGAGCCGTACAACAGTGACAGAGCAGCTGCTTCAGCATTCCTGTTCTAACAAACCATCTTAGACCTTCAGACTTTATTTCACCCTGACTAAATCCTGGATGTCTTCTCTAAGCAACAGAGAAAGCCACAGCCCTGTTAGGAGTTGACATTATCTATATAGAAGCCAAGAAGTACCAGCCACCATAAAAGCAAATAAACGAAGAGTGTCTGTGTCCTACAGAGCTTACATGGAGACATAACTGAGGAGTAAAGCAAGGGATCCATTCACAGAACAGAGAATCTAGGCTAAAATGGCATGTTAATGTTTACTGTGCTGATTGTGTGCACACCTCAGGCTTTGCAGGGAAGTGACTCTGGCCTTGCACCAGCTGCTCCCGTCAACCCAAGCTCCTCTTTTGTTGGCCTTTGCAGGTGCTCTCATCACGGAGTCCAACGCCAACAAGTAAATTTCCTAACTTCACTCTTCTCTTTGGCTATTTATTAGTTCATTTCTGGGCAATGCATGTATGTTAAATATCATTAGCTGTAAAGGTCTGCTATTTGGATTACAGGCAGATGATGGGAGGGCTGACATCAAAATCAGAGCCTAAGACAGGAAGGAGCATGAGGCAAAATGGGCACCTGCAAAGCACCCCTTAGGACAAAAGTGCACCCCAGTTTTTCAGATCCTGCTGTCTAACCATAACACTCACTCATTTGGCCCCTTCTTATACCTTCCTCACGTCTGAAAAGATACGCTGGCACTCCGTGCTGATAATTCTCCTGTGGCCCAGGCCTGTGATGCAGGAGAAGGACACCGTGAAGTTGGGGCACTTGCCTCTACTTAAGCAAAGACACCCCAGGGAGCAGCCCAGTGCCCCACTACCTGCTTTAACACCCGAGTTCCCTACCCCAAAGCCCATACACCAGGCTGGCACTTGACAGATCGGCATTCTGGTAAACTCAACAGCCTGCAGCTCTGTTCATAGGTTTTAGAAAGGCAAAGCATATGCCATAAGCTCTACTTCATACAGTTGCTTTATACATAGTTGTTAATAGGACCCTTTATTTTTTAGGTTAAACAAGTTCAAAACAGATTAATCTGATCCCTCAGCCTCATAGTTACCATGTGTTGGATGAGAAGATAACAGGTTTTAAGTTCCAAGACCCAGATAAAATCATTTATAACCTCTTATTCCCAAACCAAAGGGAGTTGTATAATTTAAAAAATAAGATATAACAAAGTATGCTTTAATAGGCTGTTAACAGAGGCATAGTATAACTGTGTGGCAGACAGCCTTTACTTTATATCATCCAAGAACTGCGTTAATGACCAATTAAAGAATCCCCTGAACTAGCTCATTTGCTGATAGAGCAAAGCTTTTAAACCATATTTTTGAAAACTAAGTTATTATTTTGCAGCATATTGGAGAATACTGCGCAGCAGAAAAATCTGTGTCAGTAGTAATAATAAGACAGTGAAGTCCACAGCCATTCAGGTGATTACAGTTTGGATGGTACTTAACAGCACCTCAGGAAAAGCAGATCTGGAGAATCAGACACTCCCCTCAGAGCAAATGACAGAAGCAATGCAGCTGTGGATAGCAGGGGCACCACAGTGCTGACTGCGGGGGCAGCTATCTGTTACATGGAAATTACCTCCAGTGAGTGCAATAAAAGATACTGCCTTCCCCACTCCGCTGAGGAGTGGTGTCAGCCATGCAGCCACAGGCAAGCTGAGGTGTCCGTCCCGTCACCCCCAGCAGCAACCCCTAATTGTCACAGCCTACGATGGGGAGGGAAGCCAAAGCAGAACATGTTGTTCAGTCCTTTTTGAAAGCAGAATGACCTGGTCACTGCTCAGCACCTTGCGCCCGCTACCCTGCCACTGGCACGCATGGGGCCAAGGCCTCTTGCCGGAGGGCCCCAGCGCAAAGCACCACACGCACCTCAGCCAGCCAGAGACACCCGTTGCCGCAGTGCAGCTTGGTGAAGGACAACGCGTAAATGTTTGCAGGGCCTCACCTCCTCAGCCCACTCGTCAGCACTCAGCTTGCAAGCAGCCAGCTTTTGTTGGCCTGCGAGAGAGCACTAGCCCCAGTTCCTACTGTAACCATGCGCATGATCTCTCCCTTCATCTGTCCTCATTTGTAATTAACTGCATAACAGCAGTAGCAGCAGGGAGCAAGGCCGGGCAGACCTGAGAGGTGGGCAATGAGGGGTGCCCAGGCCCCAGGGATGCCCGCTGGCCGCCGTGCCCCTGCCCAGCCCCACAGGGACCCCCTGCCCTGCCCCAGGGCCCCACCTCAGCCCCCCGAGCTAGTCCAAACTTCCCAAGTACCAGAAAATGCGCATGCAAGAGGTCCAAGGTCCATGCCTGCAGCATGTGGGAACAGGCATCAGAGGCTCTCTCTGTCTTTGTCTCTTTCTTTTTTCTCCCTCTTTGTCAGGTTCAGCTTCATCTCTGCAGCATGCCCAGCACCACATGGGCACAAGGTATGGACAGACTGGTCCTGCTGGCATGAGTGAGAGAGACTTTGGCATGCCTGCAAAGGGTTGCTGAGGACCTGAGCCACTAGAATGAAGTGCCTGCTAAACATGTCCAGGTGTGATTTTTTAAAGGATTTATACCATGGCCAAGTTCAGGGAAGGGAGCTCGATTACTTCCTTACAAGGACTCTACAAATTCCTGCTCCAGAATGTGGCAACTCATCTGTTCTCTAAGTAACTCTGGTCACCTCTTATTCCACGTACTTGACATTTTTATCTCCATTTGAGAATTCAGAAATGGCTGAACTACTTCCCAATTTTATTTTATTTTTTTCCAGGAAGTTTCAGGCATGTATTTAGGAAGGAAGATGCCTGCCTATAAATTTTAGCAAAATTACAAGCTACTGAGTAGGGGCTCTTAAATCGGAAGTTTCAGGCAAGCTTGGTACTGGTGATATAACCACTTCAATTGCAATCTCCACTGCTTTGTGGGGTGGTGGGAATTACGTAAAAGGAGTTCTAAAAATGTGTTTCCCTGTGAATAGTTTCATTGTTTATCACTAGACGTATATGAAAAGTAGAACAATCCCACCCATTGGACATTTTTTTTACAAGGATTATTTTCTAAATGGGTTACAAAAGCAGACACTCACTATTGGAATCAATGGTTTGACTGTGCTTTTCATAACACAGGGAGTTTGTGTGGCCAAATGACATTACAAACAGGGTACAACATCAGCTACATGATGGATAGTGCTCCTCCCACCAGGGCCTGAGCAGCCACATTTTGTAACATTCCCAACCTATGCTAACTAAAAGGCAATGATTCAAAAGAGATATTTTCCAATCTTGTGATCTCCTTATCTCTGCCACTATTCCCAGTTAGATCACAGGGCTTCTGAACTTCCCTGGCCCAGAATATTGACTCAGTTACACTGGTGTGAATTCAAACTATCTCTGTCTTCAATATCTCCCACTGAATAGTATTTTTGTAATACGATAAACTAGTGAATCATATTTTGTTATAAGCAGCGCAGCTGGGATTTATTGTGTTTCATATTCGTTGTCCCTCAACTTATAAAAATCTTTTCCATCTCCTTTATACTGGCATGAAACATATACCAGGTGACCAGCCAAGTTTTGACTGAGTTGCTCTCCCTTCGTTAATCCTTATGTATCAGAATTAATAGATAAAACAGCTGAAACAGTAGCATTAGCACAGCTGCACAGTTTGTGGGAGCACTGTGATCTCTGTGACGAGCCATAGAATAGCATACCATATGCTGTAATAGGTAGTATATCATGTTCTAGGGAAACAGCTAACATGGCTGACTGCAGGTTTGAGTGGGGAAAGAGATTCAAAAGTGCCGTGACTCCAACCAGGCTATTAGAATATTCTTGGAGTAGTTCTTACTGAGGTTCATTGCCAAGGGGGTGTCAGGCGTAATTACTATAAGTTTACATCTTGTTGCTCTAACTAACAGCTAATAGAACATCAGTTCTCTTTCATAGCCGTGTAAAACAGAAGTAATCCCAATCATTTAAATGACTAGGAGTACTAGAATGAGGGTCATAAAATCCCCCTTTAGCCTGCATTTTAATAGTAATTATATTCTTTTCAGAGAATAATCACTACTTCCTAGAGTTGAGCTTTTAATACTCTTGCAAGATTCTAATCTAGGGACTGGAATTTTTGAGACTTCATTTTAGACTACACAATACTCCTTGTAGATAAATAAATCATAAGGCAATCACCATTTTAAGAACTTAATCGGAAGCAGCCTCCACCCTTAAGAGTTGGGGACATTTCATCTCAGGAACTCATTTAGCCACAGGTTTTTCAGGTGGGGTATATGTTGTATATAATCTGTAAAATAGCCTAAAGATATTCTGAACATAGTCAGACATGTAACAACCTATTCACTGCTCTTTAAATCCTTATGTGAAATCAATTTATCTTTCACGGTTCCATGCTGCAGTCCTGGGAACTCACAATTTCTCAGAGTAGTACCACAACTTGTCCCTGATTGCATGTGGGGACTGGGAAGTTTCTCCAGTTTGTGATCCACAATGGTAGACTGGGGCAGGTGATTTATGTCCTGCAGGTCACACCAGAGCTACTGCCATCTCTGATTATGCCTGAGTTTAAGTAAAATACTGCTCATCTGGCTTTTCGCTCTTGTGCAACTTGGATTACAAACTGTTTCTGTTCTGCATTCTTGGGCCTCCTCTCTGTATGGAGCTGACTCATGCTAAACTATATTAATACTCCATAGAACAGATTTCTTTGTGACCTGAACTAGTATTTGCCTTGTGAAGTGAAAATTTGTTAAACCTGGTAACATGCTATTGCATTCACTGACCTTTTATATTACCTTTGCCTGGAGTAGAACTTTCCAGATTTACTTACATCTAAGCACTGATCATGTGCTTTCATGCTGAATTTTGGGTCTGTCCCAATGTCTTTTGCACCCAAAGGCACACAGACCACTAGTGAGCACAGTAAGGCACTTCAGTACAGCACAAGAAGAGGAACTATGATACTGTGAACCACTGATCCCCTTCTGCCCTTGCAGATCGTTCCCATCCATATCTCCTGAGATGCAGAGAACTTTCCAGCCTTTTACATTTTCTAAATTGCTAGCCTGTTAGTTTGTCTTAATATGAAATAAAAGACATCTCCCTGAAATAAAGTTATTCTTTCTGTGAAAAAAAAAAAAAATTATATAGAAAAGAGCCTTTCACATTCTCTGTGGATTAACACAGAGGATAATGGGAGTCACCACTGCAGATTATTTATGCTCTCTTTGGAGCATTAGCCTCTGTGAATATAATTGTATTATTTTATGAAGACATATATTTCCTGTCTAATCCTGACTTGGCCTTATTCCAGGACTAAACCCCTGATCAAAATGCCTTTGTGCAGAATGTGCTCCCTTTCACAGAAACAGGGAGATCCACACAAAGTGTGTGCTGCCTTATATCTCATCCCCAGGCATCTGATCTTATAAGTAAATTCCTCTGTCTTTCTTTCACCATAAAGTGTTTTGCCTGAACATTCTTAATAAAATAAGCTCCACATTTTCTACAATCAGCCATCTTAAATAGAGTAAGTTGTCTAAATAAGTTCAATTCTTTTATGAAAGTGAGAACTGGAATCAAAAACACTGGGCCCAGCAGTTTTCTGATGCTGTTCATTTGGTTCAGTCAGGATTTAGCAATGCTAAGCAGCATTTTGGCTCAGTATTTGCGGGCATTGTTTCAGTATTGTTAAGCCAAAGCTTTTCTGATCTGTGAACTTCATATTCTTTTATCCCCTTGTTAGCATGGATAGTCAGTCATGCTAAACTTCTACCATTTTGGAATGTGCAGGGTAGATTCACTGATAGCTTGAATTATGATTTACACTAGCATTACTCCGCAATAAAAGATCTGTTTCATCATTTTGTACATGACCAACAGATTTTTTTTGGCAGAACTAAACATCTTGAAAGCAATATCTACAGAAGAATCGTGGGACTGCTTCTATATTGATTGGATAAGAAGTCAGTGACTATGTAAAATTGGAATCAATGCAATAAGAGTACAAATTAAAACTTCACACACACACAAAAAAATCAAATATTTACCTATACATGACATCTATCATCCTTCATCCTGAGGGGTCTGTGGCTGATTTTTTGGATGCATTCTTTCACATGTGTAGACAATAGTTTTTTTTTCATTCAGATGTGGTTCAGAGCATCCACCAACCAGCAGCAAGATCAAAACAAATAAAAGTTGGCAGAGAGTTAGTGTCAAAATCCCAGACATGCACTTACCTTCTGTTGCCAAATGCAGTAGGGATATAAATAGTATTTTGGTTTACTGTACGCAAATAAATTCGTGTATATTGTATGAAAAGGTTGAAGGTTTGCTGGTAATACAGCGGTTTATTACACTTACTGAAATGTACGCTCAGCTGCCAGTTAAAGACTCTGGCTAGTGCTGTCGAACAAGCAATTTCCTTTCCAAGTAATGCTGTAATTAAAACTAGGGCTAGAGGGCATTCAGAACACCATGGGACTGTTTCTCTGATTTAACAAGGATGTAAAGAAGTAATTGAACTCAGAATTTTGTTCATCTGCAGTTATCACTATAATATAGATCAAGTAAATTACACATTGGGGGTATACTGTGTAGCTATGCATGCAAAGTGAGCGTAGTTCTAGCCCCCACATTTAACTGTGTTTTACCACACTTTCCACCCTAGCCACAATTTTGCTAATCCCTTACCCTGACATTAGTATTCATGGAGCCACAGTACGCAGGAGGGCAGGGAGAGAAAGCACAGCACTGCCTCTTGAAGTGGTTATAACTTACATGTCAATAGGTAAAATAGCTAACCCAAGAAAACAACTTTGTGGTATTGTCCTCTTAGTGTTTTTCTTCTCCATTCTTCAGTTTTACACAATTTAATTCCAAAGCCTTTGCAATATAACCTTCCATTCACCAGCCGACACAGAGCATCTACCTTGCACATATACTTCACTACTAACTTGATCAAATGGTTCTTTACAGAAGCTGCAGAGCACTTAGCTCTGCTGTCAATGTTTATCACGCTTTCTCTTGCCACACCGTAGGACTCCTCACACCCCCACAGCGATGTCCTGCCTTACGTCAAACTGCTTCACAGCACCTGCTAGGTTTAGGGAACTGAAGACAAACTCCCATGTCATACAAAGAAGGAAGAGCCTTCTGCACTGGTGCGGCCTCGCCTCGAGTACTGTGTGCAGTTTTGGGCACCAGAGTACAGAAAGGACACAAAACTATTAGAGATTGTCCAAAGGAGGGCTGTGAAGATGGTGAAGTGCCTAGAGGAAAGATGTATTAGAGGGGAGGAGCGGCTGAGGTCCCTTGGTTTGTTCAGCCCAGAGAAGAGGAGGCTGAGGGGAGGCCTCATGGCAGCCTGCAGCTTCCTCATGAGGGGAGCAGAGGGGCAGGCGCTGATCTCTGCTCTCTGGTGACAGCGACAGGACCCGAGGGGGTGGCTTGAAGCTGTGACAGGGGAGGTTCAGGTTGGATATCAGGAAAAGGTTCTTCACCAAGAGGGTGGTCAGGCACTGGAACAGGCTCCCCAGGGCAGTGGTCACAGCACCGAGCCTACTGGAGTTCAAGAAGCATTTGGGCAATGCTCTCAGACATATGGTCTGATTTTGGGGAGGTCTTGTGTGGAGCCAGGAGTTGGACTTAATGATCCTTGTGGGTCCTTTCCAACTTGGGATGTCCTATTCTGTGATTTAAATGCAGTCCTGATAGAGGGACCAGACCTAACATACAACTCAGCAGAGTACTGGGAGGTCAGATGAAGCACTGTCACAACTGAGACAAGCATTAACACCTGCCAAGTGCTAAGGCAGGAAGTGTGTTTTCACAATAAAAATGTGTCCAAAAGCAGCAACCACTGGGGCTGCTCTGGACAGAAAGAAAAGCCGTGCACCAGAGTCACCCTGTACTGGCAGGTTAGTACCCACCCAGAACTAAATTTTCAGCTTTTATAATCCTCTTCAGTTCTGGTTTGTCCAGCTACTAAACACAGCACCAGTGTCTGAAAGTTTCATGCAGTTCATTTTCTGTCCAATAGCTACTGATCACATTGTAGAAAATATTTATTCAGTTATGCATCAAAAAGTAAAATGTTTGTTACTACCATCCCCCAGTTTAAGCAATATGGCTCACAAATGACTTCCGTTTACATCATGGAACTAAAACAAAGCATCATATATCAAAACATCTGCGAACTCAGATTTGTTCACTATGTTACAAATTCTAAGCAGTTTAGTGGTAATTCCTCTTATAATAGTTTAGTAAATTTCAACCTTTCTCACAGAAAGATCTGAAGAAATCATGTAATTAACCCACTTATAAAATAATCAATTTTTGCTTTTCATGCAGAGTGCAAAGGTAGGAGATTAAATTTGAATTTTCTGGAATTTCAAAGACTGTACAGCTTTTGTTTTTGTCACATCAAATACACATTTATTCCTTAGTTACTTAAAATAAATAAATAAATACATCTTAAGAAGCTACCAGATTTTCCATATATCGCCTTGCATCTCTTTGATCAAGCTCCTCCAACCATTCAGTAATCCATGGATAATTATAACTTCTTAGCTTCTTTAGCCTAAAAGGGACCAATTTATCACAGACTGTCATGAATCCTGGTTTTAAATTATCAAGAGTCCAATTAACAACAGAAATGGGGATACCTCTTTCCAATTAAAGTGATTGATTTCATGTAAAACCTTGTAACATTTCACTTTTTAATTATGTACATTCTTATCAAATATGAAGAGGTTCATTCTCATTTTATTTCCTATCCAGAGAATGAAATACAGCAAACATTAATCATATACTGATATAGTGCCAGGTCTAATGATGCTTTCAGCATACTTTAACAATTTCCAGGCTATCAGTTTATGTTATCTATTTTACTTTTTACTCCTGTTTCACTCAAGACATTTGCTTCAAAGTCAGGATAAGGCTTAAACTTTGCCAGCCAAACATTTTCTCCTGGTACATCTTAAAATGTGAAACCACTTACAAGTTGAAAAGAAAAACAGGATTAAAATTAAACAGAAACAGGAAAAATATGAAAATACAGAGTGTCAGCTGACAGAGGGGCAGGACTCTCCATATTGGTATAATTTTTTTTCCACTAGGATTACCTAGATAAATAAGGATGTGCCAAACCAGACTTCTAATTCTTATTTAATTCTTTGTGCTGTGTTTGGAGATGGTACCATAACTGTGCCACAGAAATCACAGAATTACAGAATGGCTGAGGTTGGAAGGGACTTCTGGAGGTCATCTGGTCCAACCCCCCTGCTCAGGCAGGGACACCAAAAGCAGGTTGCCTGGGACCATTTCTAGACTGCTAGATCTCCAAGGAGGGAAACTCCACAACCTCTCTGGGCAACCTGTGTGAGAGCTCCACCACCCGCACAGCAAGGATGTGCTTCCTGATCTTAAGACAGAACCTCTTGTGTCCCAGTTTGTGCCCATTGCCTCTTGTCCTGGTACTGGGTACAACTGAAAACAGCCTTGCTCCGTCCTCTTTGCACTCCCCCTTTAGTTATTTAGAGACACAGATGAGACCCACCCTGAGTCTCCTCTTCTCTAGGCTGAACAGTCCCAACTCTCCAAGCCTGTCCTCACAGAGGAGTTGCTCCAGTCTCTTGATCACCTTGGTGGCCCTCCACTTGACCTTTTCCAGTATGTCCCTGTCTCTCTTGTACCTGGGGCCCCAGAACTGGACACAATACTCCAGATGTGGCCTGACCAGTGCTGAGGACAAGGGTCACCTCTCTTGACCTGCTGGTGATATTTTTCCTAACACAGCTAAGAATACCATTAGCCTTCTCAGCAGCAAGGGCACATTGCTGACTCATGTTCAGCTTAGTGTCTACCAGTACTCCTAGGTTCTTTTCTGCACAGCTGCTTTCCAGATGGGTGGAGCCCAGCATGTACTGGTGCCTGGAGTTGTTCCTCCCCAGGTGCAGGACTTCGCATTTCTCCTTGTTGAAATTCATGAAATTCTTGTCAGCCCATCTCTCCAGCCTGTAAAGGTTCCGCTGGATGGCAGCACAACCATCTGGTGAGTCAGCCAGTCTTCCCAGTTTCGGGTCATCTGCTAATTTACTAAGGGAGCACAATATCTCATCATCAAGGTGGTTAATGAAGATGTTAAATAGGACTGGACCCACGGTTGGGGTACTCCACTCATTACTAGCCTCCAACTAGACATTGCACCAGTGACCACTGACCTGTAGGTCCAGCCATTCAATTCTTGATCTGCCTCACTGTCTGTTCATCCAGCCTATACTTCAACAGCTTCTCTCTGAGGATCTTATGGAAGACAGTGTCAATGGCCTTACTGAAATCAAGGAAGACAATACCCATTGCTCCCTCCTCATCCATCAGACTGGTCATTTTATTATAGAAGCTTATCAGGTTGGTCAGGCATGACTTCCCCTTGGTGAATCCATGCTGACTACTCATGATGATTTTCTTCTCCTTTATGTGCCTGGAAGTGGTTTCTAGGATGAGCTGTTCCACCACCTTCCTAGGGATTGTGGTGAGGCTGACTGCTGTAGTTCCCTGGTCCTCCTTGAAAAGATAGGGGTGACATTTGCCTTCCTCCAGTCTTTGGGCACTTCTGTTGTCATGATTGAGCAAAGATGGAGAGTGGCCTCACACTCACATCTGCCAGCTCCCTCAGCACTCATAGGTGCATCCCATCAGGGCCCATGGACTTGTAAATGTCCAGTTTGCTTAAGCATTCGCTGGCCTGATCCTCTTCCTCTGGGGAAATACCCAATCATTGACAAGTGACAGGAGCCCATGGCACAGGGTACCTTCCTGATGTACAGTTCTTCTCACCTAAAACAATCTTCACTGTGCAGAGCAGAAACGGGGAGTGTATAGCCTGAACAGCTTCCCCTCCCACCCTCATTATGCCAGGGACTTTTATATTACAAACTAAAGAATGCTAGCAACTCCTTTTGGGAAAGCACAAACAAAAAGCTACGAGAGGTGACTTGAGAGACTGCTCACTAGATGAGGAATTGAAAGGACTGTTCATTGAACACAGTTCATCTCACAGCTGCTTCTCTACATGCAAAAACTCAGATGAGACCAGTATTTTACTTTTTCAACACCTTTGAATGCATCAGGAATATTTATCACACTAAAAGAGAGCTCCACTTCCAAGCACTGCAATTATTGGCCTGCCATAAGCATTAGAAGTGTTGGCATAATAGAAACAGACCAGGACTCTCAACAGCCCTTTGCTGAACTCCTCTTGCTAATCTGATGAGGAGAACTAGGATTTCTCCATCTCCATCCAGCATAGCTCAATATCCTGATCATTCCCAAAGATTACCTCTTTCAAGGACACAGCTTGACAACAATCTCTGAAGGCTAAAACTGTTGCATGAGTGATATTAGAACAAATCTCAAGCAACTGATTAATTCAATACATGCTCCAGTGTTCCTAACATACCTGCATCCCCTCACATGATATCCACTCAGTCATTACCCTGCTAATGTCCAATTCTAATCTTCACTCTGCATTTCGCATTTCACATGATTCTTGCCCTTAGAATAAGAAATAAAAATCTTTATTGACAAGATGTTAGGCACAATTCAGAAGAAGCAAAAGAGGTTTCCTGTTGGGTCTGTGAATTAGCTGCATACAGCAGTTCAAGCTTTTTTGTCAGCACACAGAAAAGCGTGCCTGCTAAGGAGAATGGGAGGCTTTTATAGTATTGAAATGTTTACTAACTTTTGGAGGGAGGGATGAGCCACAGTTACTGTTGAAAACAAGTACACAAAATTCTAGAGGAAGCAGCATTTCAGTTAAAAAGTTAAATAGCTTTCGTATAGAACTTGAATTAAATCTTCATGAATGGCAGGAAAAAAAAAAAGCTTTCTCAAAGCCTTATCTCAGAGTAATATTCTTTTTTTTCATGCTAGTTGTAGGAAAGAATATTTTCAGAAGAAATTAAAACATAAATGAGGGAAACATTATTTAGGGAAAAGGATAATACCAGAATCTAGAATTCTAACACATGCTATGCATGGACTTCATATCTTCCTGAAGGTGACACAAACAAAAGCTTCAGACACACCAGTACTTCACAGCATGCTGTGACAAGTTTTATTTTCTTCACCCAATTCGTTTAATTACTGTGAGTTACATTAAATTGACAAAAAGATCTCCTAACAGCAGTCATAAAATGATGACATTTCAAATAGGAATGTAATTCACCCCTTGTGCAACTCCACTAACTTGCTGCAAGGTTCCACAAGGGAAGGAGCAGTCCATCATTAAATTGTTACCACTGTATTGACATTACATAAGAAAAAAAAGACCTAATTCTTTACCAAAGAGTTTGAGTTTGCAGTCCAAAACCAGTTGCAGTAACACTAAACATTGTCATACTAGCAGATAGCCTTTATGCAAGTTGTAATAGGAAGCTAGTATCAATACACAGTAATTGGCAACAAATTCACAGGCAAAGAAGGAAAAGTAACCCAAGAAGGGCATTATAATAAAAGATCTTCTGAAGATCTTTGCATAACCACTGTCCCTTCCCTACCCCAGAGTATCAAAGTCTTGAATAAGGCACAAGGATCAAGTGAGAAATTAGACCTAAAATGTAAGATGTAGTGTCAGGAATAGGCAGAGAAGTCAAGACTTTCATTTGCAGTAGTTAGGCAGAGCCCAACATACAAAAGGTGACACAATTGAAGCAATGGGAAGGCAAAGAAAATACTGGAGCAGTTAGAGAGGAAAGACATTTAAGAACCACCAGACAAGAAAGTTTGCTGCACTTTGGACTAGGAAGTTGGTGCAGATAAAGTCTCAGTTCCATTGAATGGAATACAATAATCCAATTTGGCATGAGGTTAACAAATTAAAATATCAGGTTTTTGGTAGGAGCATCAAATATGCACACTCCAAAGTAAGAATATAAACTTCTTTAGCTTATTAATTTTAAAATATAAAATGCATAGAGAAATAAACATCTTAGATATTAAAAGTTCATTCATCTTAACTTTAAACCAACAAATGGTAATACCAAAAGAGGCCCAGTCCTACAGACTTAACTACAGTGTGTACTACTACACAGGACTGTCATGATAGCACTTCATGCATGGGAGCAAAGGTCTAAAGGTAATTGCCTGAAATGAGGAAACTAGATATTAACTTCTGAAAACTACTAGTGGTATACCATTGAAATATATCTGATAAACCAACTAGATATACTTAGAGAACACTTAATGTTAGTTCTGCACTCACTGTGCCATCATATAGTATTTGTAAAGCTCTATAGAAAGCTTTGAGAAATTTTGCCGTCAGAAATTTACTGAGAACAAGGTATCTTTGAAGTCATTTGTAACTAGAAACAAGAAATAGGTGAGATTTTTCAAATGGTAGTGTGGATTCCTATTCTTCGTATATGTATAATCAAAGAGCGACTAATTTCCACTAAGCATTACAGTGGTATATCTAAGGTCAGAATGCGATCCATAGCATCTTACAATGTTACTCATGGTTTAACTACATGTTAAGACTATTGCTTTGCAAATTTTGGTTCCGATCTTGATCAGTCTGGATATCCCCACCTTTGGAAAGAAGCCAAAGCTGCCAAATCCTTGCAAGATTGGGCCTCAATCCCATCCAGTTAACTAAAACAGCTACTGAAACTGAAAGAAAATGTAGTTTTGCACTACAGCTGTGCAGAGCCACAGTAATTTTCAAACCCTTTAGCTTTTATTTCATAGATTTGCAGCATGGCTCTAACCCATAAGCATTTACGACTGATGCATCTCCATGAAGCTTCTCATGAATGTTGCAAGCTTCTGAACATCTTCTACAGTCACTGCATTATATAAAGAGGCACGGATTCCTCCCACAGATCTGAAAATTGAGAAGAGGAGAGAAAAAAATACAAGGGTTTTATATATGCTAAAAAAGAAGTGAATAGCTGTTGTGGTTTGACCCAGCAGGCAGCTTGAGCACCACACAGCCGTTTGCTCACTCTCCCCCTCCCCCAGTGGGATGGGGGAGAGAATTGAAAAAAAAACTCGTGGGTCGAGATAAAGACAGTTTAATAGGACAGAAAAAGAAGGGAGATAATAATAATAATGATAATAATAATAATATGTACAAAACAAGTGATGCACAATGCAATTGCTCACCACCCGCTGACTGATGCACAGCCTGTCCCTGAGCAGCAGGCCCCCCCAGTTTCTTTGTTGAGCATGACGCCATATGGTATGGGACATCCCTTTGGTCAGTCTGGGTCAGCTGTCCCCATTCTGTCCCCTCCCAGCTCCTTGTGCACCCCCAGTCTCCTCACTGGCAGGGCAGCATGAGANCATTCACAGATATTTACCTTTAGCCGTACCTTAACAGGATAAAATTCATATGTTATAGGAACGAGAGGCAACATTTAACTCAAGACAAGCATGCAATCTAGAGAAACTCTGTATTTATTAGCTATTTAAACTGTAGCTCTATAACATCAAAAACTTTAACTTTTTTAATCCCACAAGCACCACTGTAACGTGGGAAGGAACTCTTGCAGCCGGGCAGATTAGCCATGTAATGGAGGCTTTATACAATGACAGAATCTGATCAAGTGTCACCTTCTTTGGCATTTGAAAAGAGACAAGACAGATTAATCAAACTGGAGAAGAAAGCAGAATTAAGTGAGCCCCATCACACCTAAGCCATAGTTGAGTCACCAGCAGTTTCTGATTACAGTCTCTAGACTGCTATTCCCAATGCTCCCAAACCAATACAAGGAACAGCTTGTAAGCAGAAAGGCTGATAAGTCAATACACAATGCCTGCTGCTGTAACACTACAATAACATTTTATTCTGCATAGCAAAGGGATTCATCTCAGTTTAGCACTTACCGATGTCCTTTCAGAGATAACATGTTAAGTTCCACAGCTTTTTCAAGGAATTTCTTTTCCAGGGCTTCATCGCCCTTGACGCTGCCAATGCGGAAGGGGACATTCATTCTGCTTCGGTTCTTCTTCTCCACTGGACATCTGAAGAAGTTGCAAAATGTAATTATTAACCCCCCCCCCCCCTTTTTTTTTTTTTTGCTAAATTTACATTTTCAGCTATAAACAATTTCAGAAAGTAATTGTACCTGTTCAGCACCAAAGTCATTGTTCCGTAATCAAAATAATCATTAATTTCTGTGAAAGAAAGCAACCTTCCTTTTTCAAAGCATAATTATGGTAGTAGTAAGTGGAAGGCTGACATACCCTGACATACCCAAAATTGCCCTTGAGGAATGGACAGGAAGCCTGTGACTGGAACAAACTAAGAAAAGTAAACAAAATAAAAACCACCACCCCACTCAGGACAGTCTCAGTTGCATACCCTAGGATAACTGAGATTAGTTACAGTGAACTTTGACTAAGTCTAAAGTATTTTCTTCTCTCCATCTTCAAAGACTGACAATTGAGCTTGACCCAGCTAAACAAAAGTAAAGCAAACACAAGAACATAGTATAAGGAAATTTCCATTAATGTTAGAGACTTTTGTTAGTGGTTTCAGTCCCCCTTCTACATCAGTCTTAAGTATTATTAAGAATCAGGAACATCTCAGGGATAGAAGACATCTCTAGGAAAAAAAATCTTGCATCACATGCATGGCCACAACATCCAGGACAAGCATCACAGCTCTAATTCCTTAAAATATAAGATACATTTAAAGGAAAGTTTGTCTTCAATTATTCTGTGAAAGCAAGAACAGGCACGTGGGGGGGAGGGGAGCATTTAAAATATTTTTCCTTCGTGCTTCTGGTTACAAAAGAGATAAGAAGCCTCTGTATTTCCCAAGGGTGTGATGTAAATTCTTACAGGGATTCATTTGGAATCAGTTTTCTCCAATAAATTGCATGTAAATTCCATATGTATTATTATTCTGTTTGACAGAGAATGGTTGTGGGTGTTTTTTTATTTTGGGGGGTGAGGGTGGGGAGGGTGGTTCCCCCCCCCCCCCCCCC
>VXAA01001398.1:150038-162693 GCA_013399115.1 Anseranas semipalmata
AGAGAAGTTGTTGTGGGTTTTTTTTTTTTTGGGGGGGGGGGGGGGGGGGGGTTGTTTCCCCCCCCCCCCCCTCGAGGTCTCCCCTAGTTCCTTTGTATAGATGTTTCCATTATGAAGAAGTAATTGAACCTAATATCTACATTTGCAAATTTTCTACTTCAGCTGTAACCAGGAAAACACTCTTTGGTAAGGCCTATGCTTGTAAGCATTCCCACATTTGAAGAAATGTACCTATGCTATAGTTTTTAAGAAGATCGAGTTACTATTTGGCAATCCAACATAACTCTGGTGCAAGCAGTTAGTGCACACACTTTAGAAAGCAACAAACTGCAAATGGCACACAGCACTTTGTGGAAGAAAGTCTCCATCCACCAAAAGGCTTGTGACATTGCTTACCCTGTGAAGCATGACACAGATTAGGTGGTACGTTACAGCTGGGAAGGCAGCTTCAGATAATACCATTTTTTTTATTGTATTGATGACTAAGACAACTTAAACTGTATTGCTTACTAAGATGCATACAGATCAGTTAGTGAAGTTTGCTTTGCTTTCTAAATTGCCTGTTTACCATGCCATTTGCATTTCATTTCCCCACTCAGCCTTATAGACCCACTCGCCAAAAACAAGGATTTCTTATTTGCCATGAAATGTTTTCTCAAGGCTTGATTTGCCTACAGAGGTTGATGGAAAAACCCTCAGGATTTCAATAGAGTAGGATCACAGTCCTGATCATTACAATGCCAAAGGCAAAGCTGTTCTCATTAACTAAATGCATAAGCAGAATGCATTGAATATTATGATGAAACTAGATCCTTGCCAATTAAGGTTGCAGACAACTTAAATTTAAAATCCAAATTTAATTTCCCTATCTTAACTTTGACTCTGAAGTTAATCAGGTCCCCGAACTTTTGACTTTATACTGAAGGTAAAGCAAAATATTTTGCAGTCTCCGTCATTTACTAGTTTTTAAACTTGGTGAGTATTAAACTAATTATTCTCAATTACAACATCAACTTTTAGCTACACATGGTCCAGAGAAAAATATACATGCAACCATATGTAAAAAAATCAGAGGATTAAATCTGCCTTGAAAAAACAGAAATAAACAACAACAAAACAGAAATAGCTGAAAATAAAACATTCTTTATGTACAGTTTATGTTTTGACTTTGATCTAGGTTTGATCTTCCTCCTGCTATTTCAGGAAGTGTTTCAGAATTTAGCATAACTAACTACTAAGGACGCTCTTGACAGAGAAAAAGAGTTTTGAAGAGATGGTTAGAAAGGATATGATGTAGAATTCCTCTCAACAGCTTCTTATAAGCCACCTTCTCTGTTTTGGCCTATATTTCTCAAAGAGATTCAGTAAGCATACTAAGTAGGAGGTGTTGCAACCTGGTTTTAATACACACTTCTCCTAGGCTCCCGCATTTTATTAGGTGCTTCTCAACTGATCTGTGCAGACAACTGGAAATAATGTTGTATTGGAACAAAACTCATCCTTGAATAGTTGTCAAGTTTTGCACAAATAATCCCTCTAGGATTTCATGATTCCTCAAAATTTCTGTATATTGAAAATGTACTTTTTCAGTTTTCATATTTTTAAAAGTATGCTGCAATCAGACTCAAAGTTATGAATATGTTTGGCTGTATAACAAATGTTGAAAGCAAGGGTAAAATACAGCTACTTACACATAGAATCCGTTAGATTTGTCTATAATATCATAAATCATTCGTGATTTGATTAAACTAAGTTTATCCATGGCTGCAGCTCCACCATTATTCTTTATCCATTCCAGTACCAGCCCCATGATATAGATACTGCAACAAAAGAAAACATTTTTCAGTCAGATTTAAAAAAATAACAATACTGTTTAACAGTCCACAAAATGTTTCAGCAGTAGAATGTTGTTTGGTTTTAAGGTGCTTGTTAAGATGATTAACCACTCACAGAAATGTCGTATTTTTGAATGTAGTCCAGACTAACCAAAAATGCTTTTTTTGGACCCAGATGAAGTATCCTGAAATTCAATCACTACACAAATATGTTGTATCAAACCTAATCCTTTATACTACAGAAGGACAAGTCCTCCTGGTTTCCCTCAGCCCTGCAGAGCTCCCAAGGACATCCCCAGACATTCTGCATGAACCAGCAGTTCAGTTACCCCACAACTGCCTTCCAATCCAGAGTCAGTACAAAAGTTGTTGGTATAAAGCCTGCACAGCTGCTCTTGCAAAGATGTAGGGGTGAATCTCAAGTGTATGTGCACTAATAATGCCAGAAATCTAATCACATTCAAACGTTAAGAATAAAACCTATAATTCCATTTCTGTCTAAAAAGATCTTTTTCCCTCATGAACAGTGATGTTTGGTGAAACAAACAATGAATGTATTACATTTAATTATTCATTACCATTCAAGTTTAAGCAGAGACCTGGAAGCCTACTGAAATCACATGTCTAGGGTCCAAGTATTTCAATGCCAATTACTCACCGCAACGTAAAAAAAATCCCCAAGGCCTTTTGCCTTTGTGCTTTCACTACAAAACCCAGCTCGTTCAAGTTCAGGCATTTCCCACGACTACAACACTTTGCATAATGAACTGTTCACAAGTTTTTAAGGCACATTTCCAACAGGTTTGCTTTTATTAATCCCTTCATTACAGATTCCAAGGGAGTGCTCAGAGAACATTACCCTACAAGTTTCCCTAACACAAATCTAGCAGGAGGTTGTTTTAAAATTTGCTTCTTTTAATTTCTCCAGGGATGTCTGTCTCAAATCTTTGAACACTTCAGAAAGACTGCAGAATAACTGAGGTTACAGACTGCATATTATAGATACAAAGCGCCTTATAGATTTGAGAGGACAATCTTGCCACATTTATGACAGCAGGCTGCCAACAGCTGCAGCGTAAAGGATTTAAGTGCTATATAGCCTAGGCCCTTGACAACTATACAGGGCCACAGTCATCTCTTGCTCTCTTCCTCATGTGAAACTTTTTGGACAAGTAAGGTTTAAAGAAGTCAGCCCTGGAGTCACCCACAAAAGCAAACCACCCAGCTGAAACCTTTCATCTGTCTTCCACGTCAGTAAAAAATAATGTTTTTGGAGCAATTTTAAATGCAAAATAAACCCTTGGAGCTTGGAAATTAGATCTTTATAGCAAATTCATTGTTAATTTTAGTAAAATAGTTTAGGGTCAAAAAGTCAAGCTCTGTAGCACCAAGAGGTTAAAGCCATTAGCATCACCTTAATTTAATTTAACACCCTGCTGAAGTAGCTTTTGCAAATTCTGTTAATATTTCCTGCCGGTTTGCCAGCAAACCATTAGAGAGTGCAAGGAAAAGAGGAGAGACAAAAAAAAAGTTAAGAAGCTTTACCAGTTCCTCACAAAAACTGGAACAGGCATTTAGAACCAAGCCAAACAGACATGCACCCTGCCAACATTTCAGTCTGTTACATTTTGGATTCTGGAGTACACTCTACTGTGGGTCTGCAGCACAAAGGGAAATCTGGCAAGGCAGTGATTAGAAAGAAGACTGTTAGATCAACTTTATTTTCAGTTTCCTTGGTTTCCTGCTATCCTATTAAAGTTCTTGAGAGATACTGGGTTACAGCTAAAGCAGCAATTTCTTTTTAGAAATTATTTATAGTGGTTAAAATTAAATAAAGCTGCAGAATTTAATTTTTGTTTTGCTTTTCAAACCAGAGAAGCAATATTGTTCCAGTGCTGAGATTAAGTGGAACTTTGTGGGTTTTTGTGTTTTTTTTTTTCAAATGAATATAGCTTTGTACTTGGAAAACATGAATGGCTGGATTTAAAACCTGGCATGTGTAAGTACACAGTGTCCAAAACAGTATGTGTGACTTGGCAGTCAGGAAAATAATAAATCATGAAATAGAGGCTTTATCAGTCGCTGGAGGAAAAAAAAAGCACGCACACCACCCATATTACAAAGCTACACACAGGAAGACAAAGATCTGGTAACATGGAGGTTAATTCTTCTCTTAAATATAAGCCCTAATGATATTGGGTGCACTCAGCCAGTAGGGCAGCCTCTGGACAGCAGCAAGAATACATCATTACAGAGCACTACATACTCTACAGCAGTCATACTGCTTTGGAGAATTCCAGTTGTGCATCAAAGTCTGAAATAAACATATGGGCACAGAATTTACTGTTCTTTTGATAAATTAAGATAACTGTGTCTGTGCCTTTGCAATAATACATACCATAGTGAGAATCAGCATATTTGGAAATAGAATCGGTACCACTTAAAATTCTACTGAATTTAACTAAGTGAGTTAACACAGGCCCTACTTGCAGGAATCATTGTACTTCTACTTCATGTTGATATGGTGCATTTGAAATCTTCTGGACAACATTAGGCATCTTAACTTTGCCAATTCTGGCTTGTATTAGAAAGGCTGAAAGAGCTGAGGTTAAACATCTCCAGTATGCAATTGCATTGTCTCTGATCAACAGGAAATTTTATCTTCTAAAGTAGAACCAATTATTTTTAAAGTAATGCAAATAATTTTCTGGGAAAAGGTGATATTTGGTTTAAGATTTTCTTTTTAAAAGTAACTTTTATTGGGCATTGGTATAAATGCTCTAAAACTCATTAAATTAAATATTTTAGTTTAGAATAGCCTGATTAAGAAGTAGTAGTACTATTGGCTCAATGCCTAAATATTCCAGTAAGAAAGGATCATTTGACTAGCTATCAGAAGCTAAGAGACACTCATTTTTAAAAAGAGCAAGGTGTAGTCTGTTTTGCTTCATGCATAGATGAAATCACCAGGTACATGTCAATTTTATGATCTTGACTGCTAGCAGTGATTAAAAGCTTAACCAATTTTATTTCTGAATGCTAAGTCAAGCATTGAGGTGGTACCTGAAGAAATATGGAAAGTTTTAGTAGGTAAGGTAAAGCAGTGACTAAAACACCTTTTTTAAAAAAATGTATCTTCTGTAGTTTCATTTTAAAACCCACTGTAGTGAATAATGTACCTAGAGCAAGAAATATTCAAAAAAGCTTTAGAAGAACGCAATCTTGTAATATTTTATATTATTAAAACCTTTAATAATGATAATACTGTTTAGTATTTTCTAGCAAAGGAAGTAGAAGAGGATATGGAGGTTCAAGTGCTGAGAGCAGTCTTGGGAAGAAATTAAATGAAATCTGTTACGAGTGTTCAAGCAGCAAGACTAAATGCCAAGTTATCTACTTGCAATGGTAGAAGCATCATCACTGTAATTGATTAGAGGTGGACTCATTTAAGTCAGAGAACTAGATCCTGAAACTTCTACAGTGGAATTATGACATATAATATTTACTATTATATACTATTTACTATTATAATATAAAATATTATATTCCTTATGGCCAAGTCCCACAGGGCAGCAAAGCCTACTACTACTTCAGATGTTTTCACAGGAATCACATGAAACACTCCAACATATCAGTTACCTGAAGACAAGCAGTACTTACTGCTGAAACTTTCTTGTCAAGCACAGCAGATGGCAGCGCAGTAGCTTTCCAAATAATAGATATTAAAAAGCAGGATAAGTTACCTGTAGCATGGTGGAGTGTTATACAAAGAGCCATTCACTGCTTGTGTTTTGTAATCCAGTACTACAGGGCATTCCTTCAGTGCAAATCCCAGCAAGTCCTCACGTACTATCACAACAGTAACTCCAGCACAGCCAACATTCTTCTGAGCACCAGCAAAAATCACGCCAAACTAACAGAAAGAAGAGAAGGAATTACTATGTACACCCACTAGTTGATCATATAACTGAATAATATACCAGTATCTTTATACAGCAAGTGTACAACTTAACAGCTTGGAGAACGTGTCAAAACAAGCAAGTCACAGGTCAAAGACAAGCTAGGAGAAATTCTAATTTCAAAGTGCACTTCCAGCTAGAATTGTGATCTCATGTATCAGAACCACAGATCTTCATTCAGTTGACAAAGACCACATCAACAAGTTTTTCAATAATTTGCTAAATGTTTACTTAATAGCTAAGAATAATTGTCAGGGCAACCTGTCCCCATTTTTACACAACTCCAAGCAATGTTACTGAAAATAAGTTAACAGATAGATAGCAGTATTTTCAAGCAATTTTGTATTTCAGAAGAATCGTATAATCCACCTGTTTAAAGAAAAGCAGATCAGGAAAAAACAAGATGAATGTACTAGCAGTCCNAACATCCACAGGTCTTGACAGGAAATTTGATGACATATCACAAACCAAGACTGCTCCTTTGACATCAGGTACAAAGTCAAACTCCACACCATGAACTGTCTCATTAGCACAGTAATAGACATAAGATGCATCTGGATTGAGATTCCAAGTGCTTGGGTCTGGAATATCTAAAACAGACAAAAGGAAAACCAAAGGTCACTGAAAACATGTAATTTTCCTTTAGACATGCTATTTTACTTTAACACTGGACTTTCAAGTGCAAACCCAGAATGATTTTACAACATAAAGTAAAAATTATCTTATTACCAGGAAGATACAATGTATTTACAAAGGAAATACACCAGTGCATTCCCAAAATTCTATAGTAAGCCATCATTAGGCTTGCAAGCACCCACCTGATTTTCAGTCATTTTTCCTCAAGGGATCTTCATCAGGTTTGCAATCACAGACTACAAACCACTGCCCTAAAGATCTAAAATTGAATTTCAGACAAACTAAGACACTGGATCTAAGAGGCCTCTACGTGCCTTTGGAACAACTGAAACATCCAAATTCTCCCTGGTAAAGTTGTCTAAAACCGTTTCTGTGCATCCCTAGAAGCATTTTCAGTCTTGTCCAAGCTGAACACACAGCTACCTATCTCCTATTTAAGCTTTGAAAAGGATTTATAAAACTAAGATTTGCTTCTGTCAACAGGCAATATACAGGCATGCCCTGACAGCACAGAACAGGTTTTGCATAAGACAAATGGCTGCTCCTCCTTTCTCTTCTCCTCCACAACATGAGGAGAAGTGTTCCTATTGCCTCTACCATTACTTACTGCTTCTCCCCTCACTGATAGCTGCCAAACGGTGAATACACTCCCCTATAATGGGAAGCCGTAGGTTCAATTCCTTCCTGTGCCTCAGATGATAATAAGCTCATCTTCCAGGTTAATATATAAGGGGCAGTTAGGGCACTAACTCATTTGGGGGATATTCTTTGCCTTTCCTGTTGCCACTCTTCCCAGTTCAAATGGTATAACCTGGACCAGCAGGAAGAAAAATGAGCACAACCAGCAGAAGTAGAAGCAGAACTCAGGTATCCCTGCTCCAAGAATTATTTATAACCAGTGACCACTTAAAGTATACATGTAAAGTGCCCTTGAAGCAGGTTATCTCACAAAAGTTCCCAATGCCTCAACTACAGTTAACTTCTCTCTTCCTCCTACACAGTGGTCATTCAAATTATGTCACGTCCAGTAACGAGCTTCAAGAGAAGGACCTGGAAATGCCTCTCCTATTCCAGAGCCACCACATGTTATGACACACGGTCAGGGGAACTCCTGAAAAACTGTAATAGAATGCACATCTCCCATCTCCTGGGCCAACAAGCTTAAGATCCCAGACATGCTTCTAAACTTCAGAATAATCTCATTACTGAATGTATCTGAAACCGAATTACCTCACAATACCCTTGCAAATAAATGAAAAATTGAGTTAAAATATAAAAAAAAAAAAATCAGACGGCCCACATAATTTCCTTATCAATACATATTTCCTTTCATGTTCTGGGATCTGCTCAAATTAGCTTCAAAATTCTTCTCTCCTGGAGACCATTAAGCTATCTAACAGATCTCCCAGTCATGGAGAGATGCGGCAGACAAGTTCTTGAGCGTTGGCCAGTCAACTGTTTAACTAGTTAACATTCAGTAACTCCATAGCTGAGGCAGGCTGATTTTTTTTAGAGCAATTCAGAAAGGTAAGCATTCATGTGGATGGATGTAATCATCAACTTACTTGTATAGGTTGCTAGTTTCGGATGAACAATATTCACTTTGGCATACTTCTCTGCTTCTTTAGCTGCTTTTGCTGACCAAGCTCCTGTAACCACATAATCCGCATGTCTTCCCTCCTTCAACCCGATAAGGTTAAGTGGAACTGCGCTGAACTGACCAGATCCACCTCCTTGGAGGAAAATAACTTTGTAGTTTTCTGGTATATTTCTGCATGCAAGAAATATACATTTATTTTATTTCCAAAAGACAGATGCATACTCCTTGCTATGAAACATCTAACTGCAACCATACAGAGGAAGAATACTGCCATTTCAGAAGATGCTTTCCAAAGAAGTTAAACTAAACCCTGCTAACCTACCTCAGCACTGATCTTGAGTATTAACTCAAGGAGGAAGAGGAGGAGTGCTATACATTGAGTTGATAAAAGTTTGCTGGAAACAAGCAAGTTTCAGACAGCTATGCACAATTTCACTGTTGCATAGTTCTTCTGTCATAGTACACACAAACTTGAACAATATTCCAGGAGAATTAACACTCATCTGAAATTTTGTCTGTTGCTGACTTCATGAGTTTTCCGAATTCTGAGCTAGCTTCACACCAAAGTTCTTGAAGTAGAATTCAGCTTTAAGAGCCTTAAAATTTTGCAAGTGCAACTGGACAGTAAGTTGTACATGCAGAGCAAGTGCCTTGCGGAGTTATTTAAACTATCACAAAAATTAGTTGTTCAAATTAGTCATGAAAGCTCTGCTGTCAATAATTCTGGTTGTGACTAAGAGTCAAGCCTTCATATGAAAGGGCCATAATTTTAAACAACTATGACAACTATACACTAATTCTAATGCATTAATTCTAATACATAATACTTAAATTTCAAACATTTAAAAATTGGTCACACTACACATAGGAAAAGGTATCCTTACAAGTCATCCTAAAGCACATCCCTCTAAGATTTGCTAGTAAAATCAGATAAGTAATGTATAGATCACTTCTATACCATCAGAGAACAGCTTTCTGTTATTTCCACTTATTTCTTAAGAAAGTTACTGCACTACATGAATTCTATGGAGATTACACAGAATTTCAGAAGAAAGTCAACCAGTCAGTGTATAGTAGTCACATCAAAAGGATCTTAACCTAATAAAAGCCCTTTGTCACGTTCAAATAAATCAGAATTTGGACAAATGGAAGACCAATGTCCTCCACAACAGTATTGCTGTTAGATGCATTATCTAAACAAACCAAGCTCTTTCCAGGAAAGGTCTCCACATTAGTCATTATTAGTGCAACTATCACAGATTTAAACTAAAAATAGGAAGGAAATAATTCACTTACAGCAATTCACGCAAGAGATTTTCAGCCGTATTTAAAATTTTTGTGAAATCTGCAGTTCGATGGCTCATTTCTTTGGTAGAAAAAAAAAGATAGCATGAAACAAAATGCTAATACATGAATGTCATTTTAAAAAATGTGTTAAGCTTTAAAGTTTCCACACTCACAGACCCAAAATACCCAAAGGCTCCCATTTCCAGTTCCAACTCCTGTTTTTTTGAGCCCTCCTAAATACCCATACAAGCCTCACACTTCCTGTCTTGTCCAGATTCATGCAAACACAGTCTCTTCATGTTTGGCACCCGCATGACCTTACTACCCGCAGCAACAAACAAGGGGTATATTTAAGTGAATAAAAATATTCCCTAGAAAGGCGTAAGTTTCCTTACTCTAAAAATGTTCTTTGTTACTACTTTATTCTGTACTTGCTACAGCAGTACAGGGGGGTTGTTTTGTTCTTTTATTTAAAAAAGGCTTCATTATGCAGTAACCCTACTTAGAAGTTAAGGCTACTGAATATTAATTCCTTTTATTAAACCATAGCCTTTCTTCCCTTTGTAAGAATGAAGAATTTAAACATGAATCCCTATCCTGCAGAGACTGCTGCATGTTCTACTTTTAGCAACAAAACAGTTTCACAGGGCTAGTAAAATGCTGGGCATGTTTGTGCATAATTTTTTTCTACAACTGGGGATGAAAAATGAGTCATATGCAGCTATGCATATGACATATAAGACACCTCCTCCTTATGGCAGGACAGGATTAACTTACTAATGGGAAGGATGCAGGACATCAAATACACCTGAAGTGTTATGCCATATAGTATGCAACATACTGTACATATATATACGCACACATATAATATGCGTATACCCACATATAGTATTTCATGTATATAAAAAAGCAAGCAACACCCTAAAGATCCAAAAGTACTTATGTTTTACTTATGATTTGTTACTTTCGTCTCTAGCCCTTTGTGTTGGATTACTGAACAGCTGACTGTGCATCATTTTATGGCCCTCTGGATGAATGGTAAGCAAAGAAAGAACAGCAGCTTGAAAAAGTATTTTCTGGACATACATTACCAGAATAAGGTACTACGAAATAAAAGGAGGTACTCAGCAGAAATATCAAGATCAAAAGCTCTTATTAAGAAGTTTGGTTAACTCTGAAAGACATACAGAATTTTTAAAGTCTTACCAAGAACACTAATACCAAGGCCTTTGTAGTCCACCAATTCTTTCTGTGCTGCTAATAATACCTAACAAAACAAAACAAAAAAAATCCACAAATAAATTAAGGGAATTTTTCACTATCTGGAATCTTTGATGCATCATATGCATACCAGCTGCTCCTTACTGCAATAACCCTACACTCCTCAAATGAAATTAACAGAATAGGCACTATATAATTTCATTGCATCTGAAGGCTTGTCATAAAATAGCATAATTAAATCCCATGCTTCTTGTGGAAACTCTGCATTTCAAGTTACTAGTTCAAAAATTACCTTTACAGTTTACTTCAGAATGACTTTCAGGAGTTGGATAGAGCTCCCAACCTCTTACAGATGGCTTAATGTTTGCATGTGTGCTTTTGCTACTCACAGACATTATCTTTCCCCCCTGTGTTCTTTCATTTGACTTGCACAAATAGGACAAGTGAGTTATCAAGGGAAACATCAAAAAAGAACATGTGGAACTGGATACCTCACACTCACTCAGTAGTACAGGGCCTGGTTTCACAGAATGAAGTCCCACACTTTCTGAAGATGTGCCTTCTCTGTTACTGAGAGTTAAGAAAAGAACGAAACAAAGTTCTGAGGCAACTAGAAAAGACAGGTCACTCCTAGGAGCTGTGGCAAGGTGATCTGCTGCTTCAGCCTTTCATTTTTATTTCTCCCATAGCTCCCACATATCAAAGTAGAATTAGTCTACCCATCAGTGTTGCTAGTTCTGATTTCAGTGAATTCCTCTATTAGAGACAGAACTTTCTTAGCCCCTACCAAAAGGAGCAGGAGATGGAAACCCAGTGGAAAAGCCTCCAAAACAAATGCTATATGCATGTTTCCCAGGATCTGCCAAGAAACCGCACACTTTGGGTAGCTGCAGGAGCAAGCAAGCTACCTTGCTGACAGGGTATGTCCATGACCTGTCAACTGTGACCTGCTGGTGGCCAGCTGTTAACCATAAACAGCTGTGCTGCTTCTCATCTTAGAGACCATGAAATTTTAGCAAGTGCATTTCATGTGTCAGCATATTCATGCCAAAGGAGGGGAAAAGAGTCAAAGGGAACATGTAGACTATTAGAACGGGCTTGTTAAACTGTTTGATAAAATCCAACTCTGTTAGGAACATTGTCTGACAACCTGCACATGCCTTACAGAAGATATTTATGATAATGTCTTATAATAGCCACGAAGAGCTCTGTCCACCTTCTTGCTTCAGCGAGTCTGAGCACTTCAGCTCACAGTCAAAGGGAAACAACCCAGGCGATACAGTCCATTCGAGAGCACTGCATTTTCAGAAGGGTTAGAGAGACTAACAACATGGAGTTAGCTGTGCTCTCCCCAAGCACTAAAAGCAGTTCTAGTATTCTCTTGGAGCGGCCGATGCTACAGCGGCTCTGGAGAGAGCTCCTTTCTGAGCCATGGGCTCTGCAATACACAGCAACAAGTGTCTTTGTAGCACGATCCATAAGGGCATTTCCAACAGGGAAGCAGGGAAAAAGAAAAAAGAAAAAAAGCTGCTGTACAACAGCTTCATCTACCTAATAAAATCGTTAAAGAAATAACACAGAAAAAAATCACTAAGAAAACTATTAAGGAAGCTAAGAAGACGAAATTCCCACAACACACAGCTCCTACGCTGAAAGCCAGGTGCCCACAGTTCAGCACGAACCACCCACCCCCTCTCCATATGGAGCCGGATAATCTATGGCTGCTGATGCAACTTCCCAGAGAGTTGAGTCTGCACCGTGCTCGCTACCATTTTCTGGAGCGAGGACACATGTCACCGAGCCGCCACGCTCCCTCCCAGCCGACAAACAACAAGCCCGGCACGGCGGCGCGGGCTGTCCTGGAGCTGATACCGCCCCTGGCAAAGCGCCGTGCGACCGGACTCCGCGGGAACCCGGGCGGAGACATCCCAAAACCAGCCGGGGAGGGGGCGCGGCGTTTAAAATAAAAAAATAACAGTAATAGTGATAATAAAAAGCAAACTCTCCTGGCGGGAAGGGGAGCGCGGCTACAAGGAGGCGGCCCTCTAGCTACGCGGCCGATCCTTTTCGCCCCTATTTCACCTCAGCTTCCCCGGCAGCTGAGGTACAGCAGCCCC
>VXAA01001398.1:163003-194552 GCA_013399115.1 Anseranas semipalmata
CCCGGCCGCCTATTGGCAGCGCGGCCACGAGGCGGCGGCGTGATCAGACTGGGAGACGCCCCCGCGCACGCCCCCGCGCACGCCCCCGCCCGTGCCCTGTGAGGGCGCGCCCCCCCCGGCGGCATTGCGAGCGGGGGAGCGGGGAGGCGGCGAAAATGGTGGGCTCTGGGGAGAGGGATTTAAAGGGCCTGGCACCTGCAAAGCCGCGGCAAACCTCGCTCACATGTGGTTGCACGGGCAGCTGAGACACACACGTACGTGCATGCGTACGTATACACACACAGAGCGATCGCTTGCATGCGCTGAAGCGTTTACAGCACGCAGTTGTACTGCAAAGGTGGGACGCTCGTTCCGAAAATAACCTGTGCGAGCGAATAAGAAATTAGAACAGCAACCCATAGTTGCAGGGAATTTCAGGTGATATTTCATCTCGAAAAGGTGCTTGGTTTCCCAGTACCCCAATGTCTTTGTGTTTTGGGTGAAATTCTTTCCTCGCAGAGGAGGAGCAGCATTCCTGCCTTCCCCAAGCCAAGAAGCACACATACGCTTGTTTGTTTGTTTTCCACAAACAGCCTACTGAGGGCAGATCACCATTTCAATTTCAAAGAAAAGAATAAACACAAGACAGCTGTGGAAATTAACTAATTTCACGGAGTAGATAGCAGAGCTGGGACTTGCCCTGGGGTCTGCCAAACCCTCGGCTAATATCCCCAAATACTAAACCATTCTGCCACAGCTACCTTGGTGTAAGTCCACTGGAAACATGAAGTTAATACAATTAAACTGTTGTGGTTGAAGGAAAGACTTTAGCTCATCCAATTTCCTCTAATTGTTTTAGTGAGAGAAAAACTGCTACGCAATCCATTTTCAGAAGTGATTTTAAAAGCAGTAGCAATAAATCACTTCCTACAAAACAAGCCATTAAGTATGATTGAAAACAGATGGACTCTCTGGAGTCCCATAATTTTCAAATATCTTGGAGGAGATTCATGATTCTCATACGTAGCTGCATAAAGCTCTTGAACACCTCACTCTGCCCAGCAACACCCAAAAGCTGACGCTACTTTAGTCTGTGGATGCTTATCAAGTTTCTCAGCAACAGTGATCCTCTGTATATCAAATTTGAATAAATCCCTTTTTTCAGAAATGAAGGTGTTGATAGCCATTATTTTGTGAATACTGAGTTTATATAAAACATCACTGTTCATTAAAAAATCATTTCAGTGAAGAAATACTGGTTAATTTAACTTGTTCATTTTCCTGTCAAGCCAGGTCATAGCTGGAACCACAAAAGGAATTTACAGATTACTGCCTGATCTGGTATTAAAAGATTTTCATCTTATGCATATTATTTTGCTTAAGACGTGTTGACAGAGACAGTGGCTTTAGAGCAAAGATGACCTTCATTCAAATAATTGATGTAGCTTAAGAAAAAAACACCAAATTCACTTTCAGGTACCAGAACTCTCCTTAGTTCTAAAGAAATAAAAGCAAACTTCAGGGGCGTTGAAGACTTGACACATTCCTTTCAAAACATTGGGGTATTTTTAAAGTACGTCTTAGGCCACCCAGGACAACTAAATTACTTCTAATTACTCAAATTAGTTCTAAATAGAACCCTCTGGAGAAACGCTCATTAACAGCATAAAAGGGACTATAATACAGTTGTTTTTACTAGAGCCTCAAGCAGAAACAGGCTGAAGAGATAAGCGCTCGTTGTATGGGCTTTTCCTACTGCTAAGTCCAGAGTGCCTATGTCTGCCCGGAGGGTCAGCTTTGAACTCGAACTTGTTGGGGAAAAGGTATCCTAGGCAAGAAGGGATGATGGAAGCAGTCAGAAATAATTCAGGTCAAGAAGCTGGGCCCCTGCTATACAAAGTGCTTTGACGTTCAAGCAGGATCAGTCCTGAATACTAATTGTGTGGCATAAACCAGAAGGTAAATTAAAACTTTAGAATTAAATGTCATTCAAACCTCTGGCACAAATGGCTAGAACACAAAAAAAAGACACTAGGCAAGTTGAAGCAGGCATCAGCTCAGAGCATGGGGAATAAATACCAGGTAGTGTTGTTTCTCTCTTCAGGAGAGAGAGTCCCATCCTGACCAGAAAGGTCAAAAATATCAGCTCCCATGAGATCAGAGTAGAACATTGCTGGGAGGCTTGCCACCCAGAGCTCTAGAAAATCCATTTCATATTGTGTGCTGACGGGGAGTAAATAAAATTGGTAAGGATGAATAAACCTGAAAATTACCCAAACACAGAGTAGCCCATTTTTTCTACATGCAAGGAATTATTATGTTTTTGCAGCTGGTGACAACGAAGAGGAATAGTAAGGGTCACATCAGAGTTTTGTTTCTGTTGAATTGAGATTTCTCCTATTTTAATATTTTGCTACTAATAATTATTACTTTATTACCTCAAAATTCATACATTCATTATGTCAATATTCAGATATCACATATAAAATACAAGTTTCCAAAACAATGACTTTCAGGAATACTTCTGGCTTCCAGCATTTCACAGAGAACCTGACCTTGTAAGTGCCACAAATCCCTGCAGACAAATATGAATTTGTGTAATTAACAAAACCGAAACCATTGAGTGCTGTATTTACTATGAGGCATAACCGGAAAAACGAAACGAATCAAAATTCAGAGAAAGCGCACTAATTAGAGCTCCAAAGTCTTCCGTGGGTTCATCATGACTTCACGTCACGCTGGACAGAAAAACCTTCATCGACTACTGCTGGAAAAGAATCAGATCACTCAAGGAGACCAAGAGCACACAAGTTCTCTGTCTGGTACAATAATGGACAAACTGACGTCATTATTAAAAGACAAATAAGCTGTCTACATAGCAACTTGGCATCTACTTTAGGAGGCAGCTGTGATGTCTGGTCCAGCAAACTTGTGAGACCAGCAAATTTTGATGAGACTAAAAGTAAGATGCAGGTAGTTTAGAGAAGGAGTTTTGTTGCTTTTCAGAGATCTGACTCCAAATACTGCTAATATGAAATGTGCAAAATAATTCCTGGGAAGCCTACATAAGGAGAGAAAAATACTAGAGTTTTACAAGTAAACAGTAATATGTTCTGTAGCAAATAACTGGGCTATTGATTCTGGGCTTTTATGTCAAACGAACACAGACAAATATGTAAAACATTAACTAATTGCAAGAGGTAAAATGGTCTATAGCCAAACTCAGTGGTAAAATGATTTCATAATCGCTTAAAATGTATACGCACAAAAATATTTTAAGACTATTACTTTTTATTAAAATACTTTACTCAAAGATATTTTTAAATACCAAATATTTCTTTGGAGAATACATATTTTACACCACCTTGAAACTTCTGAAGTATTCATGATAGCCTTAAAAAACTGCTTCTTCCCCAAGCAGCTTGTATCCATTATCTCTACTGACTACACATCCAATGTTCGACTGTATATAAAATACGCACCCCAGATTCTCACACTAAGAGAGCTACACAACAGTTCCTCTGACAAGATGAAGAACCCTTCATGTTTTTGCTTAATAAGTATTAATCCCACTGTAAAAAAAGAAAAAAAGACTAAGTTGTATACCACCCATTCAATTTTGCCTTAATGATTATTTTTGATGTAATTCATACTTTAAAAGCAAATACTAACAGTATTTAACAGACAGAGTTTATGCCACTTGTTTATAAGCATACAATACATAAATTGTTTTAAGTTCTTGATAGTATCTTTAAGAGACAAGTAACAGGCAATTCTTAACCCCACACATCTGAACACTCGAAATTTTAATATTATCCACTATTTCACAGTGATTAGCTTTAGAGGTTTTGTTTTAAAAAAGGGAATACATAGCATTTTACTGCTGAAGAAACTGATTTCAGCAATCAATGAATCAATCAAATCAAAATCACAAGCAATGAACCATGACTGAAGTAATAGACCTCAAATGTTTGGGAGAATATCTAAAAATGCATAGATTAACATAATAATCTGCTATTATTTTGAAGTGACAAAGTCTATATAAATAATGTACTTTTATTATGCAATTACTTGTGCAATATTGCAATAGCCAAGGTGATCCCATGCTATTTGCTCAGTAGAAAATTTCCATTTGAGGATTCATGAGTTTCTTCACAATTTTCAAGCAACTGGAAGACAGGAATTTCTACAGATCTTGTGTTACAGGATTCTCACTACAGATGACAGAGTGAAAGAAATGAAAGTTATATGGTAATTCCCCCCCCCAGCTCAGTCCAAATCATCTTGCCTAATTCATATTCATACATGTGAAATCAATCTTCCCTTGCTCTTATACTACTCTCTGTCCCCCTTAACTCTCCAGATGGAATACACATCGCCAAGAAAAAAAATCCACATCACGAAGAGATTAAAAGGTTATGATCACTGAAAATCTCAGCTGCCACTGTAAAATATGAAATTGAAGTAAAATTTGGTTTCCTTTTAAAAAGGCAGCTTTTCAGGATCACCTGTGAACATGATGAGTTTTGAACCTTTACTTTTAAAGTCAAGCATTGTATATTAGATTCTACTATCCCATCTCAGAGCTAGCTATGGTAATTTAAGAAATTTCTTTTAAATCAGGACTGACATGCACATGAAAAAGTCATAGAAATAAGTTATTTTAAGTAAAGAAAGTTGACTGGTTTGTTCAAAAGGAAAATTCAATTCCTATTGCTCAACTAAATGATCTAGGCTTAAACCCTAAACTAAAAAGTAATTTCACTCTTCCAAATGCAAATTTTATCTTGCCACCGAGCTTAAAAACTCTTCCAAGAATTTGCTTTAATGTTTAACATCTTCATCTCTACAACCCTTCCAAAAAAGTTGATTTTGTAGAACTCCCATTGTCCATATGAAGGAAAAACAATAAATAAAACAACAAAACAAAGCATTAGTAGAATTAGTGAAGGAAACTAATAATTACAGAACATAATTACTTATTACTAATTTAGTCTCTTGACTAATCTTGACCTATTGCCTTGTCATGGCACTCAGGCAAGCATACAAATAGAAAGAAACATACTGCTTTATTTTTCAGGGCCATACTGGAGCACATCTTCTTCAGTGCAGTGTACTGCATTAGGCAAACCAAAACCTGTATTACTCTGTGCTATAGTTCAGAAGCTGCCAACTCAGCTGCCTGGGCAAAAAGACAGGAAGAGGTAGTTGGGGAGCAAACCCCAGGAGTTTCAAAACAATGCTATCCTTTCAACTTCATGTTCTCACATTTCTGTAGGAAAAGCAACCTAATTGAGTTGGACTAGACATCCTCCTGAAGTCCCTTCCAACATGTATTATTCTTCGATCTGCAGCCATAGCAATAAGGAAGAATGGCTGTATTTAATCATTTCTTTTAGAGATGATTCTGTGCTCATTTTCATGTCTGAAGCTTCCACTGCCATTGGGAATGTCATACCCACATAGGCGTGAACTGATGTATGCCCTAAAAAAACCATTGTTTTCACTTCCACTGCAATATGCTGGAAATAAATAAAAAAACCAACAAACTTTGTACTCAATTTTATTAGCTCAAAACTGTTTACACTCTATAACGAGATCTGCGATACACAATAAAAACCATATTCCAGGAATCCTTTGTATGTAGTAAAAACTGAAGGGTACCAGTACCTCATTTGTTTCCAAAAATAAAAATGTAGTGACAAGTGATGCAAATACGAAACAGCAATACCAAACAGCATGGAATGCTTTATAAGTTTTAAAAGTCTACATCACTTTACAAAAATCACACAACCTGTACTGAAGCATCCAAAATTTATTTTTAACTTTGCATGTGTACTGAACAGTCCAAACATTTCAGGTGCTGGTAACACTATGGATACTTTCTCGTATTTCAGAGCCAGATCCTACAGTATCAGTTCCAGAGCAGTCTACCGTCTGCAGCCTACTTTGGTCTGCTCTTGCTCCATCATTTGGAATTGCAGTTTCAGTCACTCTAGGGCTGTATTTCTTTGAGGAAAAATTTTTATCTTTTTCACCAGAAGCACTGCTGGATATTCTGCTGCCATTACTTTTAATACTCACACTGGAATCAGTAAATGAATGCAGACTGGTAACCACTTGCCTTGCTGAATGAAGTCCTTTCGTTTGTTCATTTTGTTTGACTCTCCTCTCAGAGAACGTTGGAATGCTGTTTCGAGATTTGTCCTCTTTGTTCTGGTTAATTACTTGAGCTTCATTTTCTTTCCGTAAGACTGGCTGCTGCTGTTGCACAGCAGCCTGAAATTCTTGTGTTTCTCTAAGAGCAGAGAAGGTATTATTCACAACCATCTGGGATTGAAATGTGCTGGGAGAAAGTTGGATGCTCCCATCTCTGTTCTGAAATAAGAGATTCTAGTTAAGATACTGATGCAACTAGAGAAAAAAAATCCAGTATTGCAACTGTCATATACTAGAATCTGCATAGCAAAATAAAGTCTTTACATAATACACAAAAGATTCAAAGATAACAGCAATCACACAACCTTTACTACCCTACAAAGCAAGCAAGTTTCAGAAGATTGCTAGGGTGATAATGACAGAGTAAGCATATCTTACTGTTTCACATCTAGCTTGAACTTTATGCTACAGAAATGAGTCAGTCATACTAAAGCAGCCAAAGCACAATCACTTCCACCATTCTGAAATACCTGAAATTCATCATGTTTGCTCTGAGTTCACAGTAGTTTGATCTCAATAGTTTATCCCACAATAGCTAGCTGCCAAAAGAATCTAAACTATGCAATACTGGGAGATAAGTATGAAATAGGAATGTAAATGTTAGTTGAAGCTTTTTGTACTCATTGTTTGTCAGGTATACTTAAAGAACACTTTAAATTCAGGCTTCTAAATGTAGCAGAATGAGAAAAAACATGATTTAGAAGAGCTGCCTGAAGAAGTTAAGAAGAGTGCCATCGGCTGAAAACACTGTTGCCAGTTAAACTACATCAATGTGAAAGAACCTGTGAAGAGAATTAACTCCATTACTCTCAGTAATTTTTAACAGATTCTGCAAAATTGGAAATTGCTTTCGACAGAATTAAAAACATTATTATGTTTTAGAAGCTCATGGTGTTCTTGAAGAATTTGGAACACTTAATGATTTGGAACACTTAACAGGTAAGACATTAGGTATAAGAAACAAACTGGAATGCAGAATGATTCTTAGTATGACAGTTTTATCCAACTTGGACAAGATTCCAGGCTATCAACATCTTCACTTTTAATCAGACTTTTTTTTTTTTAAGTGAACTTTAGTACCTTGCTTGAAAAATCCAGAAAGTTTCCTATTCACTATCTTGGGAGCAGAAACTAAAACTTTATGCTGCTAATATTACAGATGTGTAGGGGCCTGCAATTCGTGGCATTGCTCACCTAGGAATCTAACTGGAACTGGAAACATATACTGCCATTACTTAAAAGAATATTCCTGCTTTCCTGTGAGCATACATACTATACTATCCTGTACTAACAGATTTTAAGGTGTTAAAACCACTACACATCATTGTTAAATGTCTCTAAAAAACTACCCATTATATTTTCTGATTTGAATGGATCAGTATGGTAATTTCTTACTTCAGAAAAAGACACAAGGAAATTACCACCAACATTTTATTTAGTACGTTACAAGACAGTATAGTTTCTGTTCCCAATACTGATCACTTAGAAAGCTTACATTAATCACTGAATTGCTATCATCTGTATAAATACAGCTACAGCAAAAGACTGTAATAATAATTTCACGGATCATTTGGCAATCGTTACTTTCCGTCAGAGTAGGAGAACTGCTGAAAAACACATTAAATAGTGTCAAGTACATTGCCACTAGCATTCCCTCTATAGACTTACTTTGCTATTTTGGGTATGTTCTTGTCTTTCTTCTTCAAAAGACTTCTCCTTTAGCATGTTAGTAGGCTTACTGAGAGTAGAATTCATTTGTGGACGCCCCAAAAGACCAAAATCTGACTGGTCTATCCCAGCTAATACAGCAAGTTGTCCAAGTCTGTAAAACAAAGTTTTATGACACACAAAAAAATGGTTATCCATGTGAAAGATCTAAACATTGAAAACCAGCAAAAGCAAAATCTATTTGAATCTTTGAAGATAGTTTTTCCATATTGAAGAGGCTCAAAACAGCCTGCTAAAGATCAAACCAAGTGGTGAAAGCTGTTTTCCTATCTTTGTACTAATTAGCCTGCAGGTACAAAACTGTCTTTACTCAGTATTACCAGGGTAAGTAATCTTCCAGTTAGCACTGATCTCAGACCAGGATGCCGACAAACAGGCTCCCTGTCAGGCAGAACAAAGATGAAGACTATCGTTCCAGTAGAAACCTGGTGCACATCTCCCAAACTAGCACCACCTAACAGAAATCCAATTACATGCTTCACAAATACAGTTGTGTTGTTTCACCTGATAGCTTAGAAGTCAGCCAAACCTGTCATTGAGGCTTAAGCTAAAAAAAAAAAAACGAAGTAAGAAGTGAGAAGTTGCAGCCATCATTTGATAGCATAGCTCTTTACAGAAGCTTATTAAGAAAACCAATCTTTGTGACTGGGATTTTGTAACTTTCAGAGCAGCTCCCTATTGTCACAAACAATAGATGTAGTGCCCATTTGAAAAAAAATTTTGATGTAGCAAGAGAGCACCTTTCCCTTGGCAGAGTCTTAACACAAACTTTAATCAGTGTTCTCTAGAATATTTCAAGTCACAATAATTAATCTGAAATTTAAGCACAGATGACAGTTTGATTCATCTAGCCTTCTGTATTTCTATTAGTAAAAGGGGGCCCAAAAGCAACAGAACAGTTTTTGAAGCCAGTTCAACTGCATTTTGAGCCTTTTGAACCACAGGAATGCTAAGAGCCACAGATGATCCAATAAACACTGAGCAAAGATGCTTTAATAGAAGCTTTCTTCTCTTTTGGAAGGGCTTCTTGAAAGCCTTTCCCAAGGACAGATACTTGAATTCAGCAGGACAGTGCTTGGATGTTTTTTACACTGAGAAAAGACTGAACGGCAGGGACATACAGTTAATTTTTTTCCCCCTTCACTCTTTGCAAGTAGACTCATAAGGATCTGAGGGGAGGAGATGGGGGGCGGGAGGGAGGCAGCATAATTAATTGAGAAGACAATTTTGGAAAAAGTCTCAGCAGAAAGAGTAAGACACAAGTAAAGTGACAACCTACCCTGCATCCTTAAGAAGGTCTAAAAAAGCATGAAACTTTTGGAAAGAGTTCTCAATGCTGCCGAGAACACCTTCATCTTCCAAAATCATGTTGGTTACTGACTGCGCATGAAGAACCTCAGATAGGGAGATATTTAGATTCCTCAGCCTTGCATTTTCAATTTCCAGCTATAAAAGAAAGCGGAAAAAAAGTAAATTTATTTCTATCATTCTCAGTTCAAAAAAACGACCACCACCTCTGCAAGCCTATAGAGCAGTATCACAAAGAAAAATACCCAAAATAGCTGATATAAGAGCTTCCTGTACCAGAAATATTCATGGTGCTGTTAGCATGGAGCTCTGTGCAGGTTTGTTTATCCACAGCTGCAATTCTATGCTACCATAAGTGAATTTGCTTCAAGTACTCAAAACTGCTGATTCAGCACTGTCTTCAACACGTACAGGATGATGCAAAGCAAGTGCAAGCAAAAAAACACTAGATTTTAAATCATGTTACTTTGCACATATTATATGACACATTAACACCAAATAACTTATTTTTACTAGTAAAAAAAAGACTTTAATGAAGGCCAACACTCTCCTTATGTTCATCACTCTGTATCAGAGGGAACGCATACCACTATCTCTCACCCCTGCTTTGTGCATCTCATGATTCAACGTTTAAGATAATCCCATTTTTTCTTCACAGTGAACATTAATCAAATCAATGACAATCTGAAAGCTGAATGACAACTGTAGGATACACAGGGTTTTGTATTTGAGGGAAACATTAAGTCACACACTCATTTGAGTTTATAGCTATGCAGTCACTGCTACCACAGGCTTGCTTTCTTTGGTCGTTTATAACAGAAGGCCGGAAAAATCACAGATCTGCATGATACAATCAGGTGTTTAACTAGCAAAGTGAACAATTTTAGAGATTATTGCTACTTAGCTTATCCCTTCCCCTCAGGTAAAGTACTACATCCAAACAGTCTAGCATGAGAGAGAGAGACATCCTGCAGTGGGTAGTTAGCCTAAAAAGTATTTACGTATAACCAGCAGCACCTATTGGTGCACTCCACATTGCAGCAGGATGGGGATGTCCACAACAAAGGACAACAATGAACCTTGTAGAGTATAGAGACCTCTTCATAAACCTGCTCCCTGTACTTGGCACCATTTGTTTTTCAAGTTCAAAAAGGTACTGCCACTGTCATTCTACTGCAGATCACATCTAAGAACTAAATCCATTCATTTACATTATCTTACATTCAACTCTACTGCAAAAAATTCTCACTAATTACCTTCAGTTCAAAGGGATCTTTCAAGGTCAGCAACACCAACCTCTAACTGTAGCCAATGTGCTACCAGTAAACCCATCCAACGTTTTTATTGCCCACAGGAACAAAAGTTGTTATATTTTGCTTATGTTGTCCCTTTGATTTTTAACATTTGCAACAAACAGCTTCTCAGAGCGAGTCATGACAGAAGGTGGGAGACCACAAAGAACTGTTCATCTGCTACAAATTGCAAGCAGAATTAACCACTTTCTCAAGAAAAACAAATGTCAAAATGCTCCAGTTCATAAGTAATACACCAAATGAATGAAGCACATTGAAAGGGTAGCTTGACCAGGAGTTCAAGGCTCTGGAATAGGATCAGAAAAACAAACACACATTACTAAATGCGGATTTCATCATTGTCCTTAGGCCAGTAAATGATCCATGTGACCTGGAACTGGAATTCTGGAAGCTACCACATAAGTTAGAGGTTATTGATAATTACTCCAATTAAGCAAGTGGACAGTTTGATTGGTGTCTCATTTAAAAGTAAAGATGATTATCAGTTAAGGATCATTACCTCCATTATCCGTTCCTCTGCCTTTACTCTGGCTCTTCGTTCTTCCTTTAATTTTTCTATGCATTCTTCCAGCTCCAGCTATCACAAAACAGAAAATTTATTTCAAAATGTCAGATCAGTATGTGATATTACACACAAATGCAATACATACAGGTAACAATATTAAGTTCTAGGAGTTTCCCCAACCAAATTCTTAATGAGGCAACCTTAACAGGTGAGATTCCCTCTAGTGAAAGGAAAGAACATTCATCAGTTCTTATTTTCCATTTAAGCAGAAATTAAATTTTTGGTTAGCCAAAGGAATTTATTTATTTTAATTGAAAAAACAACTATTAGTGTCTCACAGAGTAGTATGCTTAAATCCCCTGCTTGAGCAGAAGGATGCAAAGTTCTCAAGGACTTGCAAACTAAAGTCAAATTCTTGTCATTCAGTCACATCGAGAGATGTTGGGAGAGATCTTTTTTTGTCACACTGGCAGTTTAAGGAGCTTCCACCTGTTTATTCCCGCTCTGCAATCCCATCATTGCTCTTCCACAGCTGATTGTCCCAATTCACTGAAGGGTTTTGCCAAGGCCTGCTACAGCTGAACACCTTGATTACTTTTCAGCTAGATCAATTCCTCAAGACAGCTCTTCCACCCAAGCAGCTGTGCAGTAAGTGCTGTTTAACAACAGTAACTAAGTCCAATTAACAAAGCTAAAAAGGGTCTTCCACTTCCTCTCTCATATTATTAGCCACAGACTTCTGCGATTCACCTTGCTCCAGTTCTGGAACTCACCCAAATCACATCAGCCAGCATGAATTGTTAGGATGGCCAAAAAACTAACCTGGAAAAATATCACTTTTTACCACAACACCAAGTTGAATCAACTTGCCTTGTAATCAGATAAACAAATAAAGATACAAGATGGGAAAAGACTTAATCAAGAAACAGAAAAGCACTAAAGGATGGAGGGGAAGTAGACCTCACAATTAAATGGTGACAAGTGGTTAGTTCGGTTCTGCCATGGTGTTAAACTCATTTTGCATCAACATAACAAAAAGGATGGGTGAGGGACAGGAACTGCTCAATAATGCTTAAACAGTGCTATCAGATATGCAACTATGGCCTACAAAAGTATTTTGCTTATCAAATTTAGAAAATAGCACTCCAGTGTTAATGTAACTAAAATCAGGAAAAACTGGACTGCTGGGCAGCCTGCTGTAGTAGTTGGCAACCCTGCCCAGAGCAGGGGGGTTGAAACTAGATGATCTTTAAGGTCCTTTTCAACCCAGGCCATTCTATGATTCTATGATTCTATAAGGACAGAAGATTTGGAACCAATTTTGGAGTATATTCCTAAAATTTGTAGTTCTTTCTCTCAGTAAGCACAAATTAATCACTAAGCACAAACTAATCACAAATTATCCATTCCTTACAGGTGCGCTATATGTAATCCAAAGATATACTGGAAGTATCAGATTTATTTCACTAAGTTGAAAAAAATGATTCTTATGCTAACCAGAGCAAATACTATGTCTGCACTGACAACAAAGGTCAATATGACAACCCTTCCCCAAAGCAAAAAACTCAGTTTCTGTCTGTCTCTGCCATGTGTCACAAAATCACAGAATGGTGGAAGTGGCAGGGATCTCTCAAGGTCATCTGGTCCAACCCCCCTGCTCACCAGAGCCACCTTCAGTCTTCCTTCAGCTGCCCAGGACCATGTTTCTGAAGACCAGACTTTTGAAGACCCCAAGGCAGGAGACTCCACAACCACTCTGGGCAACTTATGACAGTGTTCGGTCACCCTCACAGTAAAAAGTTTCTCTTTAGGTTTCTGATGGAATATCCTGTGTTTCAGTTTGTGCCCATTGCCTCTCTTCCTGGCACTTGGCACCACTGAAAACAGCTTGGCTCTGTTCCCTTTGTGCCCTCCTTTCACAGATTTGTACACATTGGTAAGACCCCTCCTGAGCCAGCTGGGTGGCCCCCAGCATGCCTGAGGTTGTTCCTCCCCAGATGCAGGACTTGTTGCGTTCTCCTTGTTGTGTCCCAAAAATAATACTCCATTCTCTCCAAACACCAAGAACACAAACATCAAGTATTTCCTGAAAACACTCCTGTCCTTGCTGCATAAAAGTTTTTGGCACATGGATTTCCATGATTCCAGACACAATGCTCTAGATGAGAGAGTGCTGAAGCCACTGCACAGCACAGTATCAACATACTGCACATAAACAGAAACCACCTACACAACTGTCCAAGGCCAATGGGAATACCTTGAAAATCTTCCCAAACAAAATTTCTAGAGAAAAAGGGTAAGCGTAAAGAAGCAGTATACATTAGCTGAAAAAACAGTCATGGTTTTTCTATATACCCTGTATTTGTACAGTCATTTTGCCTTCCACATCAACTCTAAGCTACCCTAACTTTGCCATTACACATAGATCTGCAAAAATGTGAAGTTTTAACTTCACTTTGGCTAATATAAAGACAGCTCTATGGTCCTAGTATTTACACACACTGAACACTTTGTTCACTCAGTGTGGTGCTCTACAACAACTATGATGAAAACAAGGCTGACTGCAAGTCTTATTTTATGCAATACTCATTTGGAGGCAACGCAACTTCACACTCGAGATACAATCCAGTTACTCTGCCTGAGCAGGTATATTATAGTACCACCAGATAACCACAGCAGTGTTACTGGGCCACTGAAAGACACCCTTTGTTTTCCCTTCCTTTTGTTAGAACACTCCCTGTGAAGACATTTGGCAGCAATAGTAAATCTCACTACTACTCTTCATTTCCTAGACCTACCAAAGTAGTAGAGGGAATAATAAAGAGCAAATGAAAAAAAAAGTTAGTTACTGAGCTCAATTATAAAATGGAGCTTTAAAACACTTTCTACTTTTAATCATTTTTACGCAACAATCATTATGATATTTTAGCTCTTCGAAATAACATTAAAATACATTTTTAAATAAAGTACTTGGAAGGAAATACCAAAGCAATAACACTGATCAAAAGATTTGGGAACCATGATTCAAGACCAGAAAAGAGAAATTATGCATATTGCAGTTGTGTGCACTAAGTGTAATTCTTCCTTATTATGACCCTGATTTTGCAAGATGTTCATAGCATACACATCTTCATTGGCACTATTCAGAGGCTGGAAATCCAGTACACATTCAACACACATCTTTTAAAATGGAAGCTTGGGTGACAACTAAAATCTGTTCAGAAAGCACTCTGTGACTGGTTATTAGCTTAATCATAATTTCCTGAATAGCTTAATTTATAATAGCTGTAATTATAAATAGCTTTGTATTTTATATTTAAGTATTATAAATAGCTTTAATTTATATCACTGGTCTTTATGAAGTTTAAGGCAGAGAACATGCTTCTTACCTGGAATTGTTGATACTTTGTTACGTTAATCTTATCTAGTGATTTTGTCATATCAGGATGATGGATAACATTTTCTAAATCTTCCGTCTCTTCAGTTTCAGATGTTGAAGCACTTTCTACCGTCACTTTCACAGGAATACCTGTCTAATTGCATCAGAAAACACACCCACCCACAACATTAAACTGTGCAACAAAACCAAAGATTAAATAGTATCAAAAGCCTTATTTAAATGCAATCTTTCCTCAAGTCCATTAAAATGCATATATAGCCCACCCAGTTATGCAATTCTGGAATAAATTTGCATAATACCATATAAAAAGAAGATCTGTGTGTATATACTGGGTACACGTGACAAAGTTTTAGTAGTGGGGGCCTGTGGCAATAGCCTCTTTGGAGAAGAAACTGGTGCTGCTCTGTGCCACGCAAGGACAGTTCCAGCCAGCTCCAGTGGTCCTGCCACAGGATACAGCTGAGCCACGTGTGCAGTACCTCTGTGAAACCACGTTTACGAAAGAGCATGAAAAACACCACAGGCAGAGATCAGGAGTGAGAAGCAGAGGGAACACGAAGGTCAAAGGAGGAGGAAGAGTTAGTGCTCCATGATGGAGCACATACCCACACTGCAGCCTGTGGAGGACCCCCTGCCAAAGCAGACAGATGGGCCAAAAAGAACTGCAACCCATGCCCACACCACAGCAGGTGTTCCCAATGGACTGCAGCTTGTGGAAAGCCCATGCCAAAGAAGGGGATAAGTGTGCTGGCTGCAGCAACCATGAGACCCTTCTGTGAGCAAATTTAATTCTAGTATATGCTAATCTCCAGCTTTTCTCTGATGGGCATGGGAGAAGGGAGGGCAGGGGGTTGATGGGAATGGGAAGGTGAAGGAGGAAAGAGGTTCCCCCTGCACACACACACTTGGTAGGTTCACAGATGGGTTCAAACACATGTAGCCCAAAAGCAGAAGGAAGAGAGAGAGGAAGGGGGAAAGCAGAACCTTAGAGAAAAATGCTAATTTTGCTTATTGCCTCAGGATGGACACTGCCCATACTCAAACCCAGCTTGCTCATATGGCTAAGAAACCAAAAATAACGATACAGAAATGGGAATAAACTAAGTATTGAACTTTCAACCAAATGCTGAAGTAAACTTTTATTTTGCAGTTCTATGACACAGAAACTTTAAGATGTTCCAGCCTTAACTTTTAGACAGCATGTTTCTATTGAGCACAAGTCTTTAAGCACTCATCTTCTAAATAAACCTTTACATGAGCAAGAAAGTACCTGAATCTTCACTGGTAACTCTTCAGTGCTATCCACTGCCCCTCCCCTAAAAAGTTAGAGAAGAACACTTTTGAGGAAAATAAGTTTATAATGTCATCATTGCTACTTCCATTTCCAAACACCAGATTCTAATAGGCGAAGCACTAAGTTAAAACAGCATCAGACACTTTACTGTATCCCTTTAACATTCACTGCATCCTCATTTTTTTCTACTAGTACTCCTACTTAATTATGACTTAGGGCAGCATTACTGGATGCTAACAATATCTTCAATAGATATCGTGCTTAGTTTATTATGAACTAGGTGAATTTGGAGTTCAGCATTTCTAAAAAAACAACTTTAATAAAAATAGTTATAACAGAGCATTAAATGATTTTTGTTTGTTTAAATAACCTCCATTTTGAGCAGCTAAGGTCTATTGAATAGGTAAGTTTCTTTGCTGTCTTTGTATTGTTTTTTTTTGTTTGTTTGTTCAAACTGTCGGATAGGAAGAATTATAACAATATTACAACTTCCAGGTGTTAGTTTTTTTTTTTTCCTTTAACTTCATACGGCTTAGATGACAACAATTATGTCAGAACTAGAGGAGACAAAGTAGAAAGAAAAGATGGGAAGAATACCTAGACGCCTTGAACTGGATGCCAGATCAACTATACTACAAGCTTGGAAAACTAAGGTACATCTTCAGCTATGGTAAGCCTGATAAATCATCAGTAACAAGAGAACAAATGAGCAAAATTTTTTGTTTATTTTGATACACTTGGATACTCCTATGGCCATCAAATTATACCTTTGTGTGTATTTTAAAAACTCACTGGAACAGAATTTGTAAACCCTCAAAGAATTATATAAGCAGAAAACAATAAGGATACAATATGAAATTTTCTGTATAACTTCAAACGTATTCAGAAAAACTAACACTGCTCTCTCCTGCATTTATCATGCAGTTTTTATGCTTTAATATTTTCCCTTGTACTATGAAAACCTCACCTGCACCTCTTTGCACGTTCTGCAGTGCGCCAAGGGAGGAAGCCTTTTGTGCCCGGTGGTAGTGGTTTTGGTGAATAACTATCTTTCACAGATGAAGTCTTTTTCCCAGGACTTACAGACTTTTTAGATGTTAATCCTGTATTGAACAACAAGAATAGGAGAAAAGAGAATTCATTATACCTAGATATTCACATATACAGTTGCAGTTGACTGTTTATAAGTGAAATCTCCAATGTAAGAAAAGAGACAGGAGGAAATTGACCTTTCAATCTTATTTTGCTAAAGCGTTCAAGAACTAACTTTTGTTTTGCTTCTCAAAAAGAGGGCTGGCCAGCTAATCTGCTGGTATGTTTAACTGTTATGTCAGGTTCGCCCAAGTAATACATACTGTTATTCAGAAAAGCAAACAAAGTTTCATAGCTAAAGAGGTTTACTCATATTAGTTATTTCAGATACACAACTCAGTTGTTAGAAGTGAGAGCTTAGACAGTCCATTTAGAAAATAAGGCTATGTATTCGCTTCAAATTGCCCTCTAGTGGTTTTAGTGTGAAAAGCATTGGTTTTGTAATTGGCAAGACGCTTGCAGTTAAAGCTGGCGTGCATGTTGATCACTTCCACAGACCACCAGCAACATCATCACTTAAGAGAAATAATAAATAAAAAGGTCATATTCGCAAGTCCAGACTTTTGTGGTTGTTTAAATCATATCCTATAGCTCAAAGTAGATTCAGAATAAATGCCTAGATGATCATTCTAATTCAGGTATGTATCAATAGAACTAACAAACCCAGAAAACTGTTCACCACATATTTTGTATAATTAAATGAGAGGGAGCTCAATTTCCTGCTTGATCACAATCAGTATTACAAAATTGATTTTGTAATAGTGCAGAAATGCAAAACTGCGGTAATAGAACTCCAAATTTCATTCTGTTTTCAAGAAGTAAACAGGATAGAATTGCCTTTTTTTCTTTCCAAACTGTATTTAATGCATTTTCTTCCATCACCCTGACAACCACAGTTTATTTATACAAACAGATTTTAATTTGATTTATGCTTACCTCTGTGCTTCCAGATAACAAGAGCAAAGATAAAAGACAGCCAAATGTATTGCAGTAAAATTTTCAGTAACTTGTTGAGAAATAGTGTATTGCAATGTCCTCGTTTCGGCTAGGATAGAGTTAATTTTCTTCCTAATAGATGGTGTGGTGCTGTATTTTCTTTAGGTGAAAATAATGTTTATAACACTGATGTTTTAGTTGTTGCTAAGCAGTGCTTATACTAAGTCAGGGACTTTTCAGCCTCTGATGCTGCCCTGCCAGTGAGGGGGCTGTGGGTGCACAAGAAGCTGGGAGGGGACACAGCCAGGTCAGCTGACCCAAACTAGCCAAAGGGATGTCCCACACCACATGGCGTCATGCTGAACAATAAAGCTGGGGAGAATTGTCTGGGGGGCAGGCAGGGGTGCTGCTTGGGGTCTGGCTGGGCATCAGTCAGCAGGCAGTAAGCAACTGCATTGTGTATCACCTGTTTTGTATATTCTTTAATCGTTATTATTACTATTTTCCCTTCCTTTTCTATTCTATTAAACTGTCTTTATCTCAACCCACAAATTTTACCTTTTTTCAGATTCTCTCCTCCATCCCACTGCAGGGGGTAGAGAGCAAACGGCTGTGCGGTGTTGAGCTGCCTGCCAGGTTAAACCACAGCATGCAGCTATCAGTACTTAGTTGTAAATATTCACAATACTGTAATGGTTTTACCCTGCTGGGCAGCTGAACTCCACCACAACCGCTCTCTCACTCCCCCTCCTCAAAAAAGAGGAGAAGAAAGTATGATGGAAAGAAAAAAAAAGGCTCACAGGTTGAAATAAGGATAATTTAATTAAAGGGGAAAAAATAAATAAATAAGCAAGCAAAGGCCATGCAGAATCACAGAGGTAAAAAAGAAAAAAAATATTCTCTACATCCCCATCAATGAGCAATGTTCAGCCACGTCCTGAAAAGCAGGGCCTCAATACACGTAGTGGTTGTTCGGAAGGACAGACGTCTTCGCAACGAGAGCCCCCCCTTCTCCTTCNAGGCCATGCAGAATCACAGAGGTAAAAAAGAAAAAAAATATTCTCTACATCCCCATCAATGAGCAATGTTCAGCCACGTCCTGAAAAGCAGGGCCTCAATACACGTAGTGGTTGTTCGGAAGGACAGACGTCTTCGCAACGAGAGCCCCCCCTTCTCCTTCCCTTTCCCAGCTTCTATTACTGAGTGTGACACCATATGGTATGGAATATCCCTTTGGCTGGTTTAGGTCAGCTGCCCTGGCCATGTCCCCTCCCCACTTCTTGCCCACCCCCACCTACTGGCTTTGGGGGGTCTGGAGAGAGTCCTGGTGCTGTGCCAGCACTGCTCGGCAGTAGCCAAAGCACTGGTGTGATACCAGCGGGGCTCTAGCTACAAGGGCTGCTGCAGGGAAAGTTAACTCTGTCCCAGCCAGACCCAGTACAAATACCTATATTATTTTATACATACTGTTTATAATAGGTTTATGTGAAGTTTAAAAAAAACATTTTGTACATCAGCAAAATAAAAAAAATCATTCTTGTTTTTTTTTTTGGCAGAGTCTGCTACAGAAAGGCTACATCAGAAAAACTAGGCAACTCCCTACCAGCAAGCATCCTAGAAGTGAATACTTGTGGAGAGGATGCACTCAAAATACAGGCAATGCTTCAGCATATTTAAGTCAATATATCCTACACTTTTCCCAATCACAAATATAGCAGCACTAAAAGCAAGAGCAAGTTTGTTATAGAAACCACTGATGGTAGAAGAGACATTATTAAGAATAAATGAAATTTAGACACTATACATTTCATAATTAAAGTTCTTAAACATTAATAGACCATTTTGTAAACAAAATTCACTATAGTAGGAAAAAATAAAGACAGTATTACCAATACGAATAGTAGCTTTTCCTTTTCGACCACTTCCTAGGACAATAGTTCTTTTCTTTGGTCTACCTTTCAAAGCATCCTTGGAAGACGGAGATGTCAGCCACTTATACTGGATTTGTTTTTTTAATATAAAGAAAGAAAAGTTACTTTAGTAGCTGATATTTAAAGAGGTGAGGTACTCATTTAAGATTTTTTTTTTTGTCAGATACATGAAGACCACTGCTAGTTACAGACAACTTAATAATAAACTGTAAAACTAAGGAAAAACAACAATCCCACATGGCCCCAACTCAAATATAGATTCAATGCAAGTCTGAATGCTACATTATCAGTAAGTGTTCCCAGAACACCACTGTAATATCCCATCCAATATTTTCTTTTCTCTTGTTCAAAACACTTCTCCTTTTATAGTAAAAAAATGGCATCAACCCTATAAAAAGGAAACTCTGGCTCTTGCTTTTCATTCTCTACAGAAAGCTGGCTTGCTAGGAATGACTGGTTCAGGCCAAACTTCTCCAGAGTAATAAAAGCTTAACTAACATGATTTTAGATTACCAATAGAGTTAATATCTTAAAAAATATGAAGTTCAATCTTTGCTGCCTCTAATGAAAAAGCATCCTTACAAAGTAAGAGCATGCAAACTAAAATGAAGACAGTGATAACCAAAGGCAATTGCTGTACTTCACGTTACTTCTTTACGGCAACAGCTCTACTCTTAAAAGGTTCCTCTTCTGCCAATTAAAGTTTTATTATTATTCCCAAGTTACACTGTCACGTAATTTTCAGCGTGCATCAAGTTACAGTTAGTACAAAGTCCACTGCTGAAGCAGCCATTGAAGGAAAGGAAGTTAATACTAATGCAAAGCTTATTTCAGACAGCCCTAAGCCCCACATCAGAACACTAGGAACAGTAAACAAAAGTTATTCCCACCTAACGCACACGGAAGATTAAGATGCAATTTCTGTGCTGGAACCAACCAATTCTAGCCTAGGTTTATCACTGGCAAGACACTACGCCCCCTCCCCCTCTTTTTTTTTTAAATAACTTCAGAGCTTATACAGGATCATTTGAGTCTGCTGGGTCTACAACTTGATCTAACTTGAGATAAGTGAACTACTCATTTTCAATTACAAAATAAACCAAAATCAACTGTAAACTTTCAAGAGCAAGAATATCTTAACTTTGTTTTACTACACATAAACCAGCAGCTATTACCAGGTTAAACCTGAAGTTCACCTACTCAAGAGACATGCTATTGGGCTAGACACCTGCAACTGTTGCACAATAAGTGAATATAAAGACAGCGAACATATTAAGACAGCGTTGAAAAATGACTAAATCCTTAAGCTGGGACTATGAAAGCAACTTGTTTTGCAGAAATCTTCAGTGGATTTTTCTTCTAAGTTACTCAGTCTTTCCCAGAAACTACACAAACTTTCACCACCAATTGTACCCAATCATATCTGCAATTACAATCCACTATCCAAGAGCTACACAGTGATGCTAGGACAATACAACTTTCCTCTGTTTAAAGTGCCCATTAAATTTACTGCAAAATTTCCTATGTTCAGAGGCATCGTTTAGCAGTGAGCAGTCCTTGCAAACATGAAAACCCAACTCAAAAGGCAAGCACATGAGAAACAAATATTGAAAGACAAATAACCTCTTCTTATGCAGAACAGGATGGAAGGGCTGCTGTGACTGGTATCCAGTAAGCAAGTGGTAACAATACATTAGAAGCTATTTGTGGCAGCCAAGACATGATCTTTTGTAGTCATTATGGCTTACTATTGTAATGCCAATCAAAAGCCCACCTAACTCCTCTTTATGAAGCAACACACAAGCACCTTTTTTTTTCTGCCTCAACAAGCAGTTTAGGCAGAAAACATGGAGTTCACACAGTAGGTGCCATAGTAACATGGTACAGAATGTAGCTCTGCCACTCCTCAGATATATACAAATTCCACATTTTACTGAGTTTTAGTCATAAGACTTGTAACAGTTAGCCTTTGGCAAGTTAAAAAGCTGAAACTAGAGGTAGATAAAACTGGAGGAAATACTAGGGATGGTCGTCCATGCAAGCCTTTAGCTGGCTCTGTGGGAGAGAGACGGTATTAGTCAGGTAACTTGCTGCAAGAATAAGCAACAGGTTAGTTTCAGACAAAGTTACATCTTACACCTTGTCTCAAAAAGTCTGTACATGGAGGCTAAACTTAGTCTTCATTTCCTATGAATAGGAAATCCAAATCTTTAGCAACTATCATGGGTAAAAATAAAGAAAAAGAACCCAAGTAGGTTAAACAGTTCAAAGATAGATAAGCATGTTTTCTCCACTATGGAAAACGGACCAGCACATCCTTTTAAAACCTCCCAGGCTTGGAGGTAGTACATAGTTGACAAAAGGAAGCCATGTAGACACTGACTGACTGTATTGTTTGACAAGCTTAAGCTACAAGAAACAAAACAAAAAACCTATTGCTTCTTTAAATTTGTAAACTTAGTCTATGTTGAATCCTCCATAAAAACTCAAGGGAAAAATCAAAAAAAGTGAAATTTGAGTTATGCTAAAACTTGTTAAAAATAAAAAGAACCAGAGTATTAGTTACATCCAGAATTTAGTTGAGGTCACCAGTACTCAAACTAATACACTCTTAAATCGTTTTTACTTGAAAGTTTCTTGTACTTGTATAGCTGATTTTGGCTATTGACAGAATGAAGAAATAGTCCTTGTAGTTTTCTGCAACACAGCTTTATGACCAACTGTTTGTCTTCTTTGATACTCCTGACAATTTATAAATTTACTCAAGTTTTGATCGCTAAAGGAAAAAAACAACACCAAAACCTACACAAAACGTAACAAAGCACCCACACTGCTAGCTTTCAATACAGAGCACATCAAGACACTACCTTCAAGAAACTCAACTGTTTTTCTCTTCATAATATTCAGGCTTATGTAACCGAGCTCAAGATCAACTGTGAATCCTGAAGTAGGGTAGTAAATGTTTCGGTTTCAAAAGCTAATCAACCTCAACATCAAATCTTTGCTTTCACCTGGCTAAACAGATGGACTATTCCATTTTGAGTGTCTGCACTGTTCCCATGATATATGGCAAATGCTATTTACAACAGACTACCCACAGAATTTATGAAATAATAGATCTAGTCTGCTGTGTTCTTATTTGTGGAAGAGGCTGTTACTTAGCAAGCCGATGATCAGTCATTTTTCCTTTACATTGTTAACCTGGTATGCAAGACTATTAGCATTGCCAATAAGACTTAAGATACTGCACTACCGTGATAAATATAAAACAAATGTCTTGAGTTGAGTGATCTCTTGGTATATGGGAGATTCCCCATAGAGTTGCTTCTTTTCACAGTTCAGTTTTCCATTTATCTTGAGCTACATTCTCTCCAGGCAGATGCTATTTTCATGCAATACCTGCAACATTTTGCAAGTGTTGACTGCAACTGCCAATGAGAAAGAGTACTCTTTCACAACTAACCTCAGTTTCTCCAAAAAGGTCTTTAAGATATTGAAATGGAGAACTGTAGTAATCCAAGGAATGCCACACACAAACTTCTCAATTTATTAGATTCTCCCTGCAGAACCACAGCTCTGAGTTTCAAGCTTTATCAAATCCAACAGAGCAGTAAGTGCCAGAACAAGAACTGGCATTGTTGCAGCTCTTGGAAAACAAAAATAAGTGTACGCTCATTTGCTTGACGGCTCTTTCGGGAACTGAATCAGATTTCTGTGTTATAAACAAAAGAAGCCGTATTTAAACAGTATATCTAATCATAAATGGTCCAGATATTTTATGCAAGTTATTGTAAACACTGTACAGAGTATTAGATAAAGATGGCAAATGATACTGTACTTTAACTAAACTATGGTTTCTTAGATGGTTAATATTGGAAAAGAGTCCTGAGTAACTTAAAAATTGACTACGTAAGTTACTGACCAAATAAGTTTCAAAATAAAATAAGTTTTAGATTTTAAACTGTGAATTCCTTTATTTAATGAAGAGTTAATTTTAATGGGTTAAGAAGACATATTCAATAAAACTTTACAGCAGTTCAGTAGTCTTATTTACTTATTTTGTGATAATGCCCAAGTATATACAAATTGCCATTATTCTTCTAATGAAATAGATATCCTGTTTTTATATCTTAAATTATATAAGAAATCATAAAAAATGCCCAGTACAACCTAATATCGTTGCTAGTGTTTTAAGTTTTTCCTTTCCTATTGTTTTTTTTTCTTTTTTAAATACCTGAGTCACCTTTCTGTTTATAATTAGAATAGCTGCATTAGATTCATTCTGTCCTTGCAAAAAAATGCAAGGCCAGCTACAAAAAACAAAGCAAAAGTCACACCAGAATGCCTAGCACATACCTCTGAATTAGCATTATTTCCATTCATAAGAACTCTTTCAATAATGTTTTTCATCAGAACGTGATCTAGAATGAATTAAGATGTCTTATTAAGAATTTCCTAGATGAGACCAGTATTTATGCAAACAGATCACTGAATAAGCAGTGTCTACCCTCCTCCCTTCACCCATTTGTAAATGCTTAGCAAAATATTGTTGCAGGTTTTTAACTTGAAAGCAGTGTACTTCCCCCCGCCTCCCTCCCCCGGCCAGAGTTACGGAAAAAAATACACAAAGAATAGGACAAATGCATATACAGATACTACAGATACATACCAATTAGTGGATTTTTTCTTATGTCAAGTACCACTAATGTTGTATTAGTTTGAAGAGCATCTAATAATGACCTTGCTCCTTCATTGGATATTCCACACTGCTGCAAATCAAGCGCTAAAATATTTAGCGAAGTGTAAAAAAAAAAAATATTATTCAGTGGCTTAACTTGTAGCCAATATCTAATACAATTTAGTTCACACCTGCTGGAAACCTCCATTTCATAGAACATGAATAGAGAATGTTACAGTAACAGCCAAGTGTGCAAACAAGAATATTAGTTTCAGAGGTGAAAACTAGAAATTTAAATTAGTATTACAGATCTACATTAAGAAATAACTGCTAAACAACTGCAAAGGAAGGAATACAAAATGATGGATAAGTCACTGTGCCTGCAAATTCCTAGTACAGGTAAAATTTCTATATACCAACTAATTCAGCTGCCTAAGGTAACATACGCACACAACTCAAGTCTAGTCTGAGTCACTGCTTCTGCACATCAGTAAGTTATTTGGTCACCATTAAATAGTACTATTATGGCTTTGGAATTTATTTCCTGTTATGCATACAGAATATCATGGAATGGTTGAGATTGGAAGTGATCTCTGGAGGTCATCTTGCCCAACTCTGCTGCTCAAGCAGGACCACCTAGAGCAGACTGCCCAAGACCATTCATCCAGATGGTTTCTGAAGATCTCCAAGGAGGGAGACTCCACAACCTTTCTGGGTAACGTGTGTCAGTGCTCTGTCACCCTCACAGTAAAACACTTCTTATGTTTCTGATGGTATCTCCTGTGCTTCAGTTTGTGCCCACTGCCCCTTGTCCTGTCACTGGACAATCCTGGAAAGAACCTGGCTCCATCTTCTTCACGGCCTGCCCTCAGATATCTGTGCACCTTTGATGAGACCTGCCCTCAGCCTTCTCTCCAGGCTGAACAGTCCCAGCTCCCTCAGCCTTTCCTCACAGGAGAGATGCTCCTGTCCCTTCATCATCTTAGTGGCTCTTTGCTAGACACTCTCCAGTAGCTTTATCTCTCTCCTGTACAGGAGGGTCCCAGGTTTGGTGGCCTCACCGGTGAGTAGTAGTGTGGAGATGGATCACTTCCCTCAAGTGCTGGCAAGGCTCCTAATGCAGGATAGCCTTTTTTGCCATAAAGGCACATAGGTGACTCAGGTGGTTTTTTTTTTTTTTTGTACACAGAAGGACCCCTGGGTCCTTTTCTGCCAAGCTGCCTTCCAGCCAGTCAGCCCCTAACATGGACTGGTGCATGGGATTATTCCTTCCCAGGTGAAGGACTTTAAACTTCTCTTTACTGAACTTCATTTCTCTAGCCTGCTGGGGTCTCTCTGGATGGCAGCACTTCCTCACCTTCCCATGGATCAAAGCAAGGCTCACAGGCCTGTAGTTCCCTGGGTCCTTCCTTCTGCCCTTCCTGAAGATCAGAGTGACATTTGCTTTCCTCCAGTCTTCAGGCACCTCTCCCAGTCACCATGATCAATCAAACATTGAGAGTGGACTCGCACTGGTATCAGGCATCTCCCTCAGTACTTGTGGGTGCATCCCGTCAGGGCCCATAGACTTCTGTATGTCCAGTTTGCTTAAGTATTCTCTAACATGATCCTCTTACACCAATATGCATGTTATTTGTACACCTGGCTCAGAGTACAACGCTATTTCAATGCTTAAATATTTGATTCCATGTACAGAACACTATTACTTGTACCATCAGCATTAGTAATTTCATACATATGTATTGTTGAACAAATTACTTCTCCAATATACTAGAAGACACTTTCAGATGACAACAGCATTTGGACACTGACTATTCAAAAAGAGGAAAAGAAATAATCTCTTTCAAAAGAAATTACTTCCTAGGTAAACAGGGAATCACACTAGCGGCTCCATTTCCTATAACTGACAACTTCCACTTTTCTGCCTTCCTATACTATATCTTAAGAGTCAATATTTCACAATACCTTTTAGCCACAGGTCCTCTCCTAGACAATCTGCAAAGGCACTTGCTCCTCTATCTCCAACAAGCATGTTGCAGTTGAAAGTGATGCGCCTCAAGCCTGTCATATAGTCAAAGTCAGGTCTCCTATAGCGTAGGCTTTCAGCCCAAGCTTCACCATGTCTTTTCATTGCCTGGTGCTTTGCAAACAAAGAAGGTGTTATCAAGTGCAAAGACAAAGCCATTATCAATGACAAGAAGATCGTAACTGATGTTTAATGGCTTGTGCCGATGTAAGAAATACATCTATACCAACTCTGAGTTCAAGAAATACAAGTCATTTTTAAACATTACAGTTAAGTCATGTTTGTCTCATCATCCAGTTTGCAATGCAAGTTACTAAATAGGGTTAGAGAACTCTAAACATCTTACCAGCTTCTTTGCACCACTTACAATGCATCTTGAACAGGACATACACACTAGGAAATTGTGTGATTTCATGCAAACCAATATTAACATTAATTAGAATACTGTACTAGTCACTGCTTACTAATCGGTTCATTAGTAGCTTCTTTGGTCCTTTGTGGAGCTAGGAGTTAGACTCAATGATCCCTGTGGGTCCCTTCCAACTCAGGTTATTCTGTGATTCTATGATGCTATGATTCTTTTGGGGGATTGGACTAGATGACCTTCCAAGGTCCCTTCCAATCGCTAACATTCTGTTCTGTGATTCTAAACTGTAAACTTGATTTACCCAATGCTTAAGGATACTTAAGACATTCTGAAACATTTGTGATAACGATGAAAGAAGCAATCCTCAAAACAGATGTCATTTACAGCCCTAATCCTCATTTGAAGAAAAGTAGGACAGCCTAAACTTATTTCTTTAAATGATGCTTATAAAGAAACACCATATTTAAATCCCCCTGTAAACTAAAATGATTTTGCATACAATTTCACAAACTTCAGGACTGTTCACATACTTAACTTCATATATGCTGCTCACAAAGTGCTTTGATGGGTTAGAGCTTGAAAATTAAAGAAAAAAATCAAATGTGCAATAACACACGTTAAATAATTCTATATTCTCTGAGTCAGGGAACAACATGATAGCAACGAAAAGCAGATCTGAACATGCACTGCTATTTAAAATGAAAACGCAATTATTCATTATCCAATCCCATTACATTTTAAGTTTATAGGGAAACATTTGAAAATGGATGTAAGAGAACGTACTTCCAGAGTACAAATAATGCTCCCTTTGAGCTCAGTCCTATTACAAAACAGTGAAACCCTAATACATGGGTTACACAGAATAGCCTGTACCTTTCTCATTGGTAATCAGAACATTTTCTTTTATTATTGCATATGTAATATATTAAGATATTTACATCTACTCAGTATTGAATAATTTGGTCTTAATTGATGTTCACTTCAAGGTTTATGAATTACAGTAAAACTGGCTCATCATTAAACATTTGTGTGACAACAGCCTTCTCACAATGTAATACAATTTTCAGGATTTTTTTTCCTTATAAAAACAAGGCATTATGGTAGCTATGCTAGAGATTATCCTTTTCCTGAAGAGATTCCAAGTCGCAAACAGTTCTTTGATCTCAGCAGAATATATGGAACAGCACTGCTTTTATTATTGAATAATTAAAAAATGAGATGCTGTTAGATTTGTTATAAGTTGAATGTAGTTATTATTCTTAGTTATTGTGAACATTTAGTTCCAAGAAAGGTGATGAAATTACCTTTAATACATTTGCCATATGTTCTGCTCCTCGCCATGTGAGGCTACATCCTGTGAAGTTTACATATCTGATAGTAGCTGAATTCTTCACACTCTGACAGATTGCTGAAGAAGACAAAAAGCATGCATGTTATCTACACACCCCCCAACCAGCTTATCAAAACAAACACATTTGTTCACTACCATATTAAGAAGCTGAATCAACAAGGCAAATGCCATGACAAAACACTGATGTTGAAATACAAAGTAGATTTTAAATGCATTTAATCTGTTGTAAAATTATACATTTTAGCACAAGTGTTTAGCAAAGATTATCTGAACAAGCCAGAACATTTCAGTTTACTTATGTAAACATGAACTAATCAAGAAAGCTAACCTCAAACTTAAATATTATGACTGTTTCAAATAAAACTATAAGCATCACTATTAAGTAGCATAGCTATTTGCCACAATCAAGTAAACAAATTCAAGCCTAAATAATGTATAGTCATGTAAAATAAAGCAAATATTGTTAATCACTGTAAACAAACTTAAAACAGGAATGGAAATACTGAAAAAAACTACCTATATAAAGCACTACAAGAGAGAGAAGTACATTGACACATTTTTGATTCTGAACTTACTTTCTAATCCTCCATCTCCTATTGGACAGTGGGCTAAAGAAATGTTCTCCAGAGATGAAGTTTTGGCCAAGCCCTTCAGAATAAAAACAAATGTTTTTAACTGGCATAAAAAGCAAAACTACAAATAAAGAAAAGTCCAAGTCACTCAAACTGCTCAGAACACTTTGTGTTCCCTACAAGAAATTGTAGGGAGCTGGGAGAAAGGTCAGAGCTCATTGTAAAGCTCACTTTAAGCTGTGCGTTTGTTTGTTTTTCAACACAGGATGAGCCTAGCCTACAGGCAACAAGCAGCAACCCCTTTCCTAGAAACCAACATAAGCAAACTAGAGGAAGTATTCTAATAACACACCTCAGAGACCTGCTTTTATCTTCTTGGTGTTCCACAGCTTTTCTTCTGTCACGTACATTCGCTGTAGTTTCAGTCACAAGCATAAGTTATATGCCCCCACATACACTACAGAGATGTTAAGAACTTTCTCGTAAGCCTTGATAAATCAGGGCAGGGGAAAGTTACGTGATTTTTGACAGATTCTGCAAAACTAAGTTATACTGTCTCAACAGAATCATTCATACTGTGGATAACACAAAGATGTGTTAAAACGGGCACATCCTTATCTGTGACAACTACGTATAAAATTTTGTTGCTACTTCCCTAGGTTCTAAGCATGTTTTCATCTATTTGTATACTACCGTATTCTCACCTTTGTTAAAAGTACTAGATCTCTCTCCCTCAGCAGCAAACCCTGCAGTTCCAATTTTTTTAGTACATCTGAGATACCGAGACAGCCTTTGACAGCTTTGCATAGTTGGCCAGTCAAGTCTTTTGATCGAATTGCTGGAATTCTCCTTCTGAAGTAAGTTTTATATCGTTCAGCACCTAGTAAACAACAAAAATTATACAGCAGTAACATCCAGTCCCTATAGACTTAAAGCAATCATAAGCACACCGTGCTTTCTTGCTGCTGTTCTTAAACAGCATTCCTTAGTACAATTCTTCCCCCTATGCATTCAATCACACAAGTTTTATGCAATGAATTCTAACACATATACATCAACCTATTTATGCTCTAGAGGCACCACTACAAACCTGATTCTCCAAGACCCTGTTGATGAAAACTTCTTATTCCCATGGAAGTCAGAGTCTTATCATGCCTAATAGCATTCAGAAGTGGTGCCCAGTCTGCAGCTTTGATGCGATCTACAATTAGATCAAGAGTACCCTGAGTCAGGTTAGCTTTCACAGCTTTCAGTGGGACAGAGCCTTGAACAGCACAAAGATGCTCATAATGTGTGTAGAAATCCAGCATGCACTGTCTTCTTATTTTGACCGAGTCAATCATTTCTTTTATTTAACGTTTCTGTAAAATGAGGAAAAAAGATATCAATTTTTTCCAACGTAAAATTGATTTAGCAACACAATCTCTATTCAACATGTATACCCAAAACATGAGTATGTTCACCCATTTTGCATGTACATGCCTTCAATGTGGCAGCTAAAACATTGAAGCTAACTACCTGGGTAAGCACTGCTGAATACGGGGAAAAAAGCAACACCTTACTCTTCCAAATAAATGGGTATATGCAAAACACAAAAGGTCTAATGTTCAACTACTAACTGCTGTAAAGTTCTCATTTTCCTCTTAAAACTTAGTTTTGTAGTGTCAGGGTGTGCAGATTCCTGAAAGCCTTGAAAACTCCCTGACTCAAAATCAACAGATACAAAGGACTATATTCCAAGCAGAGCTAGTTGTGACTTGGTACTTTGTTTTTGCTCTCTGATATACTAGCATTACATAATAAGCACACTGTGGTCACGGGAACTGAAAGGAGTAAATTATAATCCAATACTTCAGCTTCAGAAAGCGACCATCAATTGTAATGCCCCCCTGACTTCAAGTGATGTATCAATGCACAACATACTAGTCTTTCACCTCCAGAGCTTGACCAATATTCTCTCTCATGGTTCATTTCATTCCAACACTTGAACACCACACCTGTACCTGAAGTACAGAAAGGAGCTCCTGACACTAGTATGCAACAAAGAGAGAAAGGAAGAGGGGAAAGCTGATCACACCCACAGTAAATTCTAGCTGAGAAACAACCATGTGGAAGAGGACTCTTCTGCACGGAAGTTAGCAGATCTGACAAAACTCCAGAATGTCTTGATTGGCTTTGCAAAACTACAGAGGGGAAAATAATTTACTCTTTCAATACAGAAGCAAGAAGACATCAAATAATACTAACCGGTGGCAGATTAATTTTTTTTTTTTTTTTTTTTAAGAAACACAGCACATAGCAAAACTGAGAAATCCAGTTCCACACAGGGAGTTTTTAGGAAGTTAAAACGAATTTTTTGAATCTAGGGATTCAAACAAGCAGCAGTAAAATTCATAGGGGGAAAAAAAAAATGCATACAACACCACTGACCACAGAAACAATGACTGTGCCCGACAGCCTGAAATGCAACATAAGCACACATTTACTCTCTCCTTACACACTTTCTTAAGCTCCTCCTGGTGTTCTGCAGGGTCCAAACACATTTTATTTGGCCTGCTGGACGACCGTGTTAAGCACAGACAATATTCACCAAATACAAACAAACAACTCTGGTTATACTTGGGATAACACAGCCCTTTTATTTTTCTCCCACTCAGTAACGCCATCAACCAAGGAAACTAGTCAAGTGCTCTCCTCGCCTAACAAAGCACACCGTTAAACTGGCATACACTGGGCACGGCGCTACTCGCCCTCAGCCACAGGGCTGAGAGAGCAGGGACCGGGTGACGGGGAAGGGGCGACGCCTGCTCCCTCCTCTCCCTCACGCGCGCCCCGCCCCGCCCCGCTCCC
>VXAA01001399.1:4480-46390 GCA_013399115.1 Anseranas semipalmata
GGGTTGGTTTTGGGTATATGGTAACCAATAGCAACTTTTTTTTTTTTTTTTTTTTTTTCTCTAGGTGGTGATGTAGCAATATTTGTTCCTTGAAATCATAGAATCATAGAATCATTTAGGTTGGAAAAAACCTCCAAGATCATCAAGTCCAACCTTTAACCTAGCACTGCCAAGTCCACCACTAAACCATGTCCTTATGTTTGCTTGCAAAGGAATCAAAGAATACAAGTATTTCAAAAGAAACCAAACACAGTAGAGTAAAATCATACCATAGCAGTTAGATGAAAAACCATTAAGAAATCTAAAAACATCGAGTGCATTTCCCTACATGCCATTTCTACTGCAGTAGCTTAAGCACTCCCAACTCAACTATAAAAGGCTTCTTTATGACAAAATAGCTGAATTTACAGTGATCTCAGTTCTCAAGTCATGATCTTAAAAAGCAGCTTTCATACTGACAGCAAGGAGACTAATAATTGGCATTTTATGACTGGCATTGTAACTTTTGAGGCAGTGAAAGAAACTCCAGTACTGTAATTCACAACTTTGCTCTTGTTATCTGGCAGCCTTTTAGCCTCTACTGAAGGCAAATCCCTGGATACAAAATACCAACTTGCTTGCCCTCTTTACAAATAGGGCACCACTACAGACAATCATATTTTCTTTTAAAGGATAATAGCATTGTTCATTTTTGCTTCATCTCAGCTAGGTCAAGAGAACTATTTGTTATATATATTTTTGATAAAATCTTGACTTTATCAAAACCAGAACAAACATTGAATATCACACTGAAATGGCCATTGAAATAAGGGGTGTTATACAATACTTTCTGCTGAGAGACTCTTCATGTTGTGTTGATAGTTACTGAAATAATACTAGTCATGATTCCTATCACTACATACAAGTTAGTCATTCTGGACCTTTCACTGTTCCTCACAGTACCTAATAAAAGAATACAGCCCTAAATTTGTTGATATAAACAATTTGTTGCCGTGGAAAGGAAGAGGAGTACAAGCTGGAGCAGAAGTAGTATAAATGTACAGGTTACAGAATCACGGAGGGGCTGAGGCTGGCAGGGACCTCTGGGTCCACCTGGTCCAGCTCCTGCTCAGGCAGGGCCACCCAGAGCAAGCTGCCCAGGACCACGTCCAGGGGGCTTTTGGAGATCCCCAAGGAGGAGACTCCACAGCCTCCCTGGGCAACCTGTGCCAGGGCTCAGGCACCCGCACAGCAAAGCACTGCTGCCTGGCGTTCAGAGGGAGCCTCCTGTGCTCCAATTTGTGCCCATGGCCTCTTGTGCTGGCACTGGACACCACTGACAAGAGCCTGGCTCCATCCTCTTTGCACCCTCCCTTCAGGTATTTGTACATTGATGAGATCGCCCGAGCCTCCCCTTCTCCAGGCTGAGCAGTCCCAGCTCTCTCAGCCTTTCCTGCCCGGGCTCACCACACTGCAGGCCCAGCGGGGCAGAGCGTCTTCCACACTTCCAAGCTAAGAGCTGAACAAGTTCCCACTGCGCTCCTGAGAACTGACTCTTTCTTAGACTTCTCATTTCTCTAGACTATTTCAGCAATGGCAAAAGGCACGTTTTGGTTGTGAGCACCCACCCTTCCTGCCAAATTTCACAGCCTTGCTTCAAAGCATGGGCGTGCAGAGCTGCAGCTGAATGACTTTTTTGCTTATATTAACATGGAGGGAAACACTCATTTTTTGCTTCCTACAGCTCTCAGATGTGGCTGAACTTCCAAAATGTTTAAGCCTGAATGTAAAAAAAAAAAAAAAAAAAGAAAGAAAGAAAGATTAAATGATACCCTAATGAACAGGGTTTTATAAGACAACATGCCAGGCAAAAAAATAGATCAGCTTCAACTACTTGCTCTGTTTAAAATATCATGATCTGATAGGAGCAAAGATACAGCTGAAGAACTTAAATACAAAAGCTAGGAGGAAGTGTTTAGAAGAGATAAGCAAGTGTAATGAAATAAAATTAAGAAATGGAAAAACTATAGCAGGAAAAAAATCTTCCCAGCATTGAAATTTGATTAGCCGTAGAATATTGTTCCTTCGGGGATGGTGTAAGCCCTATGACTCATCACTTAGCCTATAAAAATAGGTTAGACAAAATATTAGAAACATATGTCCTGCTGAATAACCCTGTGCTCTCAGAACGATGAACCAGATGACCGCATGTGACTTTTCCATCTGCGACATCCATGAATCTAAGAGAATTTCTGTATCACTGTGCTATGGAATTTAAGACTCTGTGATTGAATAAACCAGAAACCTCATCGCAAGACCTGTTTCTGTCATCAGTGCTCATGCCAACTAGCACCTTGCTCCACAGCAGCCCTCTCTCCTCTGAATTCTCCTCAACATTGTCTTCCAATGGAAGAAGCTCTTGGAATAGAAAAAAAGAAATGCAAAAATCTTTGTGTAGCACTGCAGAAAATATCTGAATTTCTTCCCTGGACAAACAGGATACAAATGCTAGAAAAGGGAGGGAATGCTACCAAAGGGCAGCAAGGGGGAAGCACATGATCTGCTGGAAACCGGATCTGAAAATTGCAGAAAGTCAGCCAGGTCAGCACCTCATCTGCAACATTGCATCTCTTCCCCCTGGAGCATCTCTACTGGCTCAGAGGCCTTATCATACTGCTTACTCACCAGCAATCGTACACCCCCCTCTCTCATTAGTAAAGGAACCTTTCAAAGCTGCCTTAATGATGATTCAAGAAGCAGAATTAATTTGCAGTTTAAATGGCCACACAAAGTGCAGACCTCAGGAGCACTCCTAATTGGCATGAGTAACCTGCACCATAAGAAAGGTCAGATACTAAGTTTCTACAACTTGCTCCCTGCAGCAGAGGAAGCAGATTGCTAGCTAAGACAAAGGGCAAGAGACAGGCAAAACAGAGGGTCCTAATACTTTTTGTATTTGGTCATAAAAGTGCAAATGCTATACCTGATACAAAGGAGGCTTTGCATCTCACTGCAATGGAATGGAAAGGAGAGAATGTTCAAAGCAATAAACTCGCACAAGGCTTAATAAAAGAAATACAAAAATTTGTGTTAGTGGATAGACAGAATGCAGTGTTGCAAATTGGTTTTATTAAGAGCTTTTAGAATTGGCAGCTTCAAATGAATCATGCAGGACAATTCTAATACTTAACAGGAAAACAGATATTTCAGCTGTCTTCTAAGGGTGATCTTTTTGGTTTATCTGGTTTAAATTCAGAACCAGCATTATGAGGACTGACTCTTGCAATTACCATTTCAAGATTACATTCAAATTACAGAGACTGTGAAAATCTGGACCTTTGGTTTTCACCAAACCAAACATAGATATATAAACTTGTGGTGAAAGCATTCACCATGGTGTTCCATTTCTGGAACAGCAGTTTTTGTCTGGCCTGATAAGCAACCTCTGTCACTCAGGTTCAGCAGGTCATAACAAGTGTCCTGTGACTGGGAGCTATGACCGGCTGTCGGATGCTGGGCATGGATGTATCTCCCCAAAATCCAAAAATTACTTGGTGTTTAAATGGCAGGAGCTGGACCTTCTTGAAAATCATAGACTATCTGGATCATACTCTTGCAAGTCAGGTTGCTTTAGAGGATATAGCTGTTTGCATTTGACAACATACAATATTCAGATGTCACTGATGATTAAAATTGTTTCTCAAAAAATCTTTCAAGTTCTAATGGCAATATCCTGAGCAGAGGTTAATTTCGCTAGCAATGAGTTATATTGATCAATACTTGCTAGCTGAGGTTTTCCTGAATCCATCCTTCCCTTTTTGGGCCCCTACAGTATAATATTGAATCAGAAGCTAATAACTGACACAAGCATACAATCCCATAGATTTGCTGTTAATTTCACAAAAGTTGCCAACTAATTATACAGCTTGAATTTCCACAGTTAAAGTAGACTTGAATTTTGCATTTAAAGAAGGAATTCAGCCACTTTTACTATGCACGAGGAAAGTAGAATAACTTTCCTGATTATGACATTCACTCTCCATTTTATGAAATGTAGCCAGTAAAGCAAAGAGCATAAAAGAAAGGTTGGGGGATTTCGTTCTTTCTTTTTTAAGGCCTGTGAAAAGGAAGAAGATGGCAATGACAAAACAGACAGAGACAAGTGGTGATGATCTGAGGACTGCCAAGAAAAAAATGAGAGGGTCCAGAGGCAGAGGAATATACATTGTCTCTGCAGAGGTGTCTGGCACAAACAGTTCCTGTGAATTGTTTGACCTGTCTAAGGTAACAGACAATGAGGCTGAAGACTTAAATGAACCTGGAGAGAATATCAGAGTTCATTAGAGATTTGTCATCATGATGGAGCAGAAAATGTGCAGGTAACCCAAAACTGAGGGATACGTGCTAGAAAATAGGACAAGAAGAACAACCTGAGTTAAAAGGATTACCTCTGGAAGAATGTAGCCACAGAAAAAAAAAAAAAAAAAGACAGGAAGAAAGCTACCAGAGGAAAGATGTCACTGAGGAGGAGAATGGCTGCACTAAGGAGAGATGGGTAGGAACAGAAAATGAAAACTACAGTGCAGCTCATCCTAAAAGAGGGTGAAGAAGAAAAAATAAAAAGAATAGGCAAGGGATGAAACAGAAGGTGGCATAAGGATGATAGACAGAAATCATGAGAAAGAGGGCCAAATGCAGAATGATATGCAAACAGAAGGAAGAACATGCAGGGGAGGAATTTCATACTAACAGCAGAAAAAGCAGGTTTGCATGACTCCTTGGGAAAAACTGATAGGCCTGTCCCCAGAGAAGATTCAGAGAATGGAAGAGTGGGTTGTCTACCAGGATCAAAAACGTAGGCATATTTCTGAAAGGGATCGTCATATGAGTGGAGGAGAGGGCCCTGGGGTTGCATGACACTCCCAGACTCCCACTGGAAAGGCAGCTGTCTGCAACTGGAGAGGACTGGGAAAGAGACAGTGGGCCTCAGTCTCCAATGGAATTCTTCCAGTCCTAGATGAGACAAAAAGGTGGGCAGAAAATGTACTAAAAAAGTACAAAAAGGTATTCAGAGAGAGAGAAAAAGACACAAACCCCTGAATGCTACTTAATGGAAGTTTTCTGATATCCTTCTTTTTCTCCTGTATTCAAAGACAAAACTTGTCTAATAACTTCTTTTAATAACACCAAGAAAAAAGTTCTCAAAGTATGTAGCTTACCGAAAGCATCTCTCTTGCTACTGGCAGCCCTCAGGATTCCACCCACCAACAAAATACTTGGGTTGAACCAGGAACAGCAAACTAGCACTACCTTTGGGGATGCCTCAAAAACAGCTTACTCCATTTAGGCAGTTGCACTGATGAATGGTGCTATGAGTAGAAGACAGAAAAATGTCCGTGAGTCTCCATCTGTTTTTCAGGGCACTGTATGAAGTTAATTCTCAAAGCTATAGTTTTAAGACAGTTGTTCTTCTCAAGTATTCTGAATTTAGCTATTGTTTAAAATAAATAATGCAACTGTAATATTTTAAATATTTATTTTGCTAAAATAAAGAATCCATGCATTCAGTGTTGTGTTTCCAGGTTCTTTTTCCAACTTTAGAAAACACAAGCTATGTACTCAATTTCCAGAGTAAATTGGAAAAAATAAGATCATGGGTCTGATTAATGTTTCTGATTAATTTCTAAAATGGCAAGTGAGAAACTTTGTCTTGTGATAAGTTTAATCACTTACCATTTTTAATCACTACTAAATGCCAGTACCAGGCACTGGCATTAAAAATATCCACTCTATACTTACCTTACCTGAGGAGAAACTTTTGGGGGATCTTAGTGCATTTTTATCTTATCCTACACAAAATATGTTAGATTTGGCAATGGGAGAAAGGGATTGTTTTTGATGCTGCTGATGAAGAAAGACAACTCATTTATAAAATAACTGTACTGTGTGTTGTTGAAATAGAAGTCATCTTCTCAAATAATCTAACAACCAATACTTTTTGAAACTTTGAAAGCTCTCTGGCAAAATATCCTTTCAGCAGGAGATGTGGAGCTGAAGTCCTAGTTATTTTAATGTATATATCTTCCAGCATTCACTTCCCCTGTTCCCGTTAGCCTAGCCCACATTTTGGAAAACCTAGGTTTTCATATAAAAATGAAAAGCTTTTGTCCAAAGGATAATTCATGATCCTCTATATTCCCCTAATTTTTTTAAAAAGCAATGATTATGAATAGCAAAACAAAAAGATAAAGAATGATTCTTTTGACTATCAGACATATTCATAGGCCCTTAGTATTTACTCCACTCAGGCACAAGATGATTATTAACACTGTTAGTACTATTGACTTTCACCTAAATAAACCAGAAAAGCACTGTAGGTGAAAACATTTCTCAGAATGACAAGATATGTTTATACATTGTTAATATTATGTATGCATAGAGAGAGACACACAGAGAGATTTCAGTTCTGAAGTGTTTAGCCTCAGAGACAGACATCTGTTACCATGATGTTTTAGATCTTACTAATTTAAAACAGAAGAGTGACTTACATCTACGTGTAAAAATCACTTCAGACTTTCCCTCTTCAGCTGTTCCAGCCCATCTGCAGTTGCTGGTTACCAACATCCAAGGAGATACGTTGCCAAAGTACAGAACCACTGGGAAAGAATTATAATATCCTACTAATCCAAGAATGTACTTCTCCTTGGAGACTGTATTTTGAAATCATATTATTTGCTGTTTGTAAATGTCAGTCATGCTTTTAGACAACTTGAGTTTCCTGGAGTAAAGAATTAAGGATTTGTAGAAGAATTCACAGAGTGTAAACCAAGTCCAAATATTCACTTCAACTTTCAAACATTATCAGAGTCATGAATATAATTTAATTGAGATATTAATTATTTCAGTGTTTTTCACTTCAATCCTTTGTGACCTCCATGTGCAGCAATATGTTAGCCTTTCTGAACAGCATTTCATGATTTTATAAATATATTTTTTGAAATATTTTATTTACAAAGTACAATGTAAGTAAATGGAAGTTTTCATTGTTACATTCAGACTCTAAAGCAATTCCTTTCCAAAGGAGAAGTAGTGACAACTCCTGGAATATCAGAAAAGGATGCAATGTTGGGATATATTCTCTTAACCCCAATAAAAGCAGCATGTACTGGAGATCACTGATGTCTGCCAGGAGTACCATGAGGAACTTAAATACTCAAAAGAGTGGAGTGTGTCATGTACAGTCAATATTTCTTCTCAGCACCACTATTTATCTAACACTGCTGTAGGTTTCTGTAGGATTGTTATGTTGCTGACAAATACATGCCATTAAACAAGATGAAACTATGCCATCCTTTGCTTTGCTCTCAATAGAATCTAGTGGGAAGAGCAGCATTGCCAACGGAATAGCAATTTCACATGAGGCTCTGTCATAACCTCCCACAGTACACAACAGATAAAGGAGATAAAACCCCTATAACATGGCAAACAGCCTTCTTTTGAAGGGTGAACATGGAGCTGTGTTAGGAAACCAAACTCCAAATTCTTTGCATTCAAGAGATCTGACACATGACGTTCTGCAGACTGTCCAGTTTCTCCTTTCCAGCCTTGTATTTTCCATAGGGAAACCGCACAACAAAATATCAAATACGAAGCTTTGCAAACATACTGTATTGGCTTCCCAGTAGGTTTTGCAAGGAAAATGTTGAACAAAACAGCTGATTCCTAGACTTGGCCCATTCCTGTCCAGACATACTTGTGAAATCTTACTGAACACCAACAGCATGGAGAATGGAACAGGAAAGAGCACAAAAGCACATAAAAATGGGTGCTGAACTAGTGACTTTTCTACAGTGCAGTATCAGCTTAACATAATGATTTCATCACTTCAAATACCTCACTACTGGAGCAATGAAACTGAATTTGCCTTAGAGAAATATTAGTTAGATAAATGTCGCTGGAGTGACTTAAAATCAAGCTGTATAAGGTGGAGACAGCATGAGCTAAACCGCGTTCTATTGAACTGTGATTTCGCAATCCATTCAATTGCAAAAGCTATAGAAAAACTATAGCCATAGTGGGCAATTTTGCAGCTGGAGCTGCATAACTGATAACCTGTATCCTCGGAACAATTAAATTAAACCAGAGTTGTCATGTACAGAGAGTTTTCATCATTAAAATAGAGGGGATTATAGAGAATATGAAGACAGACTCGTCTCAGATGCGTACTGATGAGATGAAAGGCAACAGTCACAGCCCGCAGCAAAAGAAATTGTAACTGGATATAAGGAGAAAATGTCCACCATGGTAGTGGTTAAGCACTGGCACCAGTGCCCCAAGAAGATACAGAATCTCTACCCTTGGAGATTCCTGTCCTCAGCTTGGCCAGGCCCTGAGCAACTTGATCTAACTTGGCTATGAAGCTGAACTAGATGGTTGCCAGAGGTCTTGTCTGAACTGAATTTTTCTATGAAATTAGCATTTTCCACATGAAGACACTCCAATGATGTGTAAACTCACTTTTCTATGTTGCTTTGATTTTGATATATATCCTTACAAAACCTTTGCCAGCCAGGAAGCAAAACATGAAAATGTAGATAATTTTGTCAGGTCCAAAGCACACTACACTATCTACTGCTCCCAGCTTCTCTAAGCTATCCCAGCCAGTTCACAGATTTTTAGCAGATTAGATAAAATAATCCTTGAGGATTAGAACAAAACAATACAGTTATTTAAATAGCTTACCACATCCCATACAGCTAGGGAGGCTTCCCACTTGGTGAGACAAGTGAGGTGTAGGAGCTGAGAAGGGTTACTGCATTTTAGGAGGAATGTGGATGGAGACCATTCTCACTTCCCAACATCCAGCCATGATGTAGGCCTAGGGCTTGGAGAGTTAGATCATGCCAGAGACAACGTTAGGCCTCCCTCTAGCAGTGTGAGCTCAGGGCACAGGCAGCCATGCCTTATGGGGAGCACCACAAGGATTTCTTCATGCTGACCCACAACAGCCCACACGTCCCACATGGGCACGATCAAGAGGTCTCCACTAGGGTCAGCAGAAGAGCCGTGAGCACCCTTAGTATTGGAGTGCAAACGGAATGCAAAATAGGTATGGGCTATACACACTGCTGATAGATGCATTGATGAGGAGGAAGACAGACTAGGAAGGTGAGGCTGTGCAGGAGCGGTGCTATGCTGTTTTGCAGACCTGTGCAGAGATCACCAGGTGTGAAGCCTGGTGCCAGCTGCTCAAGGCTGGTACTTGCTACTTGCATGCAGCAGGCAGGAGGTGTCCTGCCTTTAGGACTTTGCAGAGCTTGTAGCTCAGGCCAGGAGAACCAGGACCGTAGACCTGCTTTTGCCACACCTACCCCCGCCACATTGACAGTGGCTTATAGCTGCCTTTGCCCCAGACTGGTTATGCCAGGCACCAGTCGTGGTTACTCGGCAAACTGAGTGGCTCGTGCCACCAGCACATGTATCCAAGATGTCATTCACTGAGCAAAAAGAGCTGACTCAAAGTGCCACTTCGACCAGATCTACTCAGCCCAATTCTGCTAGCACTGACATGCTGATCACATGTGGAGCACATCTGAGAGCAAGGAGCAACAGGGAACACAAATAGCTTCCTCAAATGAAGTACTGTCTGATCTCCTTAGGAGACATGAATCTTTACTAGCAATCTCAGTTCTTAAGGCAAAAAAAGGCTTCTGCTCCTATCTTTCCTAGACAAATTTAGTACTGACTACATCTATACTACTAAATAAGTTAATGCAGAGCTCCTCCTCCCCCTTTGTCCTCCCCTTCCTCTTTGAAAAGGTCAGTCTTAGCCATACTGTGCAGTTGGAACAGTTCCTGGACTGTGCTCCTGAACTGCACCCAGAAATTTTCAAGGAAAGCCAACATTTACCAAATCAAGTTTTTAAAAGTTAGCTTGCCTTGGATAAACCATTTATCAGAGCTATGGTTATGATGTCCTCTGCAGAGATCTCTGCCTTTCACTTCTACCAATATTCTTCAGAGGTTTGCCAAAGAACTTGCTTTCAGCTTCCAGAAGCTCCCAGATTCCATGTACCATGCCACAGTGTAGAACTCAGCACACAGCTAAAATTTCACATAAGTGCCATGGCTAGTAAGTGATGACTCAGACTACTGGAAACAGTTAGCCATGCTAGGGTTCATGCTAGCAGGCAATTGTATAGCAACCAATGCAATAGCAAACAAATGATGAATCATACTATATTCATGAAATATTGTGGGCAGCTCCTCCTCACAATATGATCTAATATGTGGCAGGAATCTTCTAGAAAGTTTGGAATTAACTAGATGAAGGTGTTAAGAAGATGAATCAGCTTGAATAAAACACTTCAGAAGGCAATTTGAGCCAAAAGATCATACCCAAGGATCAAACCTTTTATATGCTAGGAAAACAGGAGGAAGCACATGCCAGGGAGCTATGATACAAGCAAATGACATCCACGTACAGACCTGAGAAGTAAAAATCCAGCCTTCATCTGAGTTTCCACTCCAAGGAATTTGCTCTGGAAGAGTACAAAGGTCTGAGCCCTACCCAACACAGCTATACTGACAAAAAATACCTTACAGGAAAAGCAACATTTTTTTCTTTATCTTTTTTCCCCTGGGGGCAGGTGAGTGGGAGGCCACAGTGGCTTTGGTATACATATAAAGTGCAAATCTTTTCCTTATAGCTCTAGTGATAATATACAACAGATATGTCTTTTCATGCTGGCAAAGCACTCCTTATGCAAACACAGGTTAAAGGTTAACATTCTTTTGTAAAATTCTCTAGACTTTCATATTTTGAAAAGTAGCTTTCAGATAAAATCAAATAGTCTGTGCGTACTTCTGAAGCTGTCATCCAAACAAAATTCTTCTGGTGTGGCCAGAACATGACCTCTTAAGGAGATATCATAGAATAAGCATATCTGTTTTATTCTCCTTCAAATGCAGGTGTGATATATGCTATTTACCGCATAGGAAAAGCTGATATGTAAGCCAACTGATTATGTGTCTTATTCAGATTTGTAAGCTTTGGAATAAAAATTGAAAAATCAGGACTATAAGAAACCAATTGACCATGTTCTCTGATAGTCAACAGGACTGAGTCACATTTCTTGGAAGAATCTGATAGCTGCCATACATCTGCATACAAAAATAGCCCCACCACTGGCAGCGTCTTTACCTGCTGGTTCAGCATTTTTCTCCTCTGGTAAGCATTCTAGCCTACCTGCACCAGCCTGCCATTTGAGCTAAAACAAATTACTCTCTGGGTTCTTCTTCAGGGCACTTTGAGCATGTTATTTAAAATGCAAAAATCAGTTTTTGCTGACTTGTCAAAAGTGTTCTATATAAAAGATTAAGTTTAGCTGGAACAAGATTTATTCTGGCCAAATTTTTGGATTGGCAACATGCTGAAGGCTGGGTATCTATTTTCTTGGCCCCAGAATGCTGATCAAGTTTATCTCACAGTCGCCTTCAACAATCTGCCAGACATAAATGCCAGGCAGAAATGTCTTCACTGTCTTGAAAAAACACTGGAGGGGAAAGGGTTGAAAGAGGCCTACAATGAGGAAACAATTATGCAAAACTGCAAGGGTTGTGCATTTTAGCCAGGCATGTGTTCTTTTATTTATCTGGGTTTACAAGTGAAGATTACAGGAGGATCCAAATTATAAAGAACAAATTGTACATCTTTAGTACTTAAGTTCCACAAATATGTAATTCTGGATGTACTAGAAACACTGATCCTGGGCCAAGAGAGAGTCAGTTAAGAACACTATAACAAAAAAGGAGAAAAACAAAAAGGAAGTATAAATAATATATTTCCATTCTACAAAAGAGCTGTAGATCATCTCAAGCATGGGCTTGCATGGGCTTTTCATCCTAGACTCCAATTTTTTTTCAGTATATTACTTATGGGAAAAAAAAAAAAAAAAAAAGCAACTCTACAGGATTTTAAGTATCCTTCACAAAGAATGTGCTAGTTTCCAGTGAAATCCTGCCTATATTTATACATTTATATAAAATACAGCTGTGCAAAAAGCAGACCTCTGCTGATCTGTGGCAAAAGTCCTTCCCTTGCATCTACAGGCACAAAGGACATATCTGTCTTGTATTTGTAAAGGATGCCCCAAGGCAAGGTTGCAGACCAAATGCATAGTTCACACAGAGAGAAAGTACAGCCCCTGGTGCAGCCAGAGGTCACTTTATGAAGCACTCCACATGCCCAGGTATGTCCAATAGCTTAGTAGCTACTGGACATCTTCATATGCACCTTACAACGAACAGGCTGCCCGCGGGCAGCCTGTACAAAGCCTGTGCAATCATGTGGATTAGGAAGAGAAGTCGATCCTAGTCAATCACAGTCTTTTCGGAGACCACTCGCAAAGAACGACGCAGATAAAGCCATAGGATTCAAGATCCAAGTGACTGCAGTTCCACTGATCAAGATGTTGAAGAGCAAGACATAGAAAGTTTCACCTATTCCTTCCACTTTGGCTCCTTCTACCCAAAATATAAACTAATTAAGAGCAATGGACCAAAGTAGTGGGTCTTCCAAATGAGTCCACAAATGAGGCAATCATTACAAAGAAAAAAAAAAAAAACAGTAGCTAGTGCTTACAGGATAGACCACAGACAGAAAACATATGCTATGGGCATAGGAGATAGTGGATAAAGGAGTCCATTTCTTTTTAACCACCTCAAAAGAGCCCTGTGAACGTCCTGTCTTTTACAGACTGTGCAACATTTGGATATTGGAGTTTTTCCTCTTCTTCCTGTGTCATTCAATTCCATGCTTTTTTTCCAAAATAAGCCACATGCTCTAGCTTGATCTGCAGCCCACTGGCTAGGTCCAAATCCAGCAATTCCAAAATAGTAGATGTTCTATGATCTGTGTTTCTCCATGGATGTCTTTCAATATATTTGGTTAATGAGGTTCTGAATTATCATTTTCCCCATTAACACTTACTCAAAGACAAGTCAAATGATTTAGCTTGGCTAGTCTGTTTTCTTACCTGAAGATAGGTGTCAAGAAACATATGTTTTTATCCCTGATACCATATTAAGACCAGTGACTCATGAATGCCATGTTTCCATTTGAGTAAACTTGTGAATAAACGTCAACACCTAAACAAACAAAAAAAAGAAAGAACATCAGAATACAGTGTGGATCAGAAATCTCTGACTAATTTCTTTCAATTCCTTGTTTTAAATGTATAAAATTCTTGCCTTTTCTTTGGTTATTTTACTCATGGCATTTGATTCATCCTCAGATTCACTAGAAATAGCCTCTTTCCTTGTTTAACACAGGAGAGATGGTGGTCTTAACTCACATTAGAAAATGAGTAATACCAATGCTCAGTAACTCAGTCCTCGTGAGTTCCCACTCCTTGTGGGTGAAATTAATCTTTATGGGTGGAGAGGAGGGAAGAGGAGGATCTACCCCAGAACTATGCATCATTTTAGTCCACGCAATAGGATCTACCAGGACCTCGCATGAAGCTGGTATTTCACCTTTCTGATCAGACTGACTAGTCTAATGTCATGACCCTGACAATGGCTGTCATCACAGCCCTTTATTCCCATAAAGATGCAGCAGTCTGCTCACAGCCTTCGTGTTACAGATCCAAGACTGTGACTCAGACTCTTAAAAGTATTTACTGAAGCAAGACAAAAGTAGAACTTCAGTCAAAGCATGCAAGCCTCATGACCTGTGTCTAAACCTACTGCTGAGTAAATCTTAGACAAAACTAAGATTTGAGGCAAGGAGTTTAGAGGGTGCTTCTGGTTTAGCTCAGCATCTGTGCAGACATGGTTCAGGACTGTCACTGCTGCACTCACTGCGTGGCTCCCTCCAATGGTCCATCAAGGCCCATGGACGCTCCCTACTTCAGTCCCAAGGTGCTGAGCTTAGCAGGCACACCCAAATCGCATCCAATGCACTCCAACGGCACACCAAGCTCCACACCAAATGCATCTAATAATGGTATGCTCACTAGATACAAAGTACTGGCATACTTTGATGCCAGGTGCCCTGATTAGGATACACAGCTCCAAAAATCAGTAGTTTATAACACTCTTTTACAATACACTAAATTCTTTTTGTTGATGTCATAAGAGGTAAAATGTGCACTGAAGCTTTAAAAGGACTAGCCAGAATTTGGTTTTTCAATATTAAATTCTGAAAGAAATCACAAATCTGGTTTTCCAAAAATCGGACTGGAGCTCTGAGACACACACCTTGTTTTCATATTAGAACTGTAACAATAGTACATATGGTTCAGGTCCCCCTTATACAATATACTACGAGGAAAAAGTAAAGAGAGGAAAAAAAAAAAAAAAAAACAATGAAAACTACTCTTCTCAGCCCTGTAGCATGGGTACATAATGTGAGAAAGTGCAAGTTTAGCAACTGTTTGGTTTTATCACCTGCACACTGCCTATTAACAACATTCTCACCAGCTGAATCCTTGTTCCTGTCTCTCCATTTTCCATCAGTCATCACAGATTTTCATGGAAAAGTACTGTATTCCTCCTGACTCCATGTACAAATTGTACATATAAATTATAGCACTAGAGAGTGAGATGAGGAATATTCACTGATAAATCAAGGACAGATATACAGACAACTATCTCAAAGACATTGGATCAGCATCAGAAAAAAAGAATCTCATGTGTCTACTGGTACGCTCAACACCTGCTTCAAGGCTAGTAAGGACTGAAATGTTATTATGCAGAGAATTTTTTAAAATATTTTGACAGGTGTTTTACTTACATTAATCACAATTTTTTGTACCTAAAAGATCTCTTGCACCTGTTAATAATGATAACTGATACACAAAGTAAATTAAATTATTATTCAACAAATTTTAAATTGTCTCTTAGTTAAGTATGTGACCTATACAAAGAAAATAATGATGGGGTGTATATTGCTGGCTACAGTAACATACACAGTTATGGTGTGATTTTACTAACTGAGTCTTGAAGCCATCTCAGACAAGTTGGCAAGTTAATACAAGCTTGCATCATATAACATGCAATACCATCATACAGCCTGTACATGAAGCTATTCATATTTCATGGGAATAATGAACAAACTGATCAACATTTCTAATATCACAGGAATCACCAATGTAATTAGTCAGTAAGGAATGACTAGTACACATAACAGAGTACTGAATAAATAATGTTCTACAGTGCTGATGAAAAGAACATCTATATTTTTTCTCATGGTTAATATAAAAATGAATTCAGACCCCAAGCCTTCATTCATACTAAAAACAGGACTGTTAAATCAGAAATTACAGGTCATTTCTTCATCATATCACCTAAAACAAGAAACTGCATAATTATAATCAGGAATTGCATAATCATTACTCATAATATAATTTGATCCATCAAATCAATTATTATTATTATTATTTATTCAGTTAATTCATATGCTCCCAAGAAAATTGGAAAAACATGAGATCACCCAACCTGTTACTATTAGTGCTTTCCAGGAACTCTTGTATCTCCATGCGCGAACCTGAGATACCCCACCTAGTCACTGATTTCTTATACTACAAGATCTGTCTTTTTGCAAAAAGATTTTCTTTTCTTTAGCTTCAGAAACATCCTTTATCACATTTCTATTTTAATGTATAAGTATCCTGTGGATTATAAATTTCATATAGGTAAGTTAGTACTTTAATTTAGAATTACTTTTCTGTTCAATGAAATTTATCCATATTATTTTAATGTTTTGTGATTTCATAAGCATCTGGCGTACTGCTCCACTAAATAAAGTGGTACAGATTTTCCACTTTGACTACATTTTCAGTGCATCAAGTTTAAATGCATTAAGAAGACCCCAATCTCTACAAAAAGTCTCTTTAACAGTATCTGAGGTTGGGCACCCAAAATTTGAGCCCACAACTCAGACTCACCAGTTGCTTTTGGAAAAACCAAATTCTCTTCTTTTTATAACCATGTCTGTTATTTTATTCAATGTTCGATATAATTTAAAATTAATTTCTTTTTCCACTGGATCATCATTTTCCACTGGATGGATGAAAACTGAATGATCTACTACTATTATCTGTCCAGTTCCGTTTCTCCAATATCCAGCAATACCTAGCCCAGGTTTTTCCATTCATGCCAGCCATTAATGTTTGAGCTTCAGCTCCTGAGTTCCATCCGAGAGGAGATTTCACCAGAATCTTGAAGCTGATCATCCACTGAGTCAGAAAAAGTCATACCATCTTTTTCAACAGAACATTATTGTTCTTTCTTGCAACAAAGAAATGTATACATCTCTTGAAAAGAGGTATTAAACTCAGTTTAAACTACAGGGCAACCTAGTTCCATTGTAACAAAATATGGACAGCAAGGACAACCTGAGTTATTATGTAATATGTCTGGAAGTTAAGTGTTGGGCCTACATTTGCTTTAATTGTTGTACAAAATTCTGAACAGATGTAGTACATGTTTCATAAAACTCAAAGTGCTGATGAATTTCAAAACCAGTAGTCAATAAGGAATTCTCTGCCAGTGTCATCCAAGTGAAGGAGAGAGGATAAGTCATACAGCAGTAGGCACTGCCACAAATACGAATTATTTATATGGATATTTCTGATGTAGCAATGCATAACAGATCTCCAAGAGTCTGACTGAGAGTGATTCAAAACTAGCATTTGGGTGCACTGCACCCATGTAGGGAGAGAACAAGACTGTATTCTTTATAACACTTCCAATGTTTGAAAGCCACTCCATATCTGAATTGTGTGTAAATTGTGCAGTGTGAACTGTTAGCAAACTTTCACAAAGTTTATGGTTCCACTGGAGTCTGTTCAAGGCTAGACTGGGAGGACAGGACAAGACTTCTTCAGTTTAATGTTTTTTTTAAGGAGATACATATCCTTCTTATAATTTCATGTATTTTCATGAGCCAAGTTTAAGAGTTTAAACAAGCGACAGATTTTCAAAACTTCTCAGCTTCCATAAGTGAGGTTAGATTTTCAGAAAAAAAGCCATGTGTATCAAGCACAAAGTTCTTGGAAGTCCGGTCATTAGCATCACAATTGGGCACTGCTAAGCAATGAGTGTTGTTTACAAAAAAACATAGTCCTAAACTGGTTATTACAATGGGAATTGAATGCACTTAGCATTGCATACTTTTCACTTCATTCAAAAGAGCAGGCACACAATACTCAGGAGTCAACATTTTCTCCTGCTTCAGGAAGGCTCACAATCCTTCCACTCGAAATCCTTCAGGTTGTAAATCAAGAACGGGGTGGAAGTGAATTTGTATCAAATTTCAAGATGCAAGATGGTGTCTGAATCACTTCCCCAAATCTGTAGTGCTCATAAGCTGGATAGTGTGGAGGAAGAGTATATTTCTGATCAATCCTTTTAAATATTTGCCTGATGTCAATATTCCATTCATTCTACATTTATTCTACTTAAACAAATCCACAGATGCAGTTACATTCTAAATTATTATTTGGCTTAAAAAATGTACTTAAAAAATGTTATTTTAAAACTGTTTTTCCTCCACAACTTCCCAGTGGTCTCTGGGAACTGCTATATACAGTTCTGGCAAGCACTGGGTTCACAGCTGCTGTGAGTTATTTATTTATTTATGCACTATCCTACTTGGCACAATAGGTTTGATTTTGTTAAAGGCACAGTGAATGAGCACAAATCACGATTTTCACATCTTTACTATCAACTGTTAATGTTAGTGGCTGAAAGCCACTGCTCAGGCCCGGAAGGGCAAAAGCCGTAGAGGTTGCTCAGCTGTCCTCTCTCAAATGTACTTGGCTGTCAAGCTGGAAGGACAAACTCTAAAGGAGAGAAGCATCTCAGCTTCTGGGTCTACAGCTGACCAGAAAATCCTCAGAGAAATGAACTCAGTGAGAATGCTTGGATCAAGAAACATTTTCAGAACCAGAACCTTAACTTTTGATCTCATATCTATCATTTCCAAACAGGCAGCTGACAAAGCACTAAGGGTGAACCTTACAGCATGAAACACATCTCACTGGGAAGGGGGCTGAGACTCGATTTTCTTCAGATTACCCAGTAGCTGTCAGATTCTGAGGACTTTCTGTTACTGGTGACTGGTGACATCAACTGAATTTGAAACCTTTATTTCAAGCAAGTGAAGTCAAACCACATCATGTTCCCGGACTGCATTCTGATGAGGCAGACCTGGTGTCTTTCCATGGCCAGCCTCTGGCTGATGTGCCATGAGTGTGGTACCCCAGCAGTGCCCCACCTGCCCACAGGCTGACAAAGCACATTACAGTACTAGTCTGTACCTCACACCAGTCAGCTGTGTGGGATTCAGGGTCTATATAAGAAAAAAAATAGCCCAAGGGATGACATAACTTTGCAGCCCATTCTGATGGTAAACATTGATTCAGATTCTGAGGATTCTTGGGAGAATTGCCTGGAAGGTGAGGCAGGACATTTTCTTTCAGAACTAGCATTTCCTGTGAAAAGCAGGATGAAGTATCCACCTCTGCATGCTGTAATCAAGCTAGCATGTTGTCCAACACAGGTCGTCACTACAGTTACAGGCCCTTACCTATTTTGGGTGTAACATGACAGAGAAATGGAGAATGTCATCCTTTTTTAGGCTGGCCAGGTACTACAGTCATACAAGCATTAAAAATGTGTGCAGTAAATCACATAACTAAACAGAAGCAGGCAGACAGATATGTGGATTTTGAAACACAAAACGTTACTCCTATCTGTTTTGGATGAATGACACATCCTTCAGCATAGGACCTGGCATGTTTATCTGTAAAGCACCATATGTATTTATGGTACTGTGTAAGTAACACACCTCAGGCAATAACCACTAACAAACCAGAAAAAAGAATCACAGAAAAAATACTGCATGAGCACTCTTTGATTTGTTTATTGAAAAAAAAAAAAAAAAAAAGAAAGCAACAGGATATTCTGTAAAAGTTGTGGAATAATACCCCTCTTTCTCTCTCTCTATATCTATATATTTTTTTTGTTACTTGCAGTACACAGTGTACTGTAGTATCCTGATTGGAAGTCTTAATGAATGTAATCAGTCTGATCATATTAAATGGGAAAGCTCCTGTAAAAAATGCCTAGCCTATGAAATGGAAAGCTATGTTGTTAATAATTTAAATACCATCTACCAACACTGCAATGTCCCACTGAATAATTCAGAAGTATATTAGGTTTATGTTATGAGATTTCAAAATTAATATTTGCATTTTGCAGCCATCCTTTCCAATCAAGTTTCCATAAACATCCTGATGAAAGTAAATTAATCACTGATTTGATGTTTTGCGCTGATAAGTAAGTGAAACTAGTTTGCAGTCTAAATTAAAACTGGGCTTATGCCTAAATAACCATTGCTTCAGTCAAATTTTCTTTGGAATCTGTTGTTGAATGTAAGCTCATTTCACACTGCTACTGAAAGCTAAGCCATCTTTGAGACCAGACATGGTATCTCTACAGAAGCAAAATGCTAACAAAGCTGCTCTGAGCAAGAAGATAAAGACAGTTACTCCCTAGAGAATCTCAGTCTTTGGTACCCACTTTGGGCTCTTCATTTCCAACAGAGGGACCTGGCAAAGGGGAGCAAGAGAGCACAGATGAAGACTGCTAGCCCTTATTGATCTGGGAGAGCAGAGTGGTCCTAAAGTAGCCTCTACTACCAACCTACCTATCCCACACATCAGCAGTTGCCAACATCAGGGAATCAGAAACAGCTTAAAAGATAGTTCTCCCTTTTCCTTCTTTGATTTTCCGCACATTGGACAGGCCAGTATTCTGGTCCTGGCTGGCTCCACACATCAATCATTCCTAACATCAAAATCAGATCAGTTTAGTCCACACCCTCAAAAGTATTTTCATACAGCCAAACTCTGTCCTATTCATAGAAGCACTGATGAGAGGCTTCCTGATAGATCCCTTTTTGACAGACTCCCAGAGGCTCCCAGAGGCAGTCTGGGACAACCACAGCCGAGGCAGTCTGACTGTTCCTCTGCTCTGTCTTGCTCACTAACCTGATGCCCTGCACCTCAGTGACTCACTCACCAGCTACATGCCCAGGCTTCCTACTGGCAGACTGTAACCACCTGTTTTCAATGATTACCCCTCCGTGCTCTTGATTTCTTCCTGAGTGATTCAGTGCTTGTTTGGCATCACTTCTGCACTGTCTCACTAAACTTGTGCCACTTTGGCTACTTGTTCTTGCTCCTAAAGTCTTGGACTTTCATCTTCTGTCTTTTTCCTTCTTCCTCTTCTCCTCATGCTTGTTCTACTTCATTGTTCTCTTTCTCACAGCATTGTGTTTCTACCATCTCTCCAGTTTTTCCTATCTCTTCACAGCATGATTTTCTTGCTTCCTCCTTGCTATTTGCCTTATCCAATCTCAGCATTGTTTCCAACCTCATTATCACATCCGCTCTTCCATGGTTTCCTACTCAAGCCTCACTTTTACCTTCATGCTTATTTCCCTCATTCTTCACCTAGCATTTCACCCATTTTCAGAAGTCATCATTTCCATCTACAGCATCTAGATATCTCTCTAGGCCCTAGACCCCTGCAGTTAATATGATCGTGTTATTTTATGTTGGCTTTTCCTTCTGTCCTCACTATGTCCACTCCTATTCCTACAAAAAAGTAGCTAGAGCAACAGGTTTCTCTGTTCCTGTTCACATCGATTCTACCTGTCCCTTCTTGCTCTTAAGCATGGTCTACAACTAATGGCCTCCTCTGATCTGGCTCTTCCAAGTAAAACTTTCTAGTGCTGTGCATCTCTCAAACAGTTACTAAAACATTCCTTCTATTAAGACTTCCCCTTGTTCCCTCCCCAATTCTTTCTACTTTCAGTTGGATACGTTTGATGTGACTAAATTTAATTTGATTGTGAAATCCTGAAGGATGTTCCTGCCGTGCTCTGGTTTTATTTACTGGCTTGCACGCTTAGGTTTCAGTATTGCTTGGGTCTTACTTGTACTTCCAAAAAACAAAGAACAAATCAAGTAATAAGATTCAGTTCCACTGCAGTTTGCAAGTATATTGCTAGTTTATGTAATGCTAATTAGAAATTAAAAGACAAGCTTAACTGTGGATAGTCCTCTTCTACTCACTCTCTTGTTAAGACTACCTTCTTCAGTAGCAAATTAAATAACAAAAACAGAGTGATAGAGAGAATAGAAAGAAAGAACTGGGGAATCTGAAACAAGAAGAAAGTAATAAATTAAAAGGTCAACACAGGAAGGAAAACATCTTGTCCATTGGTGGCCATAGGCAACATCTCCTGTGATCAAAGGCTCATGCTTATTGCATTCATTGGTCTTGTGTGTTCTTGAAGTTCAAAGCAAAGCCCTGAGCCCATTACAGCAATGTAAGCTGACACATCAAAATGTTAACTGACTTCTGAAAAATTGTCCTCACTGTCAAAAAGACAACATATGACTCAGTGAAACTGGTGGAAGCCTCTTTTCTAGATAAACTACAAAAAAAAAAAAAAAAAAAAAAGTGTGTTTAAGTCTGTTTAATAGCAGTATACTCTCTGCCTGTCTCCTGAGGCCTTGAAACAAATGAAACAAAACCTAAGGACTACTTCTGATTAGTTTTTAATGAATTATGAAAAATGCATCTTATTTTTTCCCATTATGTGTTAACCAACCTAAGAGAAAGAGTATCTTGTCTCCAAATACATTTTACTTGGTATGCAGAGAAATAATATATTTGAAAAAACAAATGCTTTAAAAAAAATAATGAACTTCTTGGAACTTTCCCTTGATAGGATTTCCAAAAATTTGTGCTTTCCTCACAGAATCACAGAATTACAGAATGGTTGATATTGGCAGGCACCTATGTGTCCACCCGGTCCAACACCTGCTCAGGCAGGGCCACCCAGAGCAGGCTGCCCAGGACCATGTCCAGGGGGCTTTTGGAGATCTCCAATGAGTGAAATTCCACAGCCTCCCTGGGCAACCTGTGCCAGTGCTCAGGCACCCGCACAGCAAAGCAGTGCTGCCTGGCGTTCAGAGGGAGCCTCCTGTGCTCCAATTTGTGCCCATGGCCTCTTGTGCTGGCACTGGACACCACTGACAAGAGCCTGGCTCCATCCTCTTTGCACCCTCCCTTCAGATGTTTATACCCCCGAGCATCCTCTTCTCAGCCTTCCTCATAGGCGAGATGCTCCTGTCTCTTCATCATCTTCATGGACCTTTGCGGACAGTATGCCCATGTCTCTCTTGTACTGGGGAGCCCAGGACTGGATCCAGTACTCCAGATGTGGCCTCACCAGTATTGAGCAGAGAGGAAAGATCACCTTCCTCGACCTGCTGGCAATGTTTTGCCTAATGCAGCCCAGGACTCTTTTAGCCTTCTTAGTGGCAAGGGCACATTGCTGGCTGATGTTCAACTTGGTGTCCACCAGGACCCCCAGGGCCTTTCCTGCAGAGCTGCTTTCCAGCTGGTGGCCCCAGCACGTCCTGGTGCCTGGGGTTGTTCCTTCCCAGGTGCAGGACTTTGCACTTCCCCTTGTTGGACTTCATGAGGTTCTTATTGGCCCAGCCCATTGAGGTCCCTCTGGATGGCAGCACAACATTCTGGTGTATTGACCACTCCCCCCAATTTTGTTTTATCTGCAAACTTGCTGAGGGTACACTCTGCCCCACCATCCAGATTGTTAATGAAGACATTAAACAGGACTGGACCCAGTACTGACCGCTGGGGTACACCACTAGCTACTGGCCTCTGACTAGACTTTGTGCTACTGATGACCACTCTCTGGACCCAGCCATTTGGCCAGTTTTCGATCCACCTCCCTGTCTGCCCATCCAGCCCATGCATCAACAGCTTCTCTATGAGATTCTTATGATGAAATGTGCCAAAGGCTTTATTGAAGTCCAAGTAGACAATACACACTGCTCTTCCCTCATCCACCAGGCTGGTCATTTTGTTATAGAAGCTTATCAGCTTGGTCAAGCACAATTTCACTTTGGTGAATCCATGCTGACTATTTCTGATGATTTTCTTGCTGTTCATGTGCCTAGAAATGGTTTCCAGGATTAGCTGCTCCATCACCTTCCCAGGGATCAAAGAGACAGTGATCAGTCTGTAGTTCCCTGGTGCCTCTTTCTTGTCCTTTCGAAGATATGAGTGACATTTGCTTTCCTCCAGTCTTTGGACATTTCTCCCAGTCACCATCATCAATCAAGGATTGTTGAGAGAGATCTTGCAATGACATCTGCAAAATTCTTAACCCCTTACTGGGCCACAGCAAATAACAATACATCTTTTCCTGGTCTACCTTTTTTTCTGATTTGCAGTTCACCTTTGTGCTGGGAATAGAGCAGGAGATGGTGTTATCACATACACTAGTTGTACTTGTATCATATTGCACATGGTAAAACCATAGCTGTTTAAGATGACCTTGCTTGGGGATCATTGCTTAGGTAATCAGAATAGCAGAGGACAAAATTCACTCTAGGATGGAAATTAATGTTGTGGAGAGAATATAGGAAGATTTCTCCTATTACTTACCACTGCAGCCAATATAAAATCAGTGGTGTTTACCTTGCCATTTGTGGTTTTGCTGATGCAGCCTAGATTGTCACAGGCTACAGCTTCAACAAAGCAGTATTCAAAGTCTCTAATCTACGTTTGCATTACTCATTTGTTCTCACTGGCTGTACAGAAGTTTATTTCATACACATTTAAAGATGTGGCCAAATGTGCCTCTCCATTACCACTGTAATATTGATCAGAAGGCATTTTAAGCATCACTCAGCACGTACTCCACAAAGTTGGCAGCAGCAGTCTGTGCACAAAGTGCATCTCACAGCCTACTTTCAACAATCCCGCCCTTGCCAACAGCTTTCCTAGTGGAGAGTAAACATCTGCAGGCACTTTTGTGTACCTGTACAACTCTAATTATGGTCACAGATAGGATCTGTCTCTGTCCCTCTTACACATGTAAGTGATTATTGCTTATCTCAAAATCGGTTGGGCTTGGAAACATTGCTGCTTTTAAAACTTGTTTTGATGTGCTTCTGTTCCCCTGAGACCCTCTAGAATCCTTGGTGCAGCCAAAAACAGGAATGAGACCATGTTCATGTTTGCGGGCCACTGAAGTATCGGAACAGCTCACACCCTGGCACCAGGAAGATCACACTTGCAGCTTTTTATGAAGTGCAAAGAGTTTTGTTAAACAGTAATGAGTGAACTCACTTTGCATGTTTCTTCCTCTTCATTGTATCTTTGCTCTTTTAGTCTGCATTTTACCTGCAGTACCTGCAACACTCTTCAGTGACAGAAAAGGTATTCACCTCCAGGAAAGGAAATATCTGCAGATTTTGGACATACTGAAGTAAGTGGTTGGCTGTGAGGGAGATACGTATGCATTGGTGTTGCTTGAGGTGGAAGCAGGTAGAATTACACAAAGTACAGAGCAAAAAGACTAGTGTGACCTTCTGAAAACCATGTATAATGTTACATTCTCAGGCAGGAATATAAAGTTTGTAAACAAACACAAGAAGACTCCCACCATGGCCTGTTGGTGAGACATTTACCAAACAGTCTGAGTAAAATCTGCCCACAGAAAAGGATGAGGTAATGCTGCTATAGGTTAGCCTGAATGACTGTATCATAATTAAATCATAATGAGATAAGGGGCACTACAGCAAAAGAAATATACTAAGAATTGCCTCTGTATAGCATGAGTTTGTTGCTAATGCAGATTGCATTTCAAATCCACTTCAACACATGGCATACAGCCAGGGGGAAGAGTATGTGCTGTGAGCTCATCGTCCTGGGGGAAAGGGAGTGAGCTGCAGGAAGCTAACTGTATTGAACAACGAGCGCCGACGGGGTGAGCCTTCCTCTCAGCCAGTCAGTGGCTCCCAGTGGTTTAAGTGATTTCTACACAGAGGTTTTCATGGAAGTGTTTGCACCCACACTCTGACACTAGCTTTCTTTCACTCCTTTCTCTTTTTCTTTCTGCAATTAACTCTGCTGAGATTACTCAGTGCTTTAAAGATCATCCTTCAAACTACGGTCTTGCAGTGGCCATGACCTTGGATTCTTTACTAACCAGCGTATCTTAAAGTGCTCCTGGGGCATCTAATTCTTAATTCTCCCAAGCTTTTCTCTTACCACTCTTCTCAATGTGTTCTGAACTCAAGAAACATATACCACTCTACACCTCAGCATACACACTCCACCAAGACAAATGAGAGATCTGCTTATTTATACTAGTCAGCGGCAAAGGTGCCTGTTCAGTTTTTCTGGGAGTTGCAACTGAAGTCTTTCCAATTGAAAAGTTGTCTCTTCTTTTTTTCCATCTCGTTCAAGCAATTTGTCAAACTATACTATAATCAAACTTGTAATTTCTAATCTTTTCTTCACGGTGAGGGTGACGGAGCACTGGAACAGGCTGCCCAGGGAGGTTGTGGAGTCTCCTTCTCTGGAGATATTCAAGACCCGTCTAGACGCCTACCTGTGCAGCATGCTCTAGGGAACCTGCTGTGGCAGGGGGGTTGGACCCGATGATCTCTGGAGGTTCCTTCCAACCCCTACAATTCTGTGATTCTGTGATTCAGTAACATAACTAATTTCTTTCAGCTTAAAGTGGACCCACTTCACTTTAAAGTCTTTCTCTCTCTCTCTCTCTTTTTTTTTTTTTTTTTTTTGGAGGGGGGGATGTGCTGCAGAATATTGCACCAGTGCTTGCTGCAGTAGCAATCATTCTTGTCTCAAGAGGACATATTCTGAAAGATCTGTCTCATGACACATGGCTGATGAAGCAATTGCAGTTAGTTCAACGAGTAAAGTTTGGCTCCTGGGTCCAGGAACCTATCCAGATGGTTAGCTCCCTTTGAATCCCCTGGGAGTCCTCAGTAAACCTGGGAAGAGTTGAGACTATGGCATAAGTGAAGTGATACTTGTGCTTGAGCTCAAAACACTTGTACAATCTGAAATGTAGACAAATTTTCACACTATTCCTGCAGGTTTGTGTTTGGTGGCTTTTGCTATAACTTTGAGATTAGGCAAGTTCTTACTTTGTTTGGTTTTATGAAAGTAAACATGCCTTCAGCTAGTGTCTGAACTTTTGTGAATAACACCATGTTTTATCATGTGGTAAACTTCCTCCTTTGATGTAGCTGTTATCTTTGCTGTTGGGTCCTTATGTGAGACAGCTGTATGTGTCATCCACTTTCTTTCACACATCCACTGAGCTATGATAAGTGGAAGTGCTAATAACATCATGGCCTTAATTTCTTGGCTAAGGCATAAAAGTTGGACTCATTACTGGATACTGAAAATGATACCTACATCCTCAAGTGGCTACTTTTATCTCTGAATCCTTGGGTTTAGTCATGTTCCGCATGTCACAGGACCTGAGTTAGAAGGGTGCCACCTAGCCTTGGAACCATACTAGCTCCTAGCCTGAGACAGATCAGCATTACCATTGACCATAAATTATACCCAGTTTCAATGGCCACTGCACAGCTTTCCAAGCAGCAGGGAATCAGTGGAATGCTGCAGCCACGTGTTTTTCCCACGGTGCGTCTTCCATCCTGAAGCAATCAGAAGAACCCAAGGGAAGCTATGCAAGCAGCCAAGCAGAAAGCTGAGTAGTCAGGGAGAGAACAGGCACCTAAAATTTAATTTGTACTGGATCACCTACAAAGATGTGACCTCACTGCCCATTTAGAAGGAGTTCTGAGTCAGACACCATCCTGCTCTGTTATTATATTTTACACATCATTACTTTCTCTGTTTGTAATATATATTTCTTCAACAAGAATCCCCATGAGAAGCAGTAAAGAGCAAGACAATATCAAACTGTGCTAGGGCAGATCCTGTCAACCTTGTAATCCATCCCTGAGAAGTGCAACACCCGCCTGCAGTACGGAATAGAAATACTTTGTTTTCATTATAACTGATTGTGTTTGTTCAATCAAATTAAGGTACACAATAGCTCCGTCTAAATCAGAGCTTTCAGCTTTGTTTGAACAGGCAAAGGGAAACCTCGACCCTTTCAGTACAACCAAGAATTACTTATTCAAGCAGAAAGTCCCAAAAGCAAACATTCACAAAAGAGAAATCAGAATTTAAAACCTGTTAAAACCTTCAAGTTTCAGTGCAATCTGTTTTGTGGTCCCATTGTTTCTGCAGAATTCCCTCAATACACAGTCTAGACAGTACCCTTGACAGTCTTATCTTTTATTCATGGAAGATGAGGGGAGAGCAGGAAAAAGGGAGATGACCTGGCTGTTGCAGATTTTATTGTACACCACTCGCTTCTTCTTGTTTCTGTTTTGCTGACATCAGCGTGCTTCATCCTTTTGCATCTACATCCATCACCATATGTCCTCTGTTCACACACATGATCCTAGGGGAATCAAATAGCAAAGTATTTCAAATATCAGACATTCAGATTTCCCAATGTCCCATACACACATTCATTAGGTGCATTTCCCTCAACAGAATGGATGCAGGTTCTCACTCAAGTTTTAGACCTCTTTTCCACAAACCATGGGAACATGGGTTTTGGGGTCAGTCAATCTGTGTTCAGCCTGAGTTTACGTTGTCAGACCCACACAGTGTTTATGCAGGCAGTGACTGGCCTGCATAATTCAGAAGCTGACAGGCTTCCACTGCCCCCTCCTGATTGCTGGGGGGAAGGAGGGACATTTTTGTGCACTGCAAGTGACTTTCCTTTTTCTGCAACAGGAGCAAGTTGAGGCCAAGCTATCTCCCCAGATCCTCCTGTCCTCCCCTCGCTCCTCCACTGACCAAGGACTAACTCATCCACAGAGAAAATGTGAGCAGCGGCAACAGGGCTCCACACTGAGCAGGAGGAACACACCTTCGCAACATACCAGCAGCCTACAATTGTCCAAGTGCCACATGCTCCAGTCTACCTCAAAGCCACTCTTACACTGAGCAGAAGGAAATGTAGGAAAAGCAGAATACATGTGTTCTTCTGTCCTTGTGGGCACACTTCCTACCTTAATGGGGGTCTCTGGCTCCCCCATGAGAACTCTTTCAAGTCTCCAAAGCTTTAATGGAACACAAGCTGGATGCATCTTGTACCTAGTATCTTGTCATTGGTCTGCTTCCTAGACTAAAAAAAAAAGACAGCTCTGCTGGCGGCCATGAATTCTAGCAGAGAAGTGGTATTTTTGAAATAGAAAGCAAGGAGATTCCAAGGGAAAAACAGGATGCCTGATTGTGCACCTCAGGGAAGGACAGAGTAATGCCCGGTGGCAGTAAACCTCCGCTCACTGCTGAGAGACACAACTGCGGACACGGGTGTAAGGTGGGAAAATGACTGGAAACCCTAGACAGAGAGGAACATAAATAATTTGGTATTCTTCCACTTTATGCTGCACTAGAAATTATTTTCCAACTGCCACATTCTCAGACATCAGAGAATCAGGAAATTCAACCTTCTCTCCCTTTTAACATGTTACACTTTGGCAGCTCACAGCAGTTCATTTGGCAGGCATGTGTACCAAATGTTCATTTCGGTCTTGTAACAGATGGAGTATATCACGCACAGGACTGCATGCCCCACGTACAATATCTAATACTTGAACTAGGAAAGGACATCCAGCAGATCCCACTGACCATAAAACTGCTTCCATATCACTAGAAGGGAAGAAGTCTACAAATGAGTTAGAAGTAAATATTTGTCTCCATGATGAATAAATGTATATGCCTGACTCCAGCAGCCTTTGTTTTAACGCAAGCAATTTATTCCTGCATTCGTATTTTACTTTGGATATGTCCCACCTGAAATCTAAACCTAAATAATTAAATTTCCTTTGAGCTGCCTACATTTATAGTATAATTCTTGCAGGAAGAATGAGTACCAGATCATTTTGCTAGCTGTTTGATTTCAGTGGCTTTTTTGTTACATTGTTATATATCCCAAAATAAAATATTAGCCACACAAAACTGACAGGAACCACTGGCTTTTGACTGAATTACAGATTAAAAAGTGTTACCCAAATCACAGATCAAATCTAGAGTTACTAGCAGTTTCATGTACAACTTACAGAACGTTTTTGGAAATGCTCCTAGGAGACTGCTGGTTTCCGAGTGCCCACAAGAGCTTAGCTGATGGATCTGAAGAAAGCACCCCTCAAAACATGGCAGCTGCCAGGTGCATGTCTACTGCTAACCAGGAAGGGACAAGAAGAGAGCAGAATGAGGAAAACAACAGAAGGAAAAAAATATTAAAATATAAACACTGATGGGCTTATTATTTATATATTCAGAAACTTAAGGAGGGATTCATACAGCTGTGAATCACACAGCAAGTTAGAAGCTACGCACGAGTTCAGTTTCAGAGTCTGTCAGATGGTATAAAAGCATTTATTGATATCACTGGTCCAGCCTGAGGATGCCCTGCTATTTGAACAGCAGTCATTCATGTGTGTAGTGTTACAGATTTTATCACTGAATTATAGATAGTGCTGTGAGTACTACAGCTACTCAAACACCAATATGAGCCATAAACAGAAAATTCTATCTTATTCACTGCAGAGCTGTACTTAAGAAACAGACTGTGGATCCGTTTTCTGTTCTGTGATCAACATTGCCTCACATAGAACAGGGATGACTGTAGTGAAAAGGAAATTACTGTGACATGTGTGCTGCAGTGTTAGATGCTGCATACAGAGATCACAGGAGACATCCTCCCCTTCCCTGATGTATCTGGTGAAAAGTTAATTTCTGCATTTTTTTATACATGTATATATGATTTCTGCTTATAGATGTATCCTGATATGAAATAAGTCTGGTGTATAGCAAAAGATAACGTTTCATTTGGGAACATAATGACACATTGCTTGACTTGTCTGATCTGAATTATCTGGTGGACAAGTGCATATCCAGATAGACAGTAAACATACATAAATTGAATATGCTTATAGTACAGGAAGGCTCAACAAAGTAGTTGACTTTATTTGTTTTTCTCTTATTGACGATAACAATATTAGATCAACAAGAAAAACTCTAGAAAAAAAGTACTTTTCAAAAAATTCATTTCTTGCTGCCATAGAAACAGTCTTAAACTGAGTGAAGAAGAGGTAAAAAGTTAGCTTTCACTAAATTCTCACATTCCAACAAGTTATCTAGGCCATGGAGACAAGATAATAGCAGGGGAAACAGCAACTCTCAATTCCTGGAAAGAGAGAAAGAATTTACAAAGAGGAATACTTCTGTGTTCAGCCAAGCCTTATCTCTTTGCTCCAAGTGCAGATGGATTTTATTGTAGGGAAAACCAGTGTCAATAACGCAAATAAGTTCACACATTTCTGTTAAGATACCTAACTGTTGTTTATAACAACATTAGTAAGTAGACGTGTTATTTCAGTATGAATGTATTACAAAACCTTTCAGGCATGAAAATTCAATCCTGCTTGAGAACTCAGTTGCACCCATAAAACAAGTTAGAGCAGGCAAAACAAAAAATAAGAGTAAGAAGCACAGCAGATTGGCCGTGGCCAGTCAAAGTTTTCTCTGCTCACACACAGACATGTGAATCTCTCCAGTTCTCCTGTGCAGATGAAGCTTGACACGGAACTTATTTGTACCCCACTATGCTGGAGAACTCTTCAGGACAGGGGCTCTTAACTGTTAGCCACTGGTAGAGTGCTGAGGACTGTGGAACCTTAAGCATGACTGGGGCCTCATGGGGCTTTTCTAGTGATAATAATGACTAAAGGGACAAAGGTGTTGGTGACAATGCACCTCCGGCAGACGCACAGAGCTGTTACTGACAAAAGGGCTGCAACAGACAAATTATCAAGCCTGAGTTGCCTGAGCACTTTGCTTTTACTGGGGCGTTTTCATGCCTCCATAGGCACTTTATCCAGCATTCCTGATTCACAGTATATGTGCAAGACATCAGCTGGTCTAAGCAATGCCATGTTGTTTTGCACTGAGAGGAGTAAAGCATGTTTGTTTTTGCAGTAGATATAACTCCAGGAATAAAAGGATACACAGGTGCAATATATACAGAAAGTGTAGGACATGTCTACACAGTTCAGTGATGGTAGTGCAGAACTTGCCCTGTCCACAACCATGACTTGGCCACCTGCAAGCCAGGTCTTCTCTATAAGCCACAGAAACAAACCGACACTGTGCTGTGCCTGTGCCCTGCTGAACAGTTAATAATAACTCATGGTTATTGTCAAAGTTAGATGACATATGTCACAGATGAAGAAGTGATTACTCTCAGCTTATCTGTCACATAGCAAGCAGAAGTGGCAGGAAAGGCAGTATGTCCCCCTTCAGCAGCAGCAGACCATCATTAACATGACCTCACATGAATGTGAGGGAGCCAGCAGTTGGGGTACAGCCCAGTCTCTTACAGAAGTACCAAAAAATTCAGGTGCAAAATCCTGCATCTAGCCCAGCTAAGATCAAAAGGGAACATGAAAAAGAGCTTGGATAGCCATATTCCTATTGTTTGACCCACCTGAGAGCACAGCAGAATCTAGTTTAATCTAGCAGAATTTAGAATCTAGCAGAATCTAGCAGGTACAAACCTATACTGTGGATTTGCTGTGGGGTTATTGCTGTACATAGACTGAAATCTGATCCTTGAAACTGCTAGCATCTTAAAAAAAAAAAAAAAAGCACAACAACAAACAGGAGTGGCTTTAGCCAATTTTCACTCACTGTTACCAAAGCTGTGCAAAAATAGTAATTAGATATCTGTACTTACATCCACATGCATGAACAAACCATTAACATTTTTGTTTATGTTTACTGAAGATCTCAACCATCACTTAAAAGGAAGATTAAGACAATAAAAATGTGTCAGCCTTTGGGCTGGTATTAGTCCTGAAGGCCTTTGCTAAAACTGCGAACAGAGGTGAAGCAACTACAAGTTTGAACTAGATAACATCGGAAGCCATCTGCTTTCTTCACAGACTGTATTTCACTCTTCTCTCCTTTCCATTTGATTTAAACCACGCTTTTAATCCTGGTTCTATCAGTGCTGCATTTTCAAAGAACATTTCTCATTATATAGAAAGTTTCAATATAGGTGAAAGTAATGAAAAAGTCATTTATTTACAGCTTTGGGGCAATTCACAGAAACTTGCCCAGTGACTATGCAGGTTCCAAAAAACAAATCATTTGAGTTCTCCAGGTCTGAGCTCCTTGACAGGTTATGTCTTGGCAAGCATCTATTTCAACCTTCCAAATATTTGATAGAATTTGCATGGTTTTTTGACAGCTCAGCTCAGTGTTGCTGGGAGCTATTATTCCACTGCAGCCCTGCTTCATTCTGCTCTGTCTGCTCAGCCACACTCCATCTGATGTGGATAAGGATTTTAAGACCAAAAGCTTCAACAGGAATTTTGCACTGTCTCCAAGTCTGATGCCATTCTTTTCAGCCCACACAGTTTGGGCACAACTTTATGGTGTCGACTCACGAAGACAGGATGATGCTCTTAGGTGGCTACAGGAGTTTTGTAGCCATTTTTCTGCCCTAATATTTTGGAGGTTACCAACATGTAACACTGGCATCTGAACTCTAGGCGAAACACTGCCACACCATTCCAGTTCACAAACTGGAATAGTAGCTGAACTTGGCTCAAGTTTTATATAACCTCTGAAATGGGCTGGAAATAGCAGTGGCTCAGCTGACTTCACTGGTCATCCACACATTCCTTGTCATAAAGATGGTGATCTCCAGGAGGGGCTAGAAAACAGCTGGGGGCAGTACATCTTCAGCAGTGGGACTCAAACCCACCGTATCAGCCCCGTATGACATATGCTGATTGTCCAAAAAGATCAACTGTTCATTTGACCTCTACTCCCACTTAATAATAAATATCTTATCACACAGTAACAAATTATTTTTATGCTTCTTTATCTTGTTTTACAAGGCCTTTGCTAGATTCCCCTTTGATTAAGATAATCATATTCCCTCAGTGGCCAAGGCAACTCCTTCCCACCTGTGTCTGCTCCTAGAACAAAGGTTTTGAGTTTAGACCCTTCTATTGTCACTCACACCCCACTCTTTCTAACCTTATTGTGCTGTGGTGTGGTCTTAATGATATTTCCTCTTCCAAACTGGAAAAGGTGACAATGGATTTGCTTTTTAATCACTATCACTTCCTGAGAGTGCATGGGACTGGCATTCTTTGGCTTTAATTAATTGTCTGTTGTATTCTAGATGACATTTAAGAACACAATTTCTGATCTGAATAGCACGAGAGCTGCCTATTTGGAAAAATCACTCTCTTCTCATGGGATACTGTTACTGCTTCGCCAAAGATGCTTCTCCACCTGGAGTCCTGAAAAATAAAAGAAATGGAATGATGTCAGATGCCTTCTTCTAAGCTCCAGAACATCTTTTGACTAAAACAACCTGGGCTTTTTCAGAACACTGCAATGGGTATTGTTAGAGACTTGAACTTGGGAAGTTCAACCATTTCCCTTCACTGAAGATAGTTGTAGAATATGTTAAGTACATTTTCCTGCAGAAAACAAAGACAAAGGAATCCTGTTGCTCTAGGTAAAAGAGATTTGATATATTTTTCTTCTAAGCATGAACAAATGCTGAGCAGCTCAAATAGGAAAGGACTGAGATGCTAACAGAGTAAGACAGGAAAGAATTTAGATTTACTTGGGGCTCACTAAGAGACAGAAAGGCAGGCTTGGTCCCAAATTAAAAAAGGCTACAGTGAGAAAATTATTGGATTCCACTGCCCAAAAAATCCAAGATTTTTGTGTCATTGCGAATAAATAAAACAAAATAAACCAACTCAGCTTTATTCTCAGTCTCTCCTGGAATACCCTAAAAAGCCCCAAATGTTTTCTACTTGGACAAAAAGGCAGGCAATAACCTGTGTTATGTCTTCTGGGAAGAAGGAGAATCTGTGTGGGTAGATCTATTCCCTGCTGTTCTACATTTGTTCACATTTCTGATGGGTGTATTCTGGTTAATTAAGCTTTAAATAATTTGTTATTTAAATAATTGCCAAATGATTTAATTGTTAAGTAATTGTAGGGTTTAGATCTGGAAAGAGGTGGAAAAAAGAAATAGCTTAGTTGCCTACAGACCACACTCAGTCAGGTATTACACACATCTCCGACTTTCTTCCTTTTCTTTTCCCCATCTCTCAGGAAGATGGTAATCCATAACTGGACTCCAAAGATACCTTTGCTTCAGTCATCTGACTTTTCCCTCTCTGTTACTATAACCAAGATCTAATCATTACTTGGAGGTGATGGAAGCTTTTCCTAACAGAAAAACAAGGAAAAAAATGAGCAAGAGAGACCTTGTTTTATAGCCCATCCAGAAGACCAACAGCTTTACCCCTTCAATACAACTCCCCAGAAGCCTGTTTTGTAAATAAAGCCAGACCCAAATTAAAAGAAAAAAAAAAATCAAATCTAGTTAAAAGAGATTTACAGAAAGAGCTTGAAAGTTCTCTCAGCTTTTTAAACTGTCCATTACTGACTTGTGTATGAACCGTATCAAACTAAACATCTTTGTTCAAAAATAAATATAATCCTCATTATCAAAATGAGTCTTTGATTTCTCTCTATCCGTCATTCTTTTCTCTACCCACAGTGGATTGTTCATGCGTACAGAAGAAAAGCTTTTCTGCCAAAAAAGTGCCAGCAAAACTATGTGTTAAAGAGCCTCTTCCTGTTTTACAGAAAAGCAGAGCTAAGAATGTAATTACTATGGATGGTGCATGGAAAACAGTAGTCTTACACGTCCCAGTTTTCCATGATAGACTTTTTGTATCATATTCTTCCCAGTAATTTCATGGCTTGTGCATTTAAAGGGGGTATGGAACTCAAGTTCATTACAGGTGTTGTTGACTAATAACGACAGAGAATAAAGTCTACTTTTAGATCTAGCTAGCTAACAAGAAGTGTAATTGTTTATAGCTGATGTTCCAAGACTCAGATGTTGCAATAATTGCAATGAATGGTCTGAAGTGCAAGAAACAGATGCCATAAATGAGAAGACACAAAAATGTTGCACTAGTCTACTTAAAGTTTCACTTCAAAATATCCTAGCTACCTTTAAAAATGATATAAAATCTCAAAATTTAAAGCTGTTCTTCCTAAAGAACTACTGGAATTACGCTTCACCCATTTCAAAAAAAAAAAAAAAAGATAAAAAAGATAAACAAACAAACAAACAAAAAAAACCACATCACTTCCTTTTTTACCATAGAAAGTAAGTAGTGCTTGGGGAAATTTCACTGGGAACTTTCAGATTAGTCTGTCTCTTTAGCTTGCTCACATTACTCTTCATTCACATGGAATCACTTAGGTTGTTCCTGGATGTGATCCTGTCCAGCCTCTTACCCAAAGCAAGGCTGGCTTCCATTTGGATTAGGTTGCCCAGGGCCTGACCCAGCTGAGGACATAGAATCTCCAAGGATGAACATTGCACATCTTCTTGGGGCACCTGGGCCAGTGTTTAACAATTGAATTGATGAACAGAATTTTTGCCTTTTGTCCAGTTAGAACCTCTTTTGCTTCAGGTTGGCACTGGTGCCTTTTGTTTTTCAAGCATACATCCCTGAGAGGATCGTGGTTTCATCTGCTCTACAGCCCGCATTTTGCAGCTGAAGACTGCAATAAAATCCACCCTTAGTCTTCTGAAAACTAAGCAGAATGAACCCATCTCCCTCAGTCATGGAATAGGTTATGTGCCTCAGGAATCTTACAGCCCTTCTGCTTGACCTCTCTAGAGCTCAGCAGTATCTTCCCTGTAGCGGGGTCCCAAAATTGGATACAGTACTCCAGGTGTGGCCTCACAAGTGCATAAACAGAAGGGAATAACCACTTAGTTGGACCAGCTGGTTGCATTCTTGCTAGTGCAGCTCAGCTTTCTTATACAGTGCCCACCTTACTCATAGTGCTGCTAGTACTCAATATTTGTCTCTATAGGCACTCGGGATCCAGATGGGCCAAAAAGTATATTGATGTAAAGCCCATTTGAAATAAGATCTATGGTATCACTTCTCTAAGGAACTATTAAACGAGTGTTTAATGTAATGTCTCTTCAGAGATTGTCTGATGAGGGGAATAAATCTAGATGTCCAAATCTAAGATCATAAACCCTTAAACCATGTAACATGGAAATCCTCTTATTTCAAGAGCTCTTCCAGCCTCAAGTGTCCAGCCCCTAAAAGCATGCAGAAAGCAATGGTTGGTACAGTTCCAAAATAGCATGGGATTAGAAACTAAACCAAACATCAGAATTTAAACTGTTTTGATGACAAGGTACTTGTCACTAGGGCTGTTCTAAATTGTTAATTTACTCTAAGAGCCACTAGTAATTGGAGACTGATTTTTGCTAACAATTTGAAAGGTGTAGTGCATCATGGAACATTTCTTCTGTTCTGCTCAGACAATTGTACATATTGGTCAGGGTGGTAATTTCTTTACATGAATAGCTGGTGACATGTTGGGTACTCCTACGTATAAAAACTTCATTTATTTCAAGATATTTCCTAAACTTATTCACTTGTTTACAAAAACAAGTTTTACAATTAAGTGAGAAACAGTGGAGAATGAGGTTTCTTTTCTTCCTTTATGCGTGCGCCAGATTCTTGTTACTAAAAAGAGCTTCCCAGAATGGGCAGTCTATTTAAATATATAGATACGACATAGTTACATAGTTACTGGTCTTCTGAATAAATGATGGCCTTGGATAAGACAGTTTTCTCTAACTTGCTTTACACCATCTTTTCTGAAGCATAAACTACTTGTCTGCTAAGTTAATGTCAAACATAAGATATAAAAAAAGGAAGATGATTTATTTTGTTTTCTATGGCAGTTTTCAGGAAGGACCTAAAATGCCGTCTGGATGAGATCTTATTCATGAGATGTTTTCTCAAAGTCTATCTAGGCTCAAGTAGTGATTTTGATAAAGCTTAAAAAAATCATGTGCAGATTGAACTAATAGTTTCTCAGGTCACCTGCCAAAAGATTAGAGCAATTAACTACATAACTCTCAAGCTAAAACAAAGCTCACAGTTGTGAGAAAGCACAAGCACAAAATGAAGGACAGAAGGCGAATTCTACTCATGTTGATAATACAAACTACAGGATTAATTGTCTCAACCTTGGGGTAGAAAAAAGTGAACAAACAGCTGTTTGCCAATGTAGTTAAAGGCTCATGACTGAAAGGCAGATCAGGGAGAGCAAAGACAGTGCACTGTTCACCTCTCTCAAACCCTACATTAAATTTTCTTTGTTGATAAGTCAGCATCTTCATTTGCACTTCTGGAAGTTTACCTCTGCAAGTCCTATACTGCTTCCACACTGCAGCAAGGTCTCTAGAAATGTTGATCAGTGTTATAATGTGAGTTAAATACATATTTTGCCTTGGGGAAAAAAAAAATAAACACTATTTTTTTAAAATATAGTATTAAGCAAAAGACTGTGGTCATCCTAAAGAAGATAGATATTTAAGAGAAACTAGAGTACAAAGCCAAGCAGGCTGAATTGTCCACATTTGACTAATTCACAGAAAATAATACCTAGCTGTATTTCAGTCTCAGCCTTTGTAAAAACAGCTATTAGAACAATCAAACATTCATCTACCAGAACAACTTTTGCACCCACCTCACTAAAAAATCATCAACAAAATATACTGTAAAAATTGCTTATGATTCCTAAATATACTATTGAAAAAAAAGAAAATCTTAATTAATCTTTCAGAATTCACAGTGTTCTACTCATGACAGAAATGCATTTAACTGAGTAGATTCTCTTTAAGATCTTAAGGTCATATGTTGTCAAATAAACTGCTTCCTAGTTAACAAACTTGGAAAAAAAAAAAACCACCAAGAAAATCCTATAACAGTATGATAAAGTAACAAATTAATTTCTTTTGTCTTCTTATAGTCAACAAATATTATAACAAATGAATGTACTGATAGTAATGTCCCCCAGAACAAGGCAAGGGGACACATCCAAAAATGAAAGTATTCACAGCAAAAACATGAATCTAAGAAAGAAGAAAATTTTTTAAGGGAAGAGAAATATACCTTGCGTACAAGGAAAAGCAACAACCCATATCACGTGACTGCTCTTTTCAATCAAAATTAATAAGCCTTTTCAATGTCATGTATTAAATACGTGCAAAGAGGTGCTTACAAATTATATTAATAGAAATTGCTTAGCAACTTATTTCAAATAACAGATAAATACAAGGAGACCACAAATCCTTCACTATTAATTAATAGAAAGAGAACATATTCATTGAATAAAGGATTTGAATCAAATTATTGTCTTGCATCTCCCAGTTCAAGTTTCCATGACAACTTTTTTTGCTCATGAATAGCAGGTTACGAAGTAGTACAAAACTATGATTCAGATGTACTCTACATTTTATTTGAGTTTATAAAGTAGGAGGCCCAGCAAGAAGAATAAAAAATACATGCTCATGACGTTCATTTTACAAAGTATATCAGCGTGCATTACAGAAGACAGCATAACTGCGATGTGACTAATTCTTCCAGTGTAAACTCCTGACTGCTGACTATGATGGCAAACACTGAAAAAGCACCACTTGGGGTTAGCTGAAATTCATCATTCCAAATCAAACTTGTGTTTACGAAATATTTAATTGCTATAAAGGAACCTAGTGAAATTTACTTCAAATTTGAACAATTTTTGCCTGAGACTGAAGTATTTCCATATACAGTGAGTCTAATCTTGACAACTGCAAAGGAGTTAAAACTCCTGTTAACTTCAAAGCATCACTAGATGAATGACCAGCAGCAGAAAATCCAACAGGCTATTCCATTCTTATTATGTGAGCTGAGTGTTATATGAAAAGCAAAATGTTCATGGTAAAAGTATCTTCTTTGTCCTTCCACTGACTGTGGTGTCATCAAATGGAAACTATTTTAGGTAAATATATGATTTTGGGGCCTTTAGCCCCTTTGTATCAAAAAATATCCAAATTTTTGAGGATGACAGGATTAAAAGAGATTAATTTGATACAACATGAGCCAAGTAATATAAATACTTTACAATATAAATAAATGGACTGGACTTCTTTTTCTGGATAAATTCCTCTTACAGAAACTCCATTCTCTACTTAAACCCATCAATTTGAAAATCGCCTACAGATAATAGGGTAGATTTAAAAGAAAGCATTTGTAAGTATCACAAAAGAGGTGTTCAGCTTTCCCAGAGGACACATCTTTTTTTCTGTCTCCTGAAGTAGTTCTGAAGACAGGTGCAGAGACACATAAGCTTGCTCAGCACAGCTTATTAACTCAGGCTTAGAGCGATGGTAATGAAGCTGTACGATCTGCTGGCCAAAGCTGGCTCACTTCCAGGCAGCTTTAAGTGCAGTCAGATCAAACGTGTTAACTTTTTGCATTTGTCCATAAAAACGTACTCATAGCCAACATTTCAGTTTCAGGCATTCATTCTGTCTCATTTTTTAGAAGCTGAACATGAGATACAGCAGGAGTGAGTTTTAGAGACGCTAAGCACTGTGTGCTTTTAGGCATCAGCTATGTTAACTCCCAGGCACAGAGCTGAGTTCCTGAGTTTAGTGAACACATTTGAAAAGACTGCCATTGGTCAGTGGTTTTCAACCTGAGGATTCACACATTGTATCTAACTATGAAAACCAAGCCTCTTCTCAACAGGTTAAGCTGAGAGTCATCTAAAAAATGAATCTGTCTAAAAAGTCATCATGAAAGAGTCATCTATGGGAGTGCTATCTAGAGAATGTGCAAGGTGAGAAACACTGGCAGCTCCACCAGGAATGCAGTCTGTTCACTGCCATGGAACACCACTCGCCCTCTCCCACTGACAGCACTGAGATTTCTCATCCTACTGAGTTGCTGAAAACACAGATCATGTGCACAACTTTTTCTGCCCTCTATTTGTCAGTAACATTTGTCTCTATGACGGAAGTCTGTGCATGGCATTGTTACTTAGATTTCTGTATCTGAACAGGGCATCTGCTTTCTGTCTTCTAGCGCTAATGAATATTTACTCAAAAAGATTGTCACCAAGAACTACATCAATCTGTTGCAGAGAAATGCTGATTTCAAGTGTTTCAGAGTGTTTGCCTGAGGCACTCATTTGACCAATATCTTTCACTTATTTGTGAAGAACATATTTTTAGGCACTTTTAACCAGCTTCTGTTGTTATCTTTTGTCCTTCCGCAGAGACATTAAGACATTAGAATGGATTTCTGTAAATAAAAAGAAGGTTTATCACATCACATTTGTATCACAAACTCTTTCCCCACTTAGTCTGTACACAGTGTTTCTCAGGACGTGTTTAGAATGACTGATTTACTAACATGGGTCAAAGTCACAAGACTTAGATAATGTCCCAGTTCTTAACTCTGTTGTTGATCTCAACACAACTTAACAAGACGTAGAAAACACGCAGCACAGCTGGGTCCCAAATAGCCGATCTTTGTATTTTAAAGGCAAGCTCAGTTGTTCTTGTATCACATATACAGTTATCAGTCATTTCTAGGAAAAAAAGAAAAAAAAAGTATTAGAAATACTACTAAATATTACTAAAAATCAAGGTATTATGCAACTCCTCATGATGTCTCTATCATGTCATCTCTCTTCTGTACGCAAACCATATGTTATAAAAACAGAATATACAAATGCTAAAATCTGACAGTATTGCACAGGATCTGTGATTTTTCCCTCTGCTTACAACATTTTTGTTTTACATATCACGTATCCAAACTACTGCATTACAGAGAAATCATAAAGCCATCAACAAATTATATAAGCTAGCTTTTCAGAAAAACAACAACAACAACAACAACAAAACATGGTGTTGATGGTGATATTTTTTAAAACATATCAGTTTTCAAACATACTAAACATTGCAGCTTTAAAGTCTGTTTTCTCATAAACTTCCACAGGTAGAGCAAATACTAGATTAAATTATATTAAGAATGGCTGATAAATGAAGTTAAATTTTGAGAAAACAAAAAACTAGATGATTATGTATTGAAAGAGAAAGGGAAATATTTCTTTGTCATGCTCTTTTTTTTTCCTCAATCATTCGTTGTGTTTAGAGATTTCAAAAGTCTGAATAAATCTTGCAGGTGATAAATTAATAGGAAATGCATATTACCATGACCAAAGTCACCAGATAAATTGAAGGGAGTTAGCTGATTTATCAGGTGAATAATCTTGCATTCACATAAACTTATAGGTGGGCTGGATTGAATACAGCATAAGTAAGTTTCTCAATTGAAGTTTTATCTGCAAAATACTTCAGTACTGCAGTACCATACAAAACATGTGAGCTCCAAGATAAAGAATGGCATTCTCTTTTGCACAGTGTAATGGCTAATTTATATCTTATGACATTACACATCTTTATTTGAAAAAAAATAAATAAATCCAGAGAATATTCCTAATATGTAACAACCTATATGTGCCATCTTTTGGAACTAAACCTACATCCTGCCAGTTACCTTTTCTATCAAGAATATGGTGAGATAAACACATGGTAACTATCTTTCTTTACACAAAGGCTTGATTTTGCTGTTTTAGGTTAACTGCAGAGCAAAGCACACAAACAACTAAACCTCAGTAGAAAGTCAAAAGTAGTCAATTAGCTCCATTTTATGCAAATAGCTTGGTGAACCATACTGAACTGTAGCAATGAAGCAGTAAATATTTTCAACTCATAATAAATGCTTTGACTAATTTACAGAATGTGTCAAGAAATATTACCAGCATTCACCCCACTACAAATTTATTTGTGTGTGTACACCTGCAGAAGAGGTTTAGAATCACAGAATATCCCAAGTTGGAAGGGACCACAAGGATCATTGAGTTCAACTTCTGGCTCCACACAGCACCATCCAACAATCAGACCCTATGTCCGAGAGC
>VXAA01001400.1:6545-26545 GCA_013399115.1 Anseranas semipalmata
TGCCCCCCCCCCCCCCCCCCCCCCGAAAACTGACATAAATTACATGACAAAATGTTAACCTATTCACCAGAATTCAGATATTTTGCTTTATCACCAGAGGGTATAGCCTGACAAAAGCTCCCCTGCAATCACAGCAACACAACAGATCACTGTTTCTTCATCTTCAGTAGGCTGCTGATTAAAATGGGTGATGGACATCACCTGGTCTGTGATCTGATTGAAAATGAGCCTGGCACAGCCACACAGGTGACTGGAATAAAGAAGGAATTAACACAGAGTATTTAAACGAATTCACCTTGCATCCAACGTACAAAGTGTTACTATGCTGTGTTTTGCCGGTGACTATCACTTGAGTTGACTCTAGGAAAGAAACAGTCATTTTTGAAGGTATTTAGGACCTTAGTGTGACTTTTTCCTCAAAGCACGACCATCTCTGGGACTTCAAAGCATACTGCTAAGAATGGCTTCATTAAAACATTTACGGAAATAAAAAATAATAGAAAATAGAGGCATTTGCGAAAATGTTGAAGGTTAGCCCCAGTAGACAGCTGAGCCCCAGACAAGACCCTTACTTACTTCCCCTCCCAAGCAGAGGGAGCCACTCCAGATTCGTATGGGCCAAGAACACTTCTTCCACCTGTGAACAAAACTGACCAATAACAGTCACTGACATTTGACAGAAGTTACTGAAACACCACAATCAAAGTTTTGTTACCGTAAAAGCCAGTCGAAGAAACTCTCTAAGACTCAATTTTGGAGTTTTAGAAAGCAGGCATTCTTTTATTGCAGCGCTAGATGCACAGGGGATAGTTCCTCCTATCGTGCATACCATTACCTACATCAAGTAAAGCTTATATTGCTCTAATACATACATATTCATTGTATTTCCCAAAATTGTCATACATATTCATGTCACTCCCCAACTTATTGTAACTCCCCAGTTATTTCCATAGTGTCCACCCCTTTTGGGCAAGCGCTGTTAAATGGGTCGGTGGTCTTTTGGGGTCTTTGAGACCCTCCGGTGGTTGTTTTCTTGGTGTCCTCTAGTTGAGCTCTCCCTTTACGCATGCGCAGTGGGGGTCATCCCAGATGGTTCATCTCTTTTCCCAGTTATCTGGTCCTAAACTGGTCCTAGCAGGTTTTTAATTGCAAAGCTCGGCAAGGCCTAAGGCTTCTTATCTATTTGTGCCTACTAATAAAGCTCAAGGTTTTCTTATCCTTTTCGTACATACCAAAGTTTTGAAGTTGCTCAAGCAACCATAATTTACACACTACAGAGGTACAGTGGAGCCTTTGTTCAAGGGATCAGTTTACATCTGCCGTTGGCACAGGAGGCAATGCAGATCTCATGGGTTGGCCAGTATTTCACAGGCGCTTACTCCAAGCTGTTTAACATCTGTAAAGGATGGTAATAACCTCAACCCTACTCCTTCCTCTCCCTCAACCTAATTTAGCTGATTTCTTTTTCAGAATCCCATCACGTCTCTCCACTTTTTCTGAACTTCGTGGAGACTAGAGGCAATGAAAACACCTGATGCCATAAAACGCTGCATTAAATGTTGTATTATTTTTCCCATCGAGTGTGCACCCCTATCCGATGAAAGGATGGCAGGGATCCCCCCAGTGGAAGAGAGGGGGATTGGAGAGCCCAACAGAGGGACAGTCAACCAGACAAATGGATGGAGACACAAAGAGAGACAGGACACTGAAGAAGAGCACAAGAAAAAGATGGAGGCAGGGGTAGGTGGAGGGGTGGGGAATGCAAATTGAGGGAGAGGTGGGGGGAGGCTGGGCAGTAGGACACTCACCGCAGCTCCAGCTCTTGGTGCCGCCAGGAGGATTTCACGGTTCAGATCCTTCTTGCTCACTCTCTCCTCCAGCTTCCTCCTCTGTAAAGATCTGGTGGCTCAGCTATCACCCGTCTAAGAAGGTATGTTGGGGTCTTGCACACCTTACGTGCGCCAAAGCTCCGCCAGCCTCAGCCAGATGCAGCCCCGGCCCCTGGGCCGCCGCCCCTCCACCCTGCCCCGGGGCTCCCGCCTCTCCCTGCCCACGGGTACCCGTAGGGGCACCCATGGGAAAGGCCCCGCTCCCAGCCACGGCACCCCCCCGCGGCCGCGGACCCCAAATCCAACATGGCCGGCGGGAATCCCAGCAGCACAGGACTACAGCTCCCAGCATGCCTCGGGACAGAACAGCCCACCTGACCGCGCGGGTACTCTGGAACGCACAAACCGCCGCACCCCGCCCCTCTCCGCTGTCCTCCCTGGGCTTCTTGCCGCTGCCATCCCCCTCGTCCCTTTCCGCCCGGGCTCTCCAGCCGCAGGACCGAAAAGCCCCGCGGAGCGAAGATCCCGCCACCGCCGCACGCCGGGTCCGGCACGCCGCAGCCCCGGCCTCGATCGGCATAAGTGCGATTTCCCCAGGAGCCACCAACCGCGCGGCACCCCGGCCTGCCCGGTGCCTCGCCCCACGCACCGTCCCGTGGGTGCCCCCGACCACCAACCTCGTTTGTGGCACCGTGCTTCAGCGTCCTGTCCCTGGGCCGGCGACGCCGCTACGGAGAAACGCGCCCGACTGCGGCGCCGACACGTTGCGACGAGCAGCGGCACCCCTGCGCGCGCCCATGTCGGCGGCCCTAGCGCGCGTGCGCAGTGCCTGTCGTTTGCAGTACTGCACTTCGGTCAGCAGGCGGTAGCAGAGAGCAAACCGGTGCTACCGCGCACGCTGCTGTTGTTCACCAGAGGTCTGTAAGAAGCTGGAATATTTCTTGTATTTTTTTCTTATAGCATATCCTGAATTGAGGATGAGTTCACGTGTATTGAAAAGTTGCATTAGATTTCATTTTAAGTGGTTTCAGAATCAAATGTGGAACTTGATGCCCCCATCCAGGGATGAAGGCAAGCTGTAGAAGTTTCACGTTTGTTTTGTAATTACTTTGCCTGCATTTATATATTCTTAGAAATAAGCATCTCTCAAGGATCTTCACAGCACTGTGATTAGGAGTTAGCTTGTATGGAAAGAAAGCTTAATAAAACTTCATTTCTGTGCTACTTGTCAATGTACCAAGCTGTACTACTGGGCAGTAGCTACCTCAGGTTTTTGATCTGTTCCTGTATTGTGTGGATGGCTGATGTCCCAAAAGAGCAGCTCAGAGAAACGGTTTCATCAAAAAGCAGGAGAACTTTAAGGAAGAGAGCAGACTGGATAAACAAACACAAGGGCCAGCCGTACCCAGAGGAGGTGAAGACTGGACATGATTTCCAACCAAGATTTGCTGCAAACCAGAATAAGAAACCACACCAACAGTCAGTTAGCATTAATTCTTTTACTTATTTCTCTCAGGCTGAGAATATAAATCCTACTATAACGAGAGACAGTACCTGGGCTGCTGGCTTGTACTCATCTCCAAAATGATGAGCTAACATACAGCCTTTGAGAGAGCACAGCCAGAATGCTGGTGCTGGTTCAGCTAAAGAAGAATCGGCCAATGCAAAAAGACTGAGAAGTCCTTGGACGCAGTTGTTTACCCAGGATTCAGAGGGGAACAGATTAATTTCTCACCACTGCCAGAATGTCCAAGCTCCTCAAAAGGATGAAAGCAGTGCTAATAGCCGGCTGACTAGCTCTCCATGCAAGGATTGTTCCAATGATGCTGCAAACAGGAACTTGAGCAAACGGGGGGAACATCAACTAGTTGTGTGCCCTGATATACTGTTCACACAGGATTCAGAAGGAAACAGATTAAACACTGGTAAGCATGAAGCCTCAGGAAAGCATTTTTTAATAAGAAAATGGTCAGAATTAAGCAAGCATAACCATTGTTTTCATATATATATATACATATATATATATGGTCTAGCCAGCGTATGCGGTAGACTCGTGCAACAGACAGGATCTCTTTGTGCTCTGAAATTTTGCTTTAATGAAAATGAAAATAAAATTTTAAAGGAGTATGTTTATAATGGCTTGACTGTTTCGATCATGATTACAGCCTGTGTGGCTAAGGCCTTGGCTCTAGTACAGCTGCCAGCATTTACATACCACGCTGCTTACATAGTTCTTAGGATCCTAGACATTCAAATTAAAAGTTTTTTTTAGGATCAGCTCATACCATCTACTTCACATCTACTGTCTCAATGAAGTAATAGGCTCAGCTACCTGTTTGGAATACTGCTTATCTCAGAACTGCAGTTGTGCCATCCCCTATATATGACAACTGATGCATGTGTGTGTGTGCGCGCGCATGTTTGTGTGGAGAAATAAAGGGTGGTTCAGATGTTTCAGTTTCTGCATCTGTAGCTCTGAAAAAGGCACCTGTGCTAGCTGCAGGTAAGATCTCAGCACTTAACTGCTATTGTCAGCCTCAGCAAAGGTTTAAAGCAAGGAATACTGACAAAGAGGAGGAATTTTAACATTGCATCTATTCTGGGTATACCTGAACTATAATCCTGAAATTGAACTTGTGGTTTGCTCTTTCATAAGATGGGATGCACCGTGATGGATTCAGGTGTGCTGACAAGTGGTCTCAAGTTCTTACCAACCACCAGGTTGGTGCTATCAGGGTAGCCCTGGCGAGGTGAAAAGTGGTACAGTGAGCACTCCCAGTCAGAGTAAGCACTATGGTCGGTAGTGGCAGTAATGGCAGCTGCCCCATCTCACTAACAGCAATAGTACTTCCTGTATTGTGCTTGTACAGCATATTCAACATATTTCCCTGCTTTTAGATACGTAGCATTTTACATTTTATCTATTTTGAACTGCAGGGACCAGCTGCTCAAAAACCCTAGGGGTCCTAAGCAGCGGAAAACATCTATGACACTGATAACACTTCAAAACAGCCTACACTGTTAGAAGAAACCACCTGATTTAAAAAAAAATAAAAATTAAAATTAAAAAAAAATGTTGAGTATATCTAGTTTTTTCTTATCCACTGCTTTAACTTTGAAAATGTTGCCATTTTAGATAGCTTTACTTTCCCCTTGGGCTAGAATTTCAGTACAACAGATCAAACTGGAGTTAGGTCATAGTCCAAAAGTTAATTAAGCTGATGCCGTCTCTTACATGCAGCTTGCATGTGGAGCACGTTTCAGGAACAGGGACTCTTGGTTACAGTCCCACCTTCTCTGTAGGCACACTAATTCCCACCAAATCCTTATCCAGACCCTCCTTACTGGGACAGAGAGAAAAATCTGCTAGTCCAGTGGCCTGTGGTATGCATCTGAGAGGGGAAAAGCTGTCCTCATAACTGCAGCTGTATAACCTCTCTATAAAACTGATTAAGTCTTAAATGCTATTTCTAGTCTCACTCACTGAGACTAGAAAGGCAATACAAGCCTCTTCTTTCACTTTTAAGGTGGGGGTGATGATTTAATTTTTCAAGGGCTGAGGGACTGGTGGATGAAGAAAATCCTTGGCATCTGAAAACATTCATTTGCAGCACCACCATCTAACACCTCATCTGTAGCAGCTGAAATCCCCCCACATCCCAAGATACAAGGCATCATTTCTGACATGTTTTGGACGTATGCATATTAATAATATCAAGGACAACTACTGTCTTATTAAGGCTCCAGTTTATATAAAGGAAAAATCATACTTTAAATACAGCCACAAGGAACACTGCAGAGAATGTGTAGCTGAAGGAAACATTTTCAGTGAGAACTGTACCTGTAGCCAATGCCAAGATCTTTCTTCCCTTTTTTCTGATGCCAGTTCTTGTGGTGGGTGCTCCATTCTTAGCATTGGTGGTTCAATAAATATATCTTTTGAGTGCTAAATAAAATACATTACCTGAATATAAGGACTCTTAATGAAACATTAAGTTACTGGCAAGAAATTAAGGCCATTCTGTCATGCAACTGCAGGGATAATTTGTAAGTTAAGAAATACCATGGACATACTAAAACCAGTCAGCAACCCTTAGACACGACTGAATGGTTTTATCACTGACTTCAATTTAATCCTGCCATTGGGTTAGACAAAGTTACTGGGAAGACACCTTTTACCACTGTGATTTCATAGACTCCCAAACACTGAAAACCTGGAAGCATTAGTTAGCTTATTCTCAGTAGCTCTGTACCATACTCAGAACAAAAAAAAAAAAGAACTGAATGTGTGACATCTGTTTATACTGGAAATGGTAACTAGTTATATTACAACAAAAAGCTGTACATTAATGTGACAATTTGAGTAAGCAGAAAGAAAATCATCCAGCAGCACTCACTGCACTCTTTAGAAGATCCTTACCGATAATCAACATCAAAACACAGAAGGGAAAGAACTTCCATCTTAAATTTTTTTTTCTTAAATACAACAATACATGGAAACCATGTCAAATCTATAGGGTCTTTCCTAAGTAAGTGTCCAGTGCAGAAAATTTGTAATAAATAAAAGTGGCAAAAGGTTTAATCCTTAGGAAGGCAGCTACTGTGGAGAAAATTTTGGGAGCTTAACACTTTTGCTTACAGAGTTTAACAACAGTAACATCATTTATCTTTCATGGTTAGATCTTCATCCTTTAGGGCAAACTTTCTTCTCAAAACTTCTGCTATAAGAACAGCAGGGTCTTCCTCCTTCACTGAAGTTTGGTTTCTGCACGGAAGACAAACGCACAGTGTATTAGTAAAGAGAAGTGCCCAAGTTGATGGCTGGCAGCTCTGGTTAGATTCTTTAAGCATTTTTCTGCAGCCTTTATCATCGCTTTTTGTTACAGAGGAGGTGCAAGAACAACAAAAAGTAGCTAAAAATTCAGACCTTCCAAGTTGGCTTAGAAAACCTGGAGCTCATTTTGTGGATCAAAGGGTATCCTGAAAATTTCAGCATCAAAGCTCTTTAGCATTTTTATTCAACTGTGTTAATAACAGGTAAGTAAAATAAAACTTCGATAGTTATTAACAAGCTATGTCCCCTCGATATAAACCTACAAGTGCTATTTGATGTCCTAGAACTAATTTTTCATGAATTTTGCTATACAATGGATATATGCTTTCATATTTAAATATGGGTAATTACAGGTGTTTTACAAGGAGGGCATTTCCCTACTCTTAGCTACTGCACATTAGTTTTTCCGTAGTAGTCTACTGTCACAAAGCATCCTGCCACTTTCAACAACTTCAGACAATCAGCTCACTTCAGAAGTGTCAGCAAGCTTGCAGGAAGCCAAAACCCAGTTCTTTTTTCCTCGGGTATCATGAATTATTCTATGATTATTATTATTATATACAATATAATACAATATAAAACATTATTATTAATGTTTTGTTTAGAACCTGTAACAATACTTTTGGAGCTTCACTTTTTTTTTTTTTTTATAGCCCAAGCCCTCCCTTGGTCAGAAAACATTATGGGTGTTTTAAACATTCCTAAAAGAAAAAAATCCCCATACAGTATTTCCATATTGTGTTTGGGAGGTGCTTTTCTCAAATTAACAGTGAGGGCTTCTAGTAAGCTAAGATGCCACTCAGCAACTCACAGGTAACCCTTAGTACAATGTCAAGACTTCTGTCTGATTCAAATACTTAATTTACAGTTGCATAAATGCATCAGTATTTAAAAGATGATTTTGTAGCCAGAAACATGCCCTTGATTTCATTCAGGTAGAAATGCTCCTTCTGAAAAGGGTAAAGAGGAAGATCAGAGGACAGGGTCTGGAGCCCTCCCCAAACCATTCCTTTTCACGCAGGCGAACCTGAGCATTCAGAGTTACCCAAAGTATCAATCAATCAGCTGCCTCAGAAGAGGCACGAAGTGAAATCGAAGCAGCCAGAGGAGAAGGCAACACGACAGCGGCAAGGCGAGGCAGCAATGACAAAGCCTAGAGCGGTGTTGAGCACGAGGAAGTGCTCTCAGAAGACGCGTAAAGAGACATAACCCACACTGGGGTGAGAAAAGTGACCTGTCCTGCCAAAGTGTACAAGTGCCCTGTAGCAAGGCACAACCAGCACATGCTGCTGGAAATCAGCAGCAGGGGCAGCACTTCAATGCTGCAGAGCACCAGTGTCTCGGACCTCTATAGCCACTCCAAGAGCCAAGGAAATAATCATGGGAAAACTAATTTGTTCAGTCCCATAGAAGTAGTACTTACAAATAAAACTGTACTCGCATTCCAAGCAGCTCCTCATGCTGCCTGTCTTTAACCACACACCGACCTAACAGCTTGGGAGGCACAACACTCAGCCACTCCCCTCACAGAACACATCACAGGCACTTTAAAGGGCTCTATTTGACATTTTATGAAACATACGCATTTCTGCTAGCACTTCTCATACTCGTTCCTGAAGCTTCTGAACCTCTTCCGAGGTTGTTTTTAAGCAACAAGTCCTAAACAGAAGCATCAAAGAAGCATCTATGTAATTAGCTCATTAAGTATCATTTTGGCACCTTCATCAACATAACTTGATGAGTACACGATCCTTCAGTGTTACAAGTGCTGCATACCTACGCTAGCAATACTGGTCTGCGTAACGTAGAAGCACATCGGCAAGGTGAGCGCATCTGTAGAAGCATGGTTCTGCTCATGCAACTGCACTGAGATTACAGGAATGTGTCTAGGAATCAGACAAACAACTATGCCTCTGGAAGTTTAGCAGCGGTTTACATAAAACATTTCTTTTTGCAGCTGGGGAGGGTAAAGTAGGCATACTCATGGGGATCACAGAAACAATTCCCGTCAACAGTCTGTCTGTGTACAAAGGTCAGAAAAGCAGAGAAGTAAAATAAAAATGCCTTTATGGAGACTACCTGTATGAAACTGCTCTGAATCCCAACATGCTTCTAACAGTCCATATTGCCACTGCTTCTAAGCATATTTGTCTGTGTAATCCATCCCTGTAAACACAGGACCTGCATTCACACAGCCTTTCTGCCAACGTAACAGCAAGATCAAGCACCTTCATGCACTATTAGTTGTTCTCATACGTTCTGTTGAGGGAATTTAAAACAAATTTTGACTCATTATATTGCAACTTTCCCTGTCACCTAAATGCTGCTTTTCACAGAGTATCAGCTACACGGTTGCTGAAGACACACTCATATGCCCTGTAACTACCACATGCAGAAGGGTAACGCACACCTGATTATCCCAGCTCCAGCGTAACAACTGCTAGCCACGCAGCATGCTAACGAGGCTGTGGCTAACATACGTTTGTCCTAAGTTTAGAAGCCACATTTCTATTTCTGTTATTTCTCATGGATTTCCTGCAACCTGCCTCAAAGACTCTGTAAACAGCCTTCCCCACTAGTCACTGTCCTGTCAGCACCCGTCTCCTCGTGATTCTGCCAGTTCTGGTAGGAGCCTTGATGGCATATTCTTACGTGCATAATAAATGCCTTGGATTTCCTGAGCACAAACTGTATTTGTACAAGCTTTTTTCCTTCAGAAATGCACACTTCCCTATCCTCATCTGGCACAGATGGTGACAGTTTTCTTTCCCTGAAGAGTCTTCTTCCATGGAAGGCTGACATACCTGTTTGCAATAATTTTAAGATCCCACTTGACAATTACATTTTTACATGTGAATGCTTAGTCCTACAGCTACAAATGTACTCTTAACTATCCCGTTTCAGATGAGGTTAAAACATTACATGCCATAACATGAAGAGTCTGCAGGCTTTTCTAGATTTAGTAGACTTGGTGAATGACCATTAGAATGGCACAGTTACAGTCTTAAAAGGTAAGCTCCCTAAAGCCCAAACCCTTCATTGAGCAAATGTGGCCAAGTCCCACAAAAGAACAGCTATTCGTCTTGAGAATTCTCTCTCCTTTTGACTAATAATTCAAAATTATTTTTGGATGCCCAAAGCACTGCTTTGCAGACAGACAGAAAGAAACAAGAGCAATTCATCTGTGGTCCACAAATACCACTTGCCCCACCCCCAAAGACTACATTTATATAAAGCAAGCGTTTGAGCTTTGACTAATATTTAACACTTGGGAAAACAAAAGCAAAAGGGTGTGTTGCATGAATTACGGATATGCAATACCACGCTTGGATTCTGGATGCAAGCTGAACATATTTAGAATAGAATAGACTAGTTCAGTTGGAAAAGACCTTCAAAGATCACAGAATCACAGAATTGCAGGGGTAGGAAGGGACCTCCAGAGATCATCGGGTCCAACCCCCCTGCCACGGCAGGTTCCCTAGAGCAGGTTGCACATGTAGGCATCCAGACGGGTCTTGAATATCTCCAGAGAAGGAGACTCCACAACCTCCCTGGGCAGCCTGTTCCAGCGCTCCATCACCCTTACTGTGAAGAAGTTCTTTCGCATATTGGTGCGGAACTTCCTATGCTCCATTTTGTGGCCATTGCCCCTTGTCCTGTCCCCACAGAGCATTGAAAAGAGGTTGGCCATATCCCTGTGTCCCCCACACGTATCCAACTGCCTGACCTCTTCAGAGCTAACCAAAAGTTAAAGCATACTATTGAGGGCACTATCCAAATGTCTCTTGAACACTGACAGGCATGCAGCATCAACCACCTCTCTAGGAAGCCTGTTCCAGTGTTTGACCAACCTCATGGTAAACAAATTTTTCCTTATACTTAGTCTGAACCTCCCCTAGCACAGCCTTGTGCCGTTCCTGCGTGTCCCAGGGAAAAGAGACCGGCACCTCCCTCTCTGTTTCCCCTCCTCAGGAAGTCGTAGAGAGCAATGAGGTCACCTCTCAGCCTCCTTTTCTCCAGACTAGACAACCCAGGTGTCCTCTGCCTCTCCTCATAGGACATGCCTTCCAGCCCTTTGCCAGCTTACCTCCTCTGGACACTTTCAAGGACCATAACATCCTTTTTATCTTGAACCTGTTTATCTCACAGTTGGACAATTTGTCCAGAAGGATGCCCTGAGGGACAGTATCAAAGGCCTTACTGAAACCCAGAAATATTATGTCCACCGCCTTCCTTTCATCCACCAAATGGGTGACTTTATCATAGAAGGAGATCACGTTACCAAGGCCAGACTTTCCCTTGATGAATCTATGTTGACTATGCCTGATAACAGCTTTGTTCTTTAAATGCCTTTCAATATCCCCCAGGACAAGCTTCTCCATAACTTTTTCCAGGGACTGAGGTTAGACTAATAGGTCTGAAGTTTCTTGGGTCTTCTCTCATGCCCTTTTTGTAGATGGTTATAATGGTGGCTAGCTTCCAGTTGACAGGGACCTCCCCAGACTGCCATGACCTTTGGTAAACTGTTGAGAGGGATCCAGCTATAATGTTCACTAATTCCTTCAGCACTGTGGGGTGAATCCCATCTGGCCCCACAGACTTACGAATGTTGAGCTGATACAGCTGTTCCCTTACAATTTCGGTGACCACAGATGGAAAGCCACTGCTCCCCCAGTCATGGTCTTCCAAGTCTGAGGTCCAGGCAGCCCCAAATCTGTCATTACTGTTAAATACTGAGGAAAAAAAGGCATTAAATGTCTCTGCCTCCTCCTCCTCCTTACTTGTTAGGTGACCATCCGCTCCAAGTATCAGTCTAATGTTTTCCTTAGACCTCCCTCTTGCTGTTTACATACTTGGAAAAGCCTTTTTTGTTGTCTGACACCACAGTGGCACCACAGATAAAATTCTCTCATTTGTGTATATGGTTTTTTCTATGTTGAGAATTACATTTCTTTTAAACTGAATTAGGCATAGAAAGCGTGAACAGCCATCAGGCAACATGTTAATTTTGGCCAGGAATCTTACTCACACAGCATAATGGGTGGATAGATCTGCGGCGTTGAAAAATTTGGAAACTGAATTTTAATCACTGCGTTTTCACACATAAAATGAAGATAGTACAGCTAACATATTAAAGAAGCTATTTTATCAGCTGGGCAGAATGCTGTCTCAGCCACGCAGCAGCCAGCATGCCAGCAGCTTGAAGTGTGTTCTCATGATCAGTGTGTAAACTCATCATGGGAAAAATGAAACTCACTCTGCCCATGCTCAGAGGTGGGCTAGATGCAAATCGGAGCAAGTCAGGCAGATGAGAAGCTCCGCATGTTTAATTCCTGTACAAAAACCTGCAGAGTTTCCCAACCAGAGACAACTTGGGTCTTCAAGACAGCGTAAGCACCAGCACCTGGAACCAATGCAAGCAGATTATAGCAGTGCAGCCCTTCCTCTGAAGGCTGCTAGTACATATGGTTCTGGTTTTCATCTGGGCAAAGCACAAGCTTTTTTTCAGTTGAACAGGTTGAAATAGCCAAACATAGTGCTAATTGGTTTAAGCTCCCCTCCACTGCTTGCTATCCAGGCAGGTCAGCCATTGTAAAGAAAAAAACAGAAACATAAGTATTAGCAAGTTCTGCTACAAATAGATATCCCCCCCGCCCCAAATCATGAATATACAGCAGCACCAACAAGCAGGTGAATGCAATGTCCAGAGTCTACAGGGATATGACAGACAAAATAAGATAACAAACTTTGAAAGAGGAAATAAAATCAACGGTGTACAAGAAGCACTTACAAGTCTTTGCTCTGCTTCATCCTATGAATGTCTTTAAGAATGCCCATCATGTCTGCAAAACTGCTGGCCTTGGAAAGGGACACAGAATCTTCCTCATCAGGATCCTTTGGTTCTGATTTACAACACTCGGAGGTTGCAGAACAAAGCATGGAGACTGATGGAAACTCGGGGGTTTCGAGTTCTGCCTCTTCCTCTGTGATATCGCTAATGACAAAGGAAGTTGTAGATTGGAAAGAGGGTCCAAAACAAGGCAAAGGAGAAGATGGATTTGAACTCCCTGGAGATAATACATCTGGTGTAAATGAAGGAGAAGCTGAAAGAGAAAACCATACAGATGGATAGATAAACTAATATCAAACCATATATCCTTTTCTTTTTTTCCAAAACAACAGAATATAAATCCAGAGATATCATCAAACATCCTCCCCTATGTTATTTAAAAAAAAAAAAAAAATCATCATAGTCTGTGTTACCCTCCATGGTCACTCTACTTCTTACAACACCATGTGGCACCACAAGACCTTCTCCAGTACCTTTTATCCCACCAACCCAACTTATGTATCTCTATTCCTATTGTGCCCATCACTGTATCACCCCTGCACTTCAAATACTGCACCCAGTCCCTGCAGAAGTCAGATAATGCTTATTTTTTTCCATTTTTACAGACAAGTAATAGAGGAACAGAGATTTAGCTGCTGCTCAGGGTCACAGGTGGAGCCTGTGTCAGAATGTGGGTCTAAATTGTCTTAATTTTTCTCTTCTCGCTCTTCACCACCACGAGGATGGCCTTCATTTACTGTCATGCTCCTTCCCAGCCCTAACCATTATGACTGGTGTGAATGCAGAGCTGGTTCAGGAGCTCCTGCATTTTACACTAGATGTTCACAGCAATTCGCTGTGACTGCAAGTGTTTTGACCTGTTTTGCTTTCCATCACAATCTGTAAAATGAGAATACCATCCACCTGTTTCACAAGAAAGATGAAATTAATTTGCTCGTGCTGTAAAATGCCATGAGGTTAAAAATAGCTATATAAATTCCAAGTGTTACAAAACGAAAATTAGATATGTAGTAGAGTTAGTTTAGTAGAGTTAGATATTTCCTATGTAAAACAATGAGGGGAAAAAATAAACCTGAAATGTGCTTAGTGTACATCTCCTTCCTGTATCGAAAACAAACTGTAGCTTAATGCACTAACTCCCTTGGCCTCAACAGTACATTTGCAGAGAGTTATTAATTGCCAATTAAGGGATTTCTCTAACAGTATATAATAAAGCAGATTGCACAATACTTCTTTTCTGACATCAATCTTTCTAAAATAAGCCTGCTAAATAGTTCAGATTACTGAGCTACAGCTAGGCCCTAAACCATATCTCCCCATTATTGACTTGGAAGACACTAAGTCAGTAAGAACTGTTCTCACATGTCATCTGATAACAAACAGGCACATTGCTGAGTTGAGAGGGAGAGAAATGTATTAAATGATTAAAACATTTTTCTCCCAGACGGATCTCTAATGTTTCTTGTTATTACTTTCCCTGAATTAAAAAGGGCTTTTCTAGCACACACCTTGGACAGCTGTAGAGCTGAGACAGAACTTAGGGGGGAAAAATGACAGAATTTGCCCTGTTTTTTATTCCAATTTCTTTGTTCTTCTGATCTTGCATAAAGATGGAAGAGGACATACGCAGCCTCTCTGCAGCAGACATCTGCGATGTCCTGTTTTACAATTATTCCCTAAAGAGCTGAGGGCAATGTAGCTCCCTCGCCCCCACAGTGGCTTCATTTTACCATGCTGCTCTAAGAGTGGAAGCATGTGACATACAGGATCCGGTGTATTATGACAGGACTGAAGATAACAAGAAACACAAGCACAGGAAGACCAGTACACTCTGCATCTATTATCTCACAATAGTATTTTCCTATGGAAGTGGATGGATCGTCAGAAGAAATACCTAATCTCATCTCATCTAAATACAACTTCACGTGCTAAAAACATCGTATCTATTCTCAGGTGGTGATCTATACATTCATAGTATTGATATCAAATAGATTCTTAGAATCCATTGACAATCACACAGAACTGGGGGAAAAAAAAAAAAAAAAGAAAAAAAAAAAACAGGTTTCTCATACGGAAACCACCACTCCAACAAAACCAAACACCACAACTCTGTTTCACATTCAAATGCTTTTACATCTCATGGATAACTGGACTAAATACAAGCAGTCATCAAAGCTGCAAGTCCCTTGGGGCTACAGTAATCAGACAGCCATGCTGTATTTCACAGATCATGAGATTTGGTCCCATGCACACACAATGCAGTGTGGCTCTGACTAGCAATCTGGGAATTTTAAAAAATATTTGCTTTCAGATGTAGGGTAAAGAAGGTTTCATCAGCCACTATTACCCATCACAAACAGGAATTAACAGGAATACCCATCACAAACAGGAATTAAGCCGCATGACATCATGTCAAGTGTCTCACGATCCTGTTTGTTTTTTGAAGTAATGGAAAAATCATAGATCTTTTCCTCTGGAAAGCAGCCATAACACAACTGTCATCTTGGTCATTGGCCAAAGAACTCTACATACATGAAATGCACCCCTTAAGAAAACTGCCTTCAAGAAGGATTAAATTCCTGTAGTTTGCAGAACTGTTCATTTTTCAACGTTTTCTGAGTTGTGAGATCAACAACTCTGTCTTCTGACTACTCCGTAAATAAAGATACCATAGTATTTCTGGCCTTACTAGCTTCCAAACTCTAAAGTAGCCATTGTAGCAGCAAGCCTTGCAGAACTACTGGGATTTGGACTCTACCAAATATCTTCGTATTTCCAGAGCTGAGTATACAAGGAAGGCCACGAAAGGAAGAGAAGAATGAACTCTTTCCTCATAGTTCTGTTTTGCGGCTGAAACATGATTAGCCGCATACAAATTTACTAAGAGAAATAAATAAATCAGTTCCGCCATGCTCTTCCCCAAGTACTTTATTTGTTATGTAAATGGCACTGTCATTTTCACAAAAGAAACAAGCACTGTTGTCTCACTCCTACCCAAATCAAGATGTAGCCCTCACACTCATGGCCAACTTGGAGCAGGAATGGCAAGAATACACCGTGTATTTTCATGAAACAAGGTGCTTGAAATGAGACAGCTTCCAGATCAAAGGCAGCAAACACAGTCACAAAGGAACACCTGGTATTTCTTAAAAACAAACAGGACTCCTGCGACGAAACAAATGCAAACCTCTAGACCAACAAGCAGCACTGAGTTGGCACCAAAGATGGCATCCCACCAACAAGAGTGACAGTTCTGCTGAAATAACAACAAGCAAGTCTGCTCTGTATGGAGGAAATAACATGGTTCTCTAGTTCAGCCCTTCTTGTTCAACAGAAAAAGAGCTCGTTATGTTCCTACCTGACTCTGCAGCAACAATTTTAGCTATCTGACTCCGAAGGTGACTCAGCTCATCCTGGAGCTCTGTTGTTCGGCTCAGTGCTGGTAAACCAGGTTTTTTCAAGGCAAGCAGCTTCTCTTCCTGCTTCCTCAGGTTGGGGACTGAAGCATTTCGCTGTATAACAGTGAAGGGACTTGGCTTCCATTTGTGCTTCAGAGGGCGAGTGTCGCTTCTACAGGACAAAAACCTGTTGGTCACTGACAAAGTCGGGGCCACTCCATGAAAACATTTGGTGTCTCTCTGCTTCCACCTCAGGACAGCAAAATACTTCAATACAATGAATTAAGCCTCTGCACCACTATGCTCTACACACCGCTGTCTGGATGTGCTGTACCACTGTATGTGCTATCTCTCCACATTACAAGGACCAGAAAGTCAAAGAAACGGTGACCAAATGGCACAAGACACGGTGAAAGGATGCAGGGACAAAAGTCTGGGTGTGCTCACAGTTTTGAATCACTTCCTTCCTATTAACTGTGTCTCCATGCTGGGCAGCACGCTGGGTGCACATGGGCAAGTGTCACTTACCCATTAACTTCTGCCTCTGATTTCAAAGCCCATTTTATCTTTCACAAGATACCTATTATTATTGTCCTGCTTTAAGGACAAAAGTTCAACTGACCAGAACCAAACTCCTGCGGCAGAATGTTTCAGTCCCGGGATAACTGGGACTAACTTTTGGCGCCCAGTGCCAGAACAAGAGGCAACAGGCACAAACTGGAACACAAGAGGTTCCATCTAAACATCAGGAAGCACTTCTTTACTGTGCGGGTGATGGAGCACTGGAATAGGTTGCCCAGAGAGGTTGTGGAGTCTCCCTCCCTGGAGATCTTCAAAAGCCAACTGGACATGGCCCTGGGCAACCTGATCTGGGTGTCCCCACTTGAGCAGGGGGGTTGGACCAGATGACCTCCAAAGGTCCCTTCTATCCTGAACCATTCTGTGATTCTGTGAACTCAACTCTTAAACTTTCTAGGCTGAAAATACCACAAGTCAGTAGGTTTCTAAGTCCAGATCTTTCAGTGAGTAAAATGTGGCATGGCTCAGCCCTTAGTACTCTTAGCACTTCCTGGGAATTTCTCCCGGAGTCCTTTGTCGAAATTATTTTTCCTGTCTCTTGGGAAAAGCATCTTTCAACAGGCATCGCATCAGATCTCAAGAGGACTGGAGGCTGTAAGCATTTGATCAATTTCTGGCCTATGCTATACAAAATAAAACAGCTTATACAAATAAGTGTCAGCAGACACAAAGAGGAAACCAACCTGACCCTAGCGTATGTTTCTTCATCATCTGCTGCTATCCACCCAACGTCTGCCAAGGTGGGAACTGGAGGGACATCATTTAAATAGAGCTCCGAAACATTTGGTAGAACCTAAAAAGAAGAAAATTACATTAAGGAAACGGTGGCTCTGTTTCCTAAAGCCACCCCAGATTTGCTGTACTGGCTGTCAGAGCCTTTCTCCTCTACACCAGGCCGGCAGCTGCATCTGCCAGATGCATGACAGCAACACCATTAGGTTATAGAAATGTAGTGCTTCAGTGTGTTGGGTTCTGTGTGTGTTCCTGGGGGCATTGGTCTTACTGTGCTCTTTGAGACTGAATAGCAAGGCAGCAAAGGGAGACCTGATACAGCTTAACAGACTGCCAAGGCCACGTGCAACACTTTGCCATTACAAGTCCCAGCACCGTCCTTGAGCTTAAACAGTGATGCAAGTGTTTCCATATTAACCTTGCTTTACTGTTTAGGAAATGGGCCCAGCAGCTGCTGGAGGTCACAAAACAAAGCAGTGGTTCAGCAACATGTTTCTGTCTCCTATAGTTATCAGCTATCTAACTCTGTGTGTAGACACTATTTTTGGAGGTACTTCCGTCAATGTTTGCCAATGATCAGTTACAAGCACAGATTTACCAAAAAGAAAAATCTTAAAATTAACTACACTGCTACATAAAAGCTGTCTGTAAGTACTAGTCTAGAGACACATTTGGTTCACAGTGCAGCAGCTCATGACAGTGCCTTGTCTTGCTCAAGAATGGCAGCTTCCTACACACAATCACCAAATTCCTCACGAGTCTGCTTACCTCAAAGGTTGCTCTGGGACAGGGTTTTAAAGGGAGATTTGACCCGATCCTCCTGACAACACTGCGTGCTGAGCCATGGGGTTTGTTCTGCCAAATGGGGATCGTCTACAAGAAGCCATGTTATATAATTAACATTTCAAGTCATCTGCCTTTTAAAAATCTATTAAATTGGAAATTGTCACATACAATCTGATCTCTGATTTGTTATTTGTTGAGAGATACTTTTAATTGGGTCCCAATTCTATAAAAACGTGGTTTTGGTTAACATAAATGCGTACTGGGTCTGGCTGGGATAGAGTTAACTTTCCCTGCAGCAGCCCTTGTAGCTAGAACAGCCCTGGTATCACACCAAGGTTTTGGCTACTGCCGAGCAGTGCTGGCACAGCACCAGGACTCTCTCCAGACCCCCCAAAGCCAGTAGGTGGGGGTGAGCAATAAATGGGGAGGGGACATCCCCAGGGAAGCTGACCTAAACCAACCAAAGGGATATTCCATACCATATGATGTCACACTCAGCAATAAAAGCTGGGAAAGGGAAGGAGAAGGGGGGGGCTCTCATTGCGAGGACGTCTGTCCTTCCAAACAACCACTGCAGGTATTGAGGCTCTGCGTCCCAGGACGTGGCCAAACATCACTCCTTGGTGGGAGAATAACTTGTTTTCTCTTTTCCTCTGGGCTTGTGCACAGTCTTTGCTTGTATGTGTATATATATATATATATATTTGTTGTTGTGTTTTTTTCCTTTCTCTCCTTTAATTAAACTATCCTTATCTCAACCCGTGAGTTTTTTCTTCTCCCCCTCTCATTTTGAGGAGGGGGAGTGAGAGAGCGGTTGTGGTGGAGTTCAGCTGCCCAGCAGGGGAAAACCACCACAAAATGACAGCCAGTTACTAAGGAGCATTTTAAGCATATGTGTACTATTTTCAGGACGTAAAATTAAAAGCGCTTAGTTACAGACACTGAGATACAAATGAGAATACGTGGAAAGGAGGAAAACATTGTCATGTGAATAGCCCAGAAGAAAAATGAAATCAGAAAAAAAGTCTCATTAAAGGAACACCTTCACTTTCACAATCTTCAAAAGTAAGCAGCACTGATAAAGCTGTGAACATTTCTTGGACAATGGCAAAGCATCATGTCTATTCAATGCCTATCCAAACTGAGCACGCATGAGAACAGTCTTGGTGAGCATTTTCAGAAACAGAGAATGTTTCAGCAATCTCTGGTTACTAATGAGACAGATTCAAGAGAAGATGAGCTCTGCCCCTTTGACCGTTCTCCCCTCTGCCAGTTTTACAGCTTTGCCATAAGCTTTCTGGCAGGACACAGCACGAGTCTGGGCAGCAAATACCACAATGACAGACTGGAATCCAAACAGCTTTTTTGCTCGGCCCACCAACAAGTTCATTAAAGAACTTACTGCTAGAGTTTGCTATGCATACAAACCCTAGATGTTGGTCTTAAAGTGACAGTTGCATAGTTATATTTAAAACTCTTTATGCGTATTTTAAGTTGAACGTCCGAAGGTGGAGCGCACTGACTGCTGTGTCGGCCCTCGAGGAGGGCCACGTGGAAAAGTGGGGCCAGCGGCGTCTGTCCGGCTGAGGGGCGCGTTCTCGGGGGGGCGGTTGTACTTACGGAATCGGCTGCCATCTCAGACACTGGCAATTCGCCACCGGGGCGGGCTCAGGGCTGGGTGCTGCGGGTCCCGCGGACACGAACCGGCTTCATCGTACGCCACTCCGGGCCGCGTCGGGGGTTCTCACTAGAAGACAGAAGTGACTTCGCTGCGGACTGTGTCCCCTGCACCGGAGCCGCCCGCAGAGCCGATCCACGCGGCCATCCTGGGACGGCGGGGCGGGACCGGGCCGGGCCAAAGCGCGTCCCCGGCGCCCTGCCGAGCTCGGCTGGTGCGGCCCGGCCCTCTGTCCGCTGCCTGCGGGCAGTATCGATACCGCCCAACCCGGGAGCGCGGAACGTCCCGCTCCTGCCCGCTGCCACCGCCCCCC
>VXAA01001400.1:26641-115132 GCA_013399115.1 Anseranas semipalmata
ACCCCCGCTCCCCCGGCCCTGCTGACCCCCCGCCCACCGTTTCGGAGGAGTCAAGGACTGAGCGAGGCCGAGGTGGTGGGATCGGTTTAACTAGCGCAGCTACAACCAGCCCGGACAGCGCGTCACGCCAAACGGCACCGAAGCGAGCGCGCCCAGAGGAGGCAGGAGCAGCGCTGCTTTCCCCCGAATTGCTGCTGTAAAACATCAGCTCTGACCCACTTGTGGATTTAAGACCAGAGCATCACAAAGCACAGATCGTGAAAAGCAGCGTCTCCTTCCCCCCTCTGGAGTATCACAAGCTTATTGAAAAATGTAGTAAGTTTACAAATGCGAGGAAAAGGTTGGCACCTATTAAAAAAAAAAAGGCCTCAGACAACGGTTTCCGTCCAGAGCCCACCCATAGCAGTAAATGGACAGTGACAGGTTGATTAGGCAGCTTTGTAGTTAATGGGTTAACATGGGGACACAGTCGAATCTGGGATCCCCCAGATTGCTCCAGCCTGGGGGTGGCTGTCTGGGCTCCTTCTGCCACAATTCAAATGAATCCCCTTCATCCTTTGCTCACACCACAGCACAACGGAGAAGGGCTCCTGTCCCTCCTCCACGCACTGCTCCCCTGGCTTTGCAGAACCTCTCTTATACCTGTTTTTCCAAACCTTGAGAAGACAACAATCCCTGGGTGCTCAGCTACTGCCCTCTCTGGCCCCTTCTGCTGCAAAACCAGTCAGAAGGAAAATAAATGTAATGAATTATCCACATGCACACAACCAAGAGACAGCACTTTGAAGCCATTGACTGAAGGGCTAACAAAAGGTGCAAAAAAACCAAACTCAGGTGAAGCTCTGTAAGAGCCAGAAGAGACGACCTACACTAAAGTTGTGCTTCCCAAGGAGCCGGAGGGAGGTAAGCACTTGGTCTGCTCTGCTGCTCTTGGCTTGGGCCAAGGTTCCCAGAAGGGACATAGAGGGGCCTGAAACTGCCACTGTGACAGGAGCTTGGTCTCTAACTGCCTGGAGGCTTTGACACTTTCCACAGACACCACTGAAAGCAGCCTGTGATCCAACACTGTAATTACTGCAGGCCCCTTGGAGTGCTATAAAAGTGCAGAGCTAATGCACAGTTATAAAGCCAATACTAAGAAATATCCCACAGGTAATTAATATCACTAGAGAAATTAGCGAAGCTACACTGGCTCACCCAAAGGTCCATCTGAACTCAGCCTGCAGCCATGGATTAAGACAGAAGGGCTGGGGCAGGATACAAAATCATGACCCCCAGGGTTACTCCCAGAGCCCAGAGCCCAGGAATGAAAATACCCCTTCCAAAAAAAAAAAAAAAAAAAAAAAAGGACTTTCCCCACTTTTGATTTGGTCCAACAAAATTGTGCTTCAGAGAGCAGAAAAAGCATCAAAAGCCATGGCTGTTTGCAGCCATCTACTGACGATGCTTTGTCTCACCTATCTACAGGAATATGCTTAAAACTCCATTTCATTTAACCCTTCCTTCCCCAAATTGCACTCACTGTGTAGTCAAGCATTGTTACAGAGTACGAACAACTGCTCAGGATGTTTACAGAAAAGGGACAACGGCATTCTGTCTGAACAATTTCTTCTTTGGGAAAGTCTCCTGACAGTTTCTTTATACTGCTGCCTTTTAAAACTGCTCAGTTCTCAACCAGTTAATGCTCTCAGGATAATGCTGAATCTCCTGTTCCCAAAGGGAACTTCATCATGGTTCATCATTCAGTATGACTTGGAAAATCGGAGCCAACATGGACCAAGTATTTCATCACCACTGAGGAGACACTGGGAGAACAAAGCTCCCAAAGCAGGTGGGGTGGGAGTAGCCTTGGTATGAATGGGGTGGGGGCACTGCTCATTGTCCATAGCCTGTAGCTCACATACTATACAGGTGAAGCTCACTGCCAGAGGCCCTGGCCCCTAATCCCCAAATTAATCTACACCTGACATCTCTAATCTGCACCATACCTCTAATGCCCTGTTCTCCACTCCTAATTTCACTGTGTCAACCTCACCATCTCCATCAGATGCAAGGAACGTGAGTAAGTGAGACAGCTCTCACACCATGTCATGCAGGATAAGTGTCTCAGGTGTCCAGGGAGCTGGGAGGCTGCTCCAGAGCTCAAGCCTCCAGCTAGACCCTCCTACTTCCGTGTCCACACATTAACAGCTTCCGTCCCACTACGCACTGGGTGCCACTGCTGTCAATAAATGTCATCATGAAGAACTGGGATCCACGTCACAGAGTAGCTTACAGCTCAGAGCTGCTGCTCCTGGCAAGGAGGTGTGGAGGACACCAGCTACCAGGAAAAAGCTTCCTGCCTGCGCTGGATTCTGTGCATTTGCCCACATGACACAGGCGCTCATCAGGAGTGTTCGGTCGCCATGGCAATGCTGCTCTCTGTAATTCAACACACAGTCTAGCCCTTGAGATCAGATGTTTCCAGGTGACACGTGGTATAGCTGTAACAAGAGTTTCACCCAAGGATCTGAACAGGAGGAGGAAAAATATGAGGGTGGGTGGCAAGGTGTATGCACAAAGAATGTTTATAGATCCAAGTATTTTCATTCCTGTAAAAATTTGCCTGAACTCAAATGGACAGGTTACATAAACTGGTATCACTTGAAACTTAAGCCTCGAACCAACAGCCCCAGATCATCCAAAGCAAAGCCCCAGCCCTGGAACTGTCTGCATCTTAACACCAATGTCTGGCATGAAGATGAGGAAGAACTGCTGCCATCAAAACAGATGTCTGAACTGTTCGGCCATCTCCATGGGGCATCCGCGTGCCTTTGTTTTTAGGTCTGCAGGTACGATTTTGCTCTTTGCAGTCCTTCCTTCAGAAACTGGAGGTACGTTGCAGTAGAAGGGTCATCAAAATTGGTTGAGAAACTAAAGATGCTACTTTCAACATCTTCAGGCTTCATAGAAGTAATATCCAGGAAGTAGTTGGCATTGATATGGTGAATCTGGGAAAGAAAACAGATGAGGAGAGACCTTAAAGGCAAGCACAATTCCTCATCCACTGCCTTGGCCTCTAGCTAGGGCACAGGTGATAAGACTGTAACAACTCTTGAAGAATCTCAAATATTTTGCAAATGCTAATTCAGCATCCAAGATTCAGGTTTCTATTTTAGTCAGAGAAAGATGTGTGAAAGACAATGGACTGTTCTCCCCAAGAGTGCTGACCCCTCACTTCAGTCAAGAAAAATATTAAGGTGATTTGGGAAAAATCATGCAGGCATAAAACCCAGCTCTGATCAAGGGCTGGGGAGATGGCAGCCCACCCCTGCCAACCGCTGGGGTGCATGTTCTCAGGCCAGCATAGCTGCAAAACCAGCGTGTGAGCTTAGAATGCATCTGTGCATAAGGAAGTAAGACTTGGGGGACATGTGGCCACTGACCACAGCAACCTTTACAGGCTGTAACTCACCGAGCTGAAGCCACTTACCAGTTCACAGCCTAGTTTGGAGGAGCCACTAAAAAGACAGCAAGGAGTCACTGCAAATGTTACTACTAGCTAAGGTCTGGGTAGTGTGGGGGACAATTACATCGGCGATGGCAGGATCCTCCACTGCAGGCAGCCTGGCCACTGACCCACAGCAAAGCCCCACAGCATGAAGCATCAGGAGCTATTGTCATTCTCCAAATTTAAGGCAGAGGGGGTCACTGGGAGGCACAGCAAAGCCAAAGTGTATGTACTTGTTAATGGCTGATCTGCTGTGAAAAACTTGGGGAAATCAAGAGAAAGATAAATGTACTAGAAGCTGCTGCTAAGGAGAGATTTTTTTCCAGAGCATGAACACAAAGGACAATGGGTGCAGGAAAAAAGCTACAGTGGCTTCCCAAAGGTCACCGACTCCAAGCAGGGACAATGAGGAAACGCAGGCAGACAGCTGGTCCAAGTTTCACTGTGTTGTTTTTTTTTTTCCCCCAACATTGTTGTTCTGTCTCAGAATACAAAGACATTTGTTTCAAACTTCTTGGTAGAGCACTTGCTGCTGTCTGCCTGTCACAGCATCCCCGAGAGCAAAGCACAGCCCCACAAAGGTTTGAGGAGCCAGAGAACAGCCGAGGGAGCATGACACTCACTTCAGGCTCTGCAGATGAGAGAGCACATTCTGGTGGGGAAAACCAAGCCCAGATGAAGGGGTAATGAACATACCACCGTGCCATTGGGAAGGCAGATGATCATCTCCACGGGGAAATTGTATTTCTCAAGGTGCAGGTCAGCCAGCTTGCTGTAGAACTCATTCTCTCTGTTGGTCTGTAAGGAGACCCCAGATTAATACGCTTGCATACACCAAAATGAGCAGAACGGAGTGGGAGGAATAAAGCTAACATGGGATGAAGGGGCAGCCCAAAGAGCCGCTCTGCGGCATGATAGCTGGCTCCATTCTCATGATCTGCTTCGCTATTTCCTTTCAGCCAGTGTCCCCCCCTCACATTTCAGCTGTAGCTTTTCTCCCCCCAAAATAAGATCATCCCATTACTAGCAGTTCCCAGGTACATCAATGGTCCAACCCTAGCTTTTCCCAGCATCTCCAGCTCTGTAACTGACCCCAGCTGACAGCACAGGCCCAGGGACAGGTGCATAAGTGGGGAAAGGTATAATTAGGAGACTCAGGATTCAGAGAGTTATTTTGGTTGCTCCATACGTTACAGAGAAGTCAGCTTGCTGATCGCACACAAAGCCTTGGACAAGGCTATCTGGCAGTGAAGCATCTGCTTTGGTCTTTAATATTGGCACCATGACAGTGAAGGGGATCATTGTGCTGTTTTATTAGCCTGCCTCTACCTGGTGTTTGTTTTTGCCACTGGGAGGGCTTGGAACCGAAATCCCCCATTGGCATAGGTGTGAGCTCCCCCCTCCTGCCAGCACCTCCTGGCACCATCTGTGTTCACCAGCACCAAACACAAAGAAAGCAGATGTGGCTGCGACACTCACCTGCAGCTCTTCCAGCTCCTTTACCAGTGACCAGCTGCTAATGAAGCTCTCATTCAGCAGGGCGAGGATGGGCGAACTTTCCAGGACAGTCTCCCGGAGAGTTCGCCCCGAACCTGGCATACAAAGAGAGGCAGACAGCGGTTTGCTGCGACTCCCAAGCTGACTATTGCCATGATTCATACCAGTGCTCAAGTTGCTGCAGCAGCTGGTTCGGGCTCCCACCAGCCTGGCACACTATCTTATTTCCCCTTTGCTGGCAGTTTTCCATAGCTTACTGCTTCCAGAGAAGACTCACCAGAGCAGACCCCACCCACTGGCAAGACAACACAAGGACCAGGACAAGCTTGTAATGGAGGCTGACTGGTTTGGTGCATTTCAGAAAGGATCAGGCCCTGCACATCCACCCTGAGTGCCTCTTGCTGTTCATACTGAGCAGAGCCCATACAAGCTTCAGAGTTTTTAAGGGCAGACAGGACTAAAGATATCTGCACCTCTCCCACCCATTACTCCCGCCCAATGTGGCATGCAAGTTATCGGGCATGTGGGGGAAACAGCTACACATCAGGACAATTCCAATCCCACCCCTGGCTCTGGATTCTCCTATGCAGGTGTCAGGGAAAAAGCAGAGAGCAGTGTCCTTTTCACTCTGTAGGTGCTGCCTCTATCCTAGCAGACTGAGAGAGGAAGAGAAAGGGGAAAGACCAGATCCACAGCTCCCCCTCAACAAAGGCACTTGAATTAGCGAGTTGGTGTGGGGCCTGTCTCAAATAGATCTAATCCTGCCACTGGGGACCTAAGCTCTGATCAGTTATTCCCCACTTCCAGCCCTCTTCTATTCAGGCATCTTCAGTGCCAAAATGAGTAACACAACATTTATCACTGGCTCCTGACCAGCTCCCTGACACCCAGCCCTTCTCATATCCTGACTGAGGTGCATCATTCCTCCAGCCATTGTGGAAGTGTCCCTCACCTCAGCAGGACTGGTCATCCAGGGCACCCCAAAGCAGGATAGAGTGCACCAGCTTCTTTTCTGCTTTTGCTCTCTCAAAAGCTTGTGTGAAGGGAAGATAGGAGACCTGGAGGCAGAGAGATGGCTTGAGAAACAGACACAGAACAGCCCATCCCACATATGAGTGGGGTCTGAAGGAACCAGACCTGCCACATCCCACAGGTGACATACACAGATCTGCAGTAGTTCCTGTAGATAAAAGCAAATGACAACTGTGGTGCTCTCCCCAGGGGCGACTCTCATCTTCCCTCACTTCAGGGACTACAGGGTGCAGAGGGGCATTTCCTGGACAGGAGCAATCTCTTCTCTCACTGAGTTTCAGCTGGTCCTCTTGTTACTGCTGCCCGGGTAGGATGTAGCAAAGCAGACAGGAAGTCTGAAGCATTCACTCTGTTGCCATGTGACACACAGCTTTTCCTTTGGGAAATGTTCAGGAAGCTAAAGTTGCCCTCTGGTCTGACAAACAGCTGGGGATACAGTGAGATTGTAGCGAGCCCCTAACAGCAAGTGGGCTGCTACCGGCACCCGCAGAGCCCCAGCTTTACACACTGCTGACAGCATCTCCACAATTGCAGTCAGGTAGTCTGCAAACGCACCTCAGCAGCCTGAGAAATTTGGACTTGAGATACTTATTACAAAACCTCACTGAAACGGCCTGAAAACTGGCTGTGAGGGACCCTGCACAGAGATTGTTCCAATCACTCAAATGAAGGGAACTTTATTAACATCTTGGCAGCTCAAAAGGGACATCTGTAAGTTCAAGCACAAGGAGGCAGCCACTGAAACATTCCTTCAGCCAAGGAAGCAGTGACAGGCAGTGGCCATCTGCTCCACAGGCTGCTGGCATGTTAAATAGTTTGGGTCACCCAATGCTACTAATCTGTGTCTCACTGCAGGGTGCAGAGGCACAGGTGGATTGTGTGTTTTCTGCTGATAAGGAAAGCTTGATCCAAAGGCAGCTGAATGTTGCAAAAGCAACGCCAGAGAAAAACCAATTTGAAAGCTGTGTGATTACCTGCCTCACACTGGAATAGCACTGGTGGCTACCGATAAGAGGAAGGAAGGATGAGCCTATATTTACAATACAAGCCTGGGACACGTGACATCTAGGCTTTGCTCCTGCCTGTGCTGCTGTGCGATCCCAAATGGCCTTCAGAGATGCTGTTCTCCCTGATCTGGAAACTGGAGGCCCATCAAGCCACACAAGCAGTGCCTGGGCTGCATGCATTGAGCTGGGAGACCCTCACACTACTCTGAATGCTGATCACGCTGTGGCTTCTGGTTTCTGCTGGTCCTTGAGGTGACTGGACATCTCAGTAAAAATGACCCACCGCAATTAAACATGTCAAGGAAGAGTACAGCTCCTTCCTCACCTTCTTAAATGGATACATAGCCACTTCCAGCTTCTGGACTGCCTCTTCCCAGGGGATTTCCTGCTGCCAGGTTATCTCTTCAAAAACAAACTGAATAGGCTCCCCTGAGGGATCCCTGCTGTCAATCACATTTCCATTCTCATCATAGATCACGGAGGGGACTGATGGCCCTGTGGATTCCAGCTCCATCTGCAGGAGAAGAGGCTCACAGTTAGAAATTGTGGATATCCCACTCCTGTTTTTTCTGTACTCCAGGACAGGATAAAGATACAAATTAAGACTGTACAGCTTCTAATGAAGATAGAGCTGGATCTATGTCTCCTGGAGCTGCACTTTAACAGCTGCAGATGTGTTTTATTGGGGAATAACAGGAAAGCAACTTCATTTCCTTCAGTTATTGTCTGTCTGTGCTCTCTAGGCTGGAAATGCATGAGACTTGTTCATTCCATGTTGTCATATTCCCAGTGGAGATTTTTGACTGTGGGACACCAGACCCTTAAAATCACTGAGATCTGCAGGGCTAGTCTCGTTCATACCATCAGCAAAGCCCTTATACAGCCCGTGGCTAGCCACAAGAGGGTGCAAGGAAAGCTGTTCAGGAGCTTCCCCGTAGGTTAAGAGTTCTGGTACAAAGGAAATTATTTTTTACGTCTGTTTTCATGACTTTTGCTAATTAAAAAGAAACATTAGGAGAAAATGGGACTGATAAATTTGGGCATTCGAACTTCTGACTTATGTTTCCTGTCCTGAGAGCTGGGATTACCACAAAATAGAGGAATAACTTCATGCGGTTTCTAAATCCAGACACACCGTTGTTCACACACCCCTCTGGGCTCAGAGCCTGGGTTCAGCTCCATCTTCCCCCCTGCCTGTCAGACAACTTTTTATAAACAGAAAAAGTCACATGACTCCAGGAGCTTAAGATTCAACCCACACAGAGGGGAAAAAAAAGAAAATCACAAAAGCTGCCAATAGTCTGCCACATTGCTGCAGATGATATACACAGATCAACCGGGATTCTACTACTGCATGGGAGCGTTGAACAGAAAGCTCTGAAGAGCAGGGATAACTGAGGTTGTAGAGCTCAGGCGCACGGCAGCATAAATTCCTGCCAAGATACTGCATGCATACAGAGGACTCACTGTGGCTACAGACCTGAGGCAGGTAACCTATATCCACTTCCATGTTGCTGCTTTCACTCGCCCCATACAGCCACTCCATATCAACGTTCAGAGACCTGCAAGGTGAACCCAGTATGTTCAGTCACCCAGTGCTAAAGCTGTGTATGGAAAACCCCAATGCTTCTCTTATAGGGTCAGCACTGAGGCCCAGAACCTTTAGGTCCTTGGAAATCACAGTGTTCCATGCACAAGACCAGCAACCCTAGATCCCTGTTGTCTCCGGATCCAGGCCACCCACCCAACACTTTGGGCACATGCACTCATCACTTTGACTACTGTCAAAGTAAGGGAAGAGAGAGGTATATTTGCACGCCCTTCCCTGCCAGCACTTAACTTGCACGTTCTGATCCTGTTGAACTTTTAGAAGCATTTTTCTGGAAGCCAAAGGCTTTTGTAAGGAGTTCTGGCAGAGCCATAAGTGTCCGCTTGCTCTAAGAAATGTGCTGACAGAGCCGTAAGGACTGGGTCGCCAGGATAATGTTATAATAGAATTTTCACTCCAGCCGTCACAGGCAAAGAGATTTCAGGCTTCTTTCCCCTAAAATGCTTCCAGCTGCTTACCAGAGAGCAGGAATGAACCAGTGTGAAGCTACGCACACAAAACATTAATCTGTGAAACGCCAAGCAAAAATATTTTGAAGCATGAGCATCAGACTTTGCTGAACTTCAGTGCTTTCAGCCAGGCACTAGGATCGACAGGGACTGCCTCTTCACACACTGCCCGTCTCTCCCCATGCTTCAAGTACAAAGGGACAGTTACTGGCGAGCGAATCAGACCCTGAAATAAGTCAGGGATCCTCAGCAACTGTACAGATGCATTTGCCAGTTTTACAGACAACTGCAAAGCTCATTTCACCCAGATTTTCCAGGGACTTGGCTGAAAAGCATCAACTCATCCAACACTGATATCCAAGAGCCTTCTGCAGCTTGCAACAGGCATCTGACATCTGTAAAAGTCCTTGCCACAGCCAGGGACTGCTGGGACAGGTCAAGAGGATCACAGCCAGCTTGCAGGAGTGCTAATAATGAAGATGCTGCTGCCTGTCTCTAGGGCAATATCAGGAAAACTTAAATTCACCATCCCTGTGTGCCTACCCATGTGGCTGCAGGTACCTCCCTTCGTAAGTGGTTTGGCACAGGACAACTCAGGCTTGGATTCTCAGTTGAAGCAAGTACCAGTTGCAGCCAGGTTTCACAAAGACATCCAACCCCCACCCCATGCTCCATGCCCCAGCAACCTCTGCCCAGCTTGTCCGTCCGTCCATCCGTCCGTCCCTCCCTCCCTCCTCAGCCCTTGTCACTCACTGCCTCTTCCAAGCCTCATGCCCCCCAGACCTGTTGATAAACAGAGCTATTCCTGAAAAATTGCATCAGATCCAATTTAGGGGGCAGCTGTATCTACAGAATTGAAGACATGACAACTGTGATGACCACTAGCAGAGAAGGATGTGTGAGGAAAACAGATAAGCAAATGGCAGAACTAGCCTGCACAAAGCTCAGACTGCAGATCTGTCTTCCCTGTACAAGCCAGGATACCCATGTACTGCAAGGGACATTGCTCTGCTCAGGGCAGTCACTGCACCCATATTTTCAAATAAAAAGAGCTCACCAGACTCCTCCCACGCATGGTCCCCACCTCTGTACAGGACAGGATCCCAGAGTCCCTGGGTTCCACTAGGCCTCATTTATAACTGCCCTCAAGTCTGTTCAACACACAGAAGAGAGAGAAACAGCTGTACCTCTTGTTAGGGACAAAGAGCTTAAACTCTCGGACATGGGAAGAATCCTTGGAGAGGATGATGTGACCTGTGAATTGGCCTGGGGAAAACCAGAAGGGGAAGTCTGGTGGTTCGTTCAGCTGGAATTCAGCGTGGATCCTGAAATGAGAAGGGAGCCATCAGCTCCAGTGCTGGGAGTAGAGAAGGGAGCATGCGGTGCAGATGACAGCAGGGAGAAGTGATCTCTAGGCACCAGAAAGTACAAAGCTAAACTAGGGGAGAGAGATTTGGTTCAAAAAGCTTTTCATGTCACACAATAAAAAGGTAAAAGACTCGAGCAGATTCCCTGGGTCCAGGAGTGTCTCTGGTATTGATGCCTTTTGGAAGTGAGCAATAAGTGCACATCCAAGAAGGATGAATTACATTATCAGTCCTTGAAACACAGGAACAGACTAAGACTCCCTCAGCCTCCCTTCCAGCCTGATCAGGCAAATAAAAAATGTTTAACAATCATAGTAAAACATGAGAACAATTCCACACAATCCTCCCCTCCCTTGGAGAAACACTCCATCCCCCGTTTAAACAAAATCTAGCAAATTCCTTGCTAATCAGACTGCCTCCTTTCAACCAGGGACATTTCTAATTCAAGGGTGATAGAGGATGGCTGCTGTCCTGGGCCCAGACAACAGTCCCTGCTTCACCAGGGACTCAGTGACACTGAGAGCATGGGTGCCCCCTTTGAGCATCAGCAAAGCATCACGCACAGGCAAGAGCTGGCTGGGAACCACCCTCCTCCTAGAACCGCTTCGCCTCCCTCCCAGCCAGCGCACACCTGGTCTTGTCTAGGAACATGACCGCAGACACAGTGACACACTTGCTCTCTGGTACTGGGTCACAGCAGCCTTCTCCACTCCCCTGAGATATGGTACAAAATCAGAAGTCTCCCCAACACCTCCTCTACCACCCTTGACCCATGGCCTTACCTGAATGCTATGGCATAGTAGAAGGTGCTGATGGCTTGGATACAGGCCACAGATCCTTGGGGAGCAAAGCGTGTTTTTATAAAGGGGCGTGGGTGGAACATGCTCAAAAGTCTGTGGATTATAATCTAGAGAAAGAATTGTTAGAGAACAAAAATGAGAACGGTTCCCCTAGTGCAGATCACAGGTCAGATGCGGCTCCAAAACAACTCCTCACCAGATCAAGAAGACAAGAGAATTGCTATGACTTAAAAATTAGCTTGGAGACCTACCTAGTCACAAACTAAGGAGATAAAGCTAGAGACAGCCTTTAAAATAAATCAATTTTCCACGCTTTTTATGCTATTCCCATTATCGCAAGTTACCATCATCCCAGTTGAGTGAATGTCTGAGCATGGTAAACTGATCTACGAGGCTGTATCCATCAATACTACTTAAGACTTTGAAAGAGTGGTTATACAATCAATAAACACCCCAGGCTGCAAAGGTGTATCAACTATATGATTGCAAACACCTATCTGGGTACCAAAGGGGAAGGTGATATAAACACCTGGCTATGTATACACGTCGCTTCGCTTGTCAGTGAAATGTCTCACCTCCAGGGTGGCAAACAGCAACTGTTCCACAAGACACAATCACCTCATTCAAGCGCCTTCTGAACAACCCTTTCCCCTCCCTGTTCAGGAAAGACTAGCCTAAGAACCCAAACACTTAAACGAAGCAAGATGAAGTTACTCCAGTCAGCCTCATCTGGCCATTACAGACACACAGAGTTTTTGCCTGCTCTCAGTTTTTACCTCTGATTTAGAAGACAGTACAGTCCTGGCTGTACACTGCAGCCTTTTTGCTCCCTTACAAAGCCCAGGGACACATAATGCAGCAGCCTTGTCCACTCGATTCATCTGGGCTATAAGGCAGTCCACATTTATAAAAGCCACCTCTCAGATACATAGAAATCAAGTTTTGTATCTCACCTCTTTGCCCCTGGGAGGTGGAGGGTAAAATCTGTTGTTGGAAAGATACCCAGTGAAGATGTTCAATTCACTAGGAATTATCCACCACGGATCCCCAAGATCAAGTTTATTCTTTGGAGGAAGAAAGGCCTTAAACTGTCTGGCAAGCATTACACTCATAGGGGCTGCGGGGGCAGTCCAATTCCTCAGCCCAGACAGAGCGACGTGAGAAATCTGTCAACAAAAGATAGCATCAGAGCCTACACCAGATTCCTCAAACACACAGTAATGCTGATGGATGCAACTGTGCTTTGGAGGAGAGGGAAAAAAAAAAACATTTTAAATTCTTCCCACCACCCCAAACACCGCCAAAAGTTCTGTCAATTTTCAATTATGTGACCAATAGGAAATGGGAGACAGTGGAACAGGCCAAATAACACCACTGCTTTTGGACTTTGTTCCAGGAGAACCACCTCTAATGTCTGCTTCAAGCTTCCCAGGAAGGGCACATTAACTGGGACTCAGCGGTGCTGAATGCATTGAAAACAATGCAACATTGCAGAAAGCAGTGAGCTTGCTGGTCAAAGCAAATACCACTGGCTAGAGCCAGACCACCTCACTCGTGTTTATCCCTGCTGATATTACCAGCCCGTAGGATGTGTTTATACTAGAATTTCTGGCCATACATATCCTGCATGATACGTACTCCCAAGAAACCGTCTTTGCTCTTTGTCATCGTTTCCATGACCAAAGGCTGGAATTTAGCCACAATGGACAAAGTCTCCCCACTCGGATCAGGCGTCTCCTCCTCTTCAAATTCTGAGATGGGAGTAACCCCTAGACAAAGGGACAGGAATTTAAGCAGCTGTTTCTCCTCCCTTGCCTTTTAAGCCATCTGAAGTGATTATACATTTTTCCTGGCTAATCCAGGAGCACTTCAGATGGCTTCCCAGCTGTTACTACACTGTATGCAATGGAACACCCTGCAGAACTCACACCCACCTCAGAGACCAGCTTTTGCTATATGAATTAAAGGGGAGCCCTTCCTTCAGTGGATGACACTGTAAACCCTATGGCTCAGTTAAGCACTCTTATTTCACCTAAGAGGGAACAGACACAAATGCTTGTAACCAATTCATTACAGCATAAGCAAACAATGTATTTCAATTGTACTGTAAGTTCTCCTGTATGTTATCATCACCACACTTCCTCCTGCTTGGCACCACCAAGAGACATTTGCTATATGCTGATACAGTCTCCAAACATGATCTCTCACAACTGCTATCTGAGAGAGACGGCTATGGCCAGAGAAGCATATGAATGAAATGCGTCTCACTAATAGTGTTGGCCTAGGCTGGGCTGAGCTGAGCTGTATTTGTTGCATTCACCCATCCCAAATCCCGTGTAAGCTCTAGACAAAGTAACTTACGTACTTTGCTAGTCCAGCAATGGGACCTTTGTCCTACAAAAACCTAGTCTTAGAAAACTGAACTTTGTGAAAGTGATGTCTAGTGCTTAAGCCTCTTCAAAAACATGTAAAGCATTAGCAGCCTCTCTTCATGTAAATAAGACCCAAAACAGCACCCGGAAAAAAGATATCAATAAAAACTGCTGAGGACATTATCTTTGGCTTTTGCTTGGTCTGTGCAGAGAGAACTCTGCAAGGCAGACAGAAACCTACCTGTCAGCTTCTCAGCTATTGGCTTGAACTCTTCTGGACTGAGGTACAGATCGTTGTTTGTGTCCAGAGAAGAAAAGAGAAACAGCCCCTCACTTCCCAAAGACTTCAGTGCCAGCTCCTAATTTGGGAAGAAGAGGCAAGTGAGATTTCACTCCTACCTCTCACAGAAATTCATTCTGACCCCTCTCAGCTTCAGAGTTAATTTGCATTCTTTCCAGCACACAAACACAGTGATCAAACCGAAAGATTAACGCCCCTTGGAAGGCGTTATTTACAGCAGGGAGCAGTGCCCAGGAACAGCTGGCATCAGCAGGTTAAAACTACATCTGTCTGAGTAATTCAAACTGAATCATTTGCTCAGAGTCAGCCTCAAAGTCTATTGTCAGAAAAATTTCCAACTTTTTAAAGATACTCCTAAACCTGTGAATATTCAGGGCGCCAGGAGATCTTGATTTCTGTAACTAGCTAATGTGCAGTGACACAAAGTCAGTCAAATACGACAGTCCCAGAAAAACTAGATTCTTCTAGTCATTTCCACTCTGCAGCACCCACAGCACTGAAGGGAAAAGGACAACCTGCAGGCAGAATGAGACAGCTCCATGTTGGCGTGAGAGGAAGAGACAGCAAGTCAGACAAGTCACATCACCTCCAGGAGCCTACAGCAGATCCCCTGTGATCTATCATTTTGGGGCAGCTTCCCCTGTCACCCAAGTAAAAGCCTAAAGCTGCAAGGACAAATACTTTGTAGTTTGCTGTTTAACTGTGTTTATTCTCTATTGCCTGCAGCACCATTACCATCCCCAGAGCTCCTGAACTAGTTTATTTTCCATCTGTTGCCTGCCAGCCTGAAGCAGAACTGATGCAGCCCGGAAGGCTTCGCTCCTGTCAACTGCAGCAACAAAAGCACTTAAGAGCCTTCCAGGCTAGTTTCAGGATTGAGACAGACAAAAATAAAGACCCTGGAATACAAACCAGAGATATGGACTCAGACATGACTGAAGAAAGACAAGGATCCAAAACATGGAACACAGAGAAGAGCATGCAGGAACTACACAGATGAAAAAATGAACGAAGGAACAAGATGGTTACTTATCTACATACAGGAGCAACCCACTCAGGAATCCCCGCATTCCTGGAACCAAAACTCTGCCTTTACAAATGGGGACAAACATATCTGGCCCTATAAATCAGCAGCAACATTTTCCTGAGCAACTGCCCTGTTACCTGACAGCCAGATGCCAGGGTTATGTCATGAAGCACTGGGCCAGGCTTCAGTATACTCTTCTGCTCCAGAACTTGCTTGGGCATGGCACATACTGCACTAATCTTGCAAGGGCCCCTGTGATCGTTTACTGTCTGGGAGCAAGCTCACTGTGCAGGGAAGTGTGCAGACAATGCACAATGGCATCCTCCTCTGCACAGGAGGCCATCCCGGATGTGCACTAAGTTCTGAAGAGACAGTCCACTTCCCAGTCCTCTCCACAGCGCATTACTGATTCCCTGCTGATGAATCTTTCAGAGTCTCTCTTCTTTGCACTTCACAGACACAGACTTCGAGGGATGGAAAGCAAATGAGCGACAAAGTTTTTAGCTGGTTAGACCACCTGCTGCTGTAGCACTGGGAAAAAACATGATCATTTGCTTAACAGGGCTGAAGGCAGAAAGAGAATCAGTTATGCTCCACCCATACAGAAGAACATCTCTGAGTGCATCTAAGATAGCAGAACACGAAGGGGGGAATATGGGTGCCTAGAGTTGGACATTATCATCCAAAAATCAATCTACAGGCAAGAATTGAGAGCATACTCCAATCACCCGAGCCTCCACTTTCACGTTGGTTAAGCAATGAAAAACCATCGGCTGCAGAACCATCTGAAAATTATTCCTACAACCACAACTGGCCGGAGAGAAGGTAGCCTTGTGGCCAGGCGACTTACGGCTGTGCATGCATGCACACATCTCACGAACACCAGCAGCTGGCTGAATACAGCCACCCTGCAGGTCTCCTGCCTGCTCCACACAATGCTCCCCTCTCAGGAGCTAGTTAAAGCAGGCGAAAGCGTGCTCCAGACAGTACTCGTACAGTGTATCACCTCTGCACAACCCTGCAGGGACAGATCGCTCCTTTCACAAACATTCATTTTCACACACACACTCACAAAGCACGGCAGCTCAACAGCAGCATCGCACTAGCCCCTCAGCACAGCCTCACCACTGGGACCCCCAAGGAGCACCCACCCAGCTGCAGATAAGACTCCAGCCACGAAGGAATAAAGACTTCCACAGAGCACATACCAGTCCTGCTGCACTCAGTGTCAAAACAATGATGATAAAAATTATGTTTAAAAGGGCAGGAAGACGTCAGGGCTTGGCCTTTTGCTTTCCGATAGCTCTCCAGAGCTGTTTTTTGTTGTTTTTTGTTTGTTTGTTTGTTTGTTTTCTTTCTAATCTGGACTTACAAGAAATAAAAAGTTTCCCTGTTTGTGCTGGAGGAATAAGACGGAGCTTTGTTGGTCTTTTTGTAGAGGAGAGTTGTGCTTTTCACAAAGAGTTTTCTTCCCCCACCTGCTTGTGGGTTGTTTAGCTAAATAAATATATCCATAGAAAGAGACAAGGCGTATGTTTTAAGCAAGCCGAAGGAAAAACAAAAACCCTGGACTGTTCACATTTTGTTCCCGTCTCCAACAGTGCCCAGTCACAACCACCTGCCTGTCCTCTAACAAAAGAAAAACCTCCAGAAGACCTGGTATTTTGTCGGGCAGGGATAAGGTCCTCTCAGGCAGCTGTGAAGAACTGTCCCAACTCTTCTTCTGTCCCTGTTGCAAGAATTCTTCTAATTAATAGGTTTGAGCCATTTTCCCCTTTGCTTGCAAAGTAAAGAGGCACCCTTTAAAAACACTTGTCTTTTTACTATAGAAATACCAAAGCCTGCAGTTTACTGCAAGTCAATTGAATTATAAAGATTACAGTCAGAAACAATGTCAAGCAGCCAAATTTAAAAATAAAAAAATCCCATTTTTCAGCTCCCATTCTCCAGGCTTTTGCTAATTCTACAGCGAGTCACTCAAGGCACACAAAATCTGCACTTCTAGTACGAAAAAAAAAAAATCTGAGAGTTTGGTGCCTTTTTTAGAGGGAATAAAGTAGCAAGAAAAGACATCTTTGGAGACCATGTGAGGAGGTGTGGAGCATTATGCCAAGAACAGGGCTGGAGGTCTGGCGCTCCTGCTTGTCCCTCCCTCTTCTAGCTGGGGCCACTGGACTCAAAGTCCATAGGGGAGGAGGTGGAGGCACAGCCAGCCCCAGTGGCTGAGTCAGAAATAATCCTCACTGCAAACCCTGAGCACAGCGGCCAGGCACAGCTCAAACCTGGGGGGCTGGCACTAGACCTCTGCCATCGTGTTCATCTGGAGGTGCCTGTGTCCCCTGTACCTCACTGCCCTGTGTGACGGTCACCCTTGTCTGGTCGTCACCCCAGCCCTTGGCAGCCATCTCGAGGCCAACAGGGGCCTCTACAGTCTGGTGGTCAATACAGATCTGTGGTCACCATTGGTGCCTGGTGGTGATCACAGCTCTGTGGCCAACACAATCCCAGTGGCCACCTCGAGCCTGGTAGTAGTCATCTCAAGCCCACAGACACTGGTGTATGGTGAGCACCAGAGCTCTACGGTCACCTCAGCCCAGCTATTCACCTCAGACTGGTCACCTCACCCGCAGCCACCTCAAGCCCTGCAGCCATTGATGGGTGCTGGCTACCACAGTTCTGCAGTCACCTCAGCCCAGAGAAGACCACCTCAACCCCAGCAGCCACCACAAGGCCCGCCATCTCCTCAGCTCTGCGGTCCCTTCAGCCCTGCGGCGACCACCACCACCCGCACCGACCCCACGGCGGCGGCGGCGAGAGCGGGTCCGCCCGCCATTTCAGCCCGCACCCCCATCCATGAGAGCAGCGCGCCTAGAGGCGTCCACCCCTCCACCCCCACCTTCTCGGTACCTGCTGCCGGGCGGCCTCAGCGTCCCGGTAGTACTTGACGGCGGCCAGTGCGGCCAACGCGGCGAAGGCCAGCGCCAGCCGCGAAGGAGCCGCACCGGGACCCGCCATGCCGCGCCACTCAGCGCCGCCGCGCCGCCATGGCCGCGCCGGCCGGGGGAGGCGTCAGGCGGGCAGCGCTCAGCGAGGAGGGGCCGGAGCCGGGTTAAGGCCTACGCCCTGCCCGCGGGACGCGGAGGGGGAGGAGGGCCGCCCAGGGAGGCCTTTGTACAGTTCGGAGGAAAATCTACATTTTTGCTTTAAATTTACTGTAATTTATCAGCTACACGGACTCTTGGAGGAGATTAATCACCGTCCTCCAAAGCAATCTCATTACTCTCCGTGTTTTTGCTTTTAATTATCAGGGACTGGCGTGCATTTCCCATACACGCACCCCACACCCTCTCCCAGCAATTTCAAAAGTGGTCTTTGGTCCTTAATTCAGTATATAGACAAAAAGAGCTGTATCCAGCTGCTTTAGGAGCCTGGGGGGGTTCAGCTCACCAAAATTAATACATGTATTTTTAATAGATATTAGCAGTTTCACTTCCAGGCATTGACTTCACCGGGATTTAAGACCCAGGACCGTGACAACGGAAATTAGGAGATAGGAATGGCTCAGTCGCTTTGCAGACACAGAACAACAGTGCTCATCTGCAAGCTGGATGTAGCTGTTAACTGCTGCCATCACGCAATGATCCCTGCAATCGTTCCCGCACCTCAGTCATCTTTGAGTCATTTCTGCCATCGTGCTGGTCACAGACCTTTACGACAGCACGAACCCTTACACCCCCTCTGAGTTCTTTGTGCTCTTCAGGTTCTTCTGTGTGGTTGCCACATTGTTCCTTAGCAGTGGCTTGGACAAGAGATATATATTTAGTCATTTTAATCTTTTCCCCGTAGATCAGTCTCCTGCTCCTCCTTGCAGGCAACCCCACGCACTGCAATCCCCCAATTGTTAAAGAAGATTTAGGACCCTTTTTTGCTGCTGCGGGGCTAACGGTGCAGAACGTCTGCGCTCCCTATGGGTAGCAGGAAGCTGTAGCATTTAATCCTTTGAAGCTTTTGCTGTTTCCCAAGCCTGCCTAGTCATTTCTGGTTTAGGTTTAAAGAGTGTTTTGGTTAGAGAGGACAAGAGCATGACCAAGAACCATGAAGAAAGCAGTGGCAGCTGCTCAAGGAAAGAGGAAGAGGCTGGTAATCCTGGGCAAAAAGCCAGGAGCATGGAGTTTTGAGAAATTACCATGACAAGCAAAAAACCACAGTGTGTTTTTCTTTTTTCCTGCAGACCATGGTGAACAAGTCTGGAGGGAGCAGGGTGCAAGTGTTGAAGGCGAAGTACAGCCTTCTCCTTGGAACTTCCCCTCTCTGCCACAGATCCCCACATAGCCCTTGATGTTTCTCTTGCAGTAATGGTGTAAGCTTGGGCAACATTAGAGGGATCTAGAAAGATTGGAGCATTGGGCCATCATCAACAGCATGAAATTTAACAAGAACAAATGCTGGATTCTGCACATGGGATGGAGTAGTGCTGCACAGAAGTAGAGATTGGGAGACAAGTGTCTGGAGAGCAGCCCTGCAAGAGAGTAATCTGGAGGTGCTAGTTGACAGTAGGCTCAGTCCGAGCCTACGTATTCTGGGGTGCATTAAACATAGCACAGCCAGCCGGTCACAAGAGGTGATTATTCCACTGTATTTAGCATTGTTCCAGCCTCACTTGGAATATTGTGTGCAGTCCTCAATTTAAAAATGATGTTAAAATACTTGAATGTATCCAGAGGATGGCAAGAAAGCTGGTAGAAGTGCTGGAAGGCATGTCCTATGGGGAGTGGCTGAGAACACTGGGTTTGTTAAGCTTGGAGAAAAGGAGGCTCTCTACACTTTCCTGAGGAAGGGAAGTAGGGACGGAGGTGCTCATCTTTTCTTCCTGGTATCTAGTTACAGGATGCATGGCAACGGATCAAAGCTGCATCATAGAGAGGTTCAGACTAGTCATTAGGAAAAACTTCTTTATCAAGAGGGTAGTTGGACATTAGGCTTCCCAGAGAGGTGGTAGTTTCCCTGTGCCTGTCCATGTTTAAGAGGCATTTGGATAATGCTGTTAATGATATACTTTAAGTTTGGGTCAGCCCCAAAGTAGTGTGACAGTTGGACTCGATATTTGTAGGTCCCTTCCAAATGAAACTATTCTGTTCTAAACACAATGCACTAGACTGGGGAGCCCAGTAATGAAATAAACACTGGGTTATTTACAACTCAGACTGGTGCTGTTACATCTGCATAGCCGAGGGAGGAAGGGGAAGGCTCCTTCTGCCACCCTTACCACAGAAGAAAGTGTTCGTGAAACTCTGCCGCTGCTTTCTGCTCTGTACCTCCCCATCAGTCAAAGAACCAGTGTCTGGGCCATGAGGAGGAAATGGGAAGAACTGAATTAACAGAGCATTGAAATAATGTTTGGGAACAGAGAGAAGTGTGAATGAGTTGGTCTCCACTTAAGAAGATGTGCTTTGAAACTTCCTAGACTCATTAGGTTGGGCAGTGAGGTGTGGAGAGCTTTAGCTTACCTCAAATAACCTAGCAAGTGCTTTTAGAGTATAAAATGTAACAGGATGAGATAGCTTTGATACAGGATAAATGTACTTGGGTGTCTGGGAAATGAGCAAGAGGTGACGTGAAATGACAAAGCCTGCAGATACCTAGATGGAGAAGGAAACCTGACAGAGTGGCTGGCAGAGCCAAAATGATATAATTTAGATAAGAAGCAGAGGGGCTCATTTTATATCTGAACCATTTCCAGTGTCATCAGTGTGCATGTAAAACTGACAAATGGTTGAATTATTTGATAGGAAAAAGAATGAAAGACAAAAGGTGAAGTAATTCAGGGCATCTGCTGGGAACCAATCCTCCTCAAAGGAGAACAAAACCAACAACTTTTGGCTCTACACGTCTGGTTCTTACAGATTACAGTGCTGAGGAAGAATTTCAAATATTCAGACATCTGCTGAGTAGCCCACCCAGGCACCCTTGTATCAAAGGAAATCCCCTTGAGAGAAATAACAAGGAAGATTTCCACCAAGAAAATTCACCCAGCAGGAAAAACTATCCCAGATTTCCCTTCTGCCAGCAGTGAGAGTCCAGCTGAAATTGGTAGCAGAGATGGAAAGCTTGGGGTGACCTTTTTTTTTTTTTTTTCAGTAGAAGGACAGGTTCTCTGTATGTTGGAGTACACAGTGTAATTCCATGTTCCAGGGCAGCATGTTCTGAGAGCAGAGAAACCCTGTCCTAATTTAAATTTATGATCCCATCCACATAGCCTGAAACCTTGGCCTGTTTTAAAGTCAAAGTGATCATGATGTAATGGAAGGTAGCATTAAAATCTGAGCTCTGTCCACAAATGGAGGAAGAACCTGGAAACAGAAAATCACCTGAGGAAGCAAGCGCTGAGCAGTCTGCAGGCCAAAACCATTAATCCTCTGGAAAACAGTAAAGAACAAGGAGTATCTAAGTCTGTCTTCACATGGGGCTTTTCAAAGGGGATAAAAAATCCAGAGCTGTGTTTACTGCAGAAGAGGGGCTTGCATCCTGGTCCAGGGTAGATGTGGCTGTGACACAAAATTCCACATTCTGGTGAGTCACTTACAGTTCTTAAACTCACTGGCTCTCTAAACAAAAGCATTTACAATGCACAGGTGTTTTATCGAAAGTATTCCTGATTCTATGATTCTCATTACAGCACAGTGCCTGTTTGAGGTGCCACAGGGAATGAAGCCACAGGCACAAATGTGATCAGAACTGCTGAAACTTTGAAACTGCTATCACTGGGAGCCAGAGCTCAATGCATCGTATCTGAAACAATCAAATAAATAGATTGGATCAAAATGTATGTGGAAAAATACCAAGACTGCCAGACTTCTGAATTCAATAACCAACTCTGCTGAAAGCCTTCCAAGGGAACTTAATAATGCTGTAAAAATGAAGTGTGGGTTACAAAAAATGCATTTGTTTTCTAGATTATTTTGTCTTACCTCTTTGTATGGTCAGGCAGCAACAGCCAGCCACTCTACAAGTGACAGTTATTAGTTTTCATCTCTACCACATGATGAAACTTTCTTTTATCAGAACTACATTTAAAGGAAATTCCTGCTGACGTAACATAGGATCACATGTTCTGGTGGTGAAAATTAACATGATAATCTCAGTTCCTGAATTTGAATGTAAGGGGGGAAATGGGAAATAACCCAGGCTGATCACATTTCCTGCTAAGGCGACTCAAAAGTAGAAAACACCATAAATCAACAACACTATTCCATTGGTGTCCCATATGTTTGAAAGCAAAAGGCAGGAAATCAGCTCAAAGACACACATCTTCCTAGATCCTTTCCATTAGACATTTAAAATGGAACCTCTGGTTCAAACAAACAAACAAAAAAAAAACATTTACTTATCTACTTAAAAGTATGAAAATCAGGAGGTTTCCCAGCAGGACAAACACAAGAAATCCTCCCAACTCCACCTACCAGGAAGTATACAGGTCGGATGCAAGATAACAGATGTGAAATCCCAGAGTGTGCTTCTGTATGCAGAACTCCCAGAGTTGAGGGCCCTGCTCAAGCAAGAGCACCCAGCCAAGGCTCAAGGCGTGCTGAGGAGTGAGGAAAGAGCAGAAGCATTTCAGGACACCACTGGAGCAAACATTTTTGTTACCTGCATTGCCGTAGGACAGAAGAATCCCAGTTGTGGCACAGGGCCAGGCCTTGGAATAAAGCTGATCCTTGGAACAAATCTTTACTCCTGCTAAACACAGACATGCTTAACTTGATGCCTGTGATTCATCCACTGACCTCAGGGAGTTAACTGTGGGTATCTGTGAGCAGAGGCAGAAGTATTTGCAGAACTGTGGTCTGCGGGAGTGGAAGTTTTTAAGCATGACTGTTTGCAACAAAAAAGCTTTCTTTGTGACTGGTGCTGAGCTTCATATGAGTGTCTTGGTAAGCAAACATCAATCAATAAGCTTTACATCGAGAGGCACGCTGGGCAGCTAAAGAAACTCCTTATTTGTAATGCACCTCTGAACTGCAGGAAAGCTTCCTTCAGAAGTGTATGTGACTTTACTAGCACCTTTCTTGCTCACTTGTGTGGAAGAGAAAACAAGAGCAGAGTTTTAACACAACACCAAGGATCTATTTCTAAAGGAAGCTATAAACATCTTATTTATTTTGGGGGGCTACATTTTGCCAGACAAAGTGTTTTGAGTTACTCCAAGAGCAGGACATTTTTATTTACGGAAGTCTCTTAATCCATTATCAACATTCTCTGGGCTAAGCTGTCCTCCCATTATCCAAATCTCTCAGATAAGACAACTAATTCCCAAGACGTTTATTTACCAATAACTGTTCCTCTAGGCCAAGTTTACCACCCTGTATCTTTGTTCCTTGGACAACACTAAGTCCATATCCGGCAGCCTCATTTCTCTTGGGGAATTACACAGGCATGAATTTAGAAACGCATTTTTTTTGTTCCCACAACTTGCTCCAAACAACTTCAATTTCCCAAGATGCTGACTGAACCAATTATCAAGAGTGTCACAAGAATGGAGAAAAATGTTCTATTACCAAGGGCCATGCAGCTTTGCAGTGACCAGAAAAAAGGCTGGTGGGATTAAGGATCCAAGATCCAGCCCCAGTTGCAAGAACTGCTAAGCAGTACTGCTGAGCAAGTATACCACAACAGCCAAAGTCAGAACAGGAGTGGTGTGTGAACATCTCTGCACAGTCATCCCGCTTAGAGTCACATACTGAGGACACGCAGGGTAAACAGCTAGTTCAGTAGCAGGACATGTGGAAGAATTTGGCTTCAATTTTTTCCTTTGTTTTTCTCCTGTTACTTCATTCCAGAAACAACATATTTGAAAGAGCGAACTTAGCTGGGGATTTTTTTTTTTTTTTGCTAGAAAATAACGCATTTAGTAGAACTCCTGCTAATCTATATCAGACAGTGAACAAGCAATTTAAAAGAGCCGGTGCAGATGGGAATTGCTGTCCATACACTAGCTAGATCACTCTGAAAATCAACATATATTGTGACATATTCCTAAAGTCAACCAGTATTGTCACCCAGTTATTCCAAGCATGATGTAACAGGTCTTTGACTGATGGCTTTAAAGTAGCATCAACCTAGAAATGCTTTTTATTTTACAAGACTTTTATTCTGTTTCACAGATTTGACTATTACAGCAGTGAAATTATTACAAATGACTCATAACATTTAGTTCCAAATAAAAGTAGAAAAACACAAAAACGATAAGGGAAAGTTAAATGAGATATGATGTGTGGTAAATGTGTTTTAAGAGCACAGAAAAAAATATATAAAAATACATTAGGATCAAGAATTTTACTGACAGGTTTTGATTTAGCTACAATTTTGACACCACCTAGAAAGCACAGTATATTGAAAACTGTTAATTAGAAAGGTGATAAATCCAACAGTATATAAAAGGCAAAAATGAAACAGAAAAATGAAAGGAGGGGTGTGTGTGTTGTGGGGAAGTCTATTTTATGGCAAACTTACAGTCCTTTGGCCACTATAAAGCAAACTCAGTGGACTTCATATAAATTCTTTGTATAAAGGAATGTCTATGAACATAGAACTGTGTACAGTATGGCCCAGAATAAACAACTCATTATCAGTCTAATAGAGCTCCTCACAGAGGAAAATAAGGTGCTTATGTCATGGTTTCATCTTCCCAGTATAATACTGTCCGGAATTGGACTAGTGCCCCAAAATACCATTTTAGGAACAATACAAATTCCTTTAATGGAAAGGAAATGCAGTAACCTGCCGACGCTGAAGAAGCAGGGTGATGGGCAATGGCCTCACTACTGCAATCTTGCTTTAGTTTTAAAGTTTGTGTGGTTGACTGGCAGGGGGTGAGCCTCTGTGTTGAACACCCAGTCATCCAGGGACAGCACGTCATCTTCACAGAACAGAAGATAGAGGTACCTGAAGCCAATAAGGCAAGGGCGGGAGGGAAGAAGACAGACAAAAGGGAGATTAAAGGAAGCTCAAGTGGGACTCCAAGCATGTACAAGAAAGCACTGTCAGCAGGACTGTGATGGGGCCACCACTGGCCTCAGCTGCCATGGTTTATGGTGACAGTTTTCCTGCCTGCCTGCCTCACTCTCTTGATGAAAGTTACCACCCCTGGGGCAAGCACAGCAATATGGGATGAGCATCTATGCTCAGCCACCCCACAAGCATTAGCTCAAGCTACTAGCAAAGGAAGATCTGCACCAAGGCGCAGCAAATTCACGTCATAGTCATGCCTCCTCTTTATGCAGGGCATTAACCTGGCGGAGGGGACAGCTGTCACTTAAACCATCAGAGCTAAATAAGCCTCCCACTTATTTAGAGTGGCTCTGGATCACAGGAAGAGTCCTTTAAATCTAGCACATGAGTAGAAACCTGGAGACTGCCTATGGCAGCAATGGTTCTACAGGAGGAAATTACCGAAGCTTTGCAGCACCCATACCTTTGCCCAATTTTCCCCACAGAGGATAAAGAACTTTTCTCAATAGAGACTTATCACACAGACAAAAGTGTTGAATTATGCTACTCTGAAAGGCCTCTGTGATACCAGACTTACTTCAGAGTCTCTGCAAGGAAAAAACTCTGTTGCATGTTGTCGTGGGTTGGGACCGTGGCATAAACATCTCGGATGCCAGAAAAACCAGCTTCTACTCTACAGTGTTTTTCCAGGGCCTGAGAAAGGAAAAGAGATCTCAGTAATGCACAACAGCATGGACTAACTCCATAAATCATCATCAGATGCATTGCAAGTCAGCTTTACAAATCAAAGTTTATAGTAGCTTCTGTCTCTCACTGGTGATTACTCCAGTCTTCAGGAATAAAGTCAATTCTAATGAAATAGCAAGAGAAACATAAACTGCCTAAGCTGGTTGATTGATTGACCTTGATATTACACATATAGCAAAAACAGATCTTAAGTGGCAACTCTAGCTGTCTGCAAAGCCTCTTTTCCAGGGCACTAGATGAATGACAGTTCTGCCACTGAATGCAGCCCCTGTTAGGATGCGGGACAGCAGGCAACTAGCTATTGCAGGAGCTAGGAAGAGGTGAGGAACTTTCGGGCCGGGAAGTTGTAGTTGGAAGATGAGGCAAAGCCAAGTTTGTTGATTTTCCCTGGCGAACTCCAAACCAATAGTTCAGAGCAGTCCAAGTATTTCAAATATAAGGTTGACTCCTTTTTGCAGAGGGCTGTTACATTAACAGCAAGTTTTGCTGACTGCAGCACTCCTCTCCATAAACTTCCACTGTTTTGATTGACTGATTGATTTTAGCATAGCCCAGAAGTACAAAGAAAACGTTCGCTATGATCATCAGAGAAGCCACACTAAATTAAGCTATTCTGTATATTCCTGCCCCATTACTAATGTGTCTCGGTGTTTAACAATTTAAATAATTTCTGCTCTTTTTCTCGATTCAAGGAAAGATTCTTGTAAGAATCCAGCAGCCTGTAAGAATTATTGCTGTGAGTTTTCCAACCATACCTTCACAACCTCCCAGCCCCACTGCCTGTACTTGAGATCATGTGTCAGTCGCCACATGTACATGTAGCTTTCTACCACTTCTGGGCGTAGGATATAGTAGCGCTCGCTGAGTCTGGTTGCCATGGCTTCAGTTCCAGTGTCAAAGCGAAAGGCTTCAGGGCCAAGTTTGGTATCTAGACAAAAAATCACACACATGTAATGAGCAGTTTGAGGAGCAAGCAAGTAAACAGACTGTCCAGGTGCTTTTATGCTGTTCAGGATGCAGACATTTGACTAAGGCTTGCGTGAGGTCAGAAGAGCAGATCAGTCATGCCTGTGTATCACATCAACCTCACAGCTACTGTCAAAATAGTGGCAACTCCACAAAGCACATGAGCTATGCTCACTGCCCACTCAAGGTTATTGCTCGTTCTGCAGCACACCTGGGCACTACCTAGCTGAGAATAAAGTGTTTCTGAGGGTGAATACAACTGACAAAACAAAGACGACTTGGACCAGATGTGAATGTGAAGCAGATACAAATCTCCCCCATGTCCTAGGCCTTTTGCCGGGCTGGGATTTTGTCCTAAGAATTGCACTAAACTTGACGCTGAGAGCAGAGTTCGTCACTAAAGACAAACTCAGGACCCAGGTGAGAAAGTACAGAGGTCATTTCCTGAAGCCTCAAAGAGAAAACACATTCAAAGGAAAATCAAGCCATGCAACTGACCCTGCCATCACAGAGATACTGATGCACGGCTCCCGAGCAGGGGAGTTGTTTCACAATTACCAGTACAGCAGACTGAGCCATTTCAACTGCACTGGGGCAGGCAGGCTGTAAGAAGAGGTACCTTGGGACCTCCAACCACTTCCTCTGCCTTTCCTTCTGGTCCACTAGCAGCCTTGAAAAGAGGACATGAGGTGGATGAGGAAAGCTTAATCCATTTCACTGAAATGTTATGAATAAAACATTAAAGTACCTTGGTCTTTTTGAGTGTCCCTTATGTGAGGCTCTCAGTCTCTTGCAAACATCAGCTAGCATTCGGATCCTACTTACAAGACCAACTCTCTCCCTCTTCGAAAGACATGAAAATTGAGCACGGAGGTTGCTTATGATCATGCCACATCAGGTTTCTCTTGCTGCACCCACGTGTTTACCACAAGGCTGTGTTTCAGGTAGTCATTTTACTTTTCTAAATATTTTGCACACCTGCCCTGGGCCCCTCTGACTACATGGGCATCTAACTGTGTTTGCTAGATGTGCTATTTGCTGAGAGCCAGTGCACAGACACTCTGCAAACAACGAGCTTGCTGAAATGACAGCACTGTAACCAGTGTAGGCAGGCTTGCTACTGTCTTTTCTATGCTGATGGATACTGCTGAAGGTGAAAATTGGCTCCAGGCACTCACAGCCAGAGGGTTTTTAGTTCAGGTGATTTGCTTTATTTCTGCAAGTGCTGGGGGGGGGGGGGTATTTGCAAATATCATTCCAGGTTAACTTGAAGTTTATTAGGCAAGCATGCTGGATCACAGCTGCCAATATGGGCTTGCTGATGTGGTGAAACAATCTTTGGGAACAGTTAGTGCAGACGTGTTTAACAAGGTCCTGGAAAGCTGACTATTGCTTTGCTGCCTGCAGGCTCAGAAGAGCTATAGAGATGCCTAGAAAGAAAGGAGTAGAGTCCAAAGCAAGCTTATCTTGCTGAAAGTCCTGCAGGCAGAGAACTAACCCAGTCTCTCATTCATCACCAGTCACTGCTCTCCCAAAACACTGACTGATAAACACACTGTGTGCGTGAAACATACTGCATTGGACTTGTGAAGCTGAAAGACTTAGCCAGCTGGAAGAGGCTGAGTAACTTCATTTTTTCAGCTCCTACTAGCAGCTGCAGGTCTCCAACTCTGTCCTGTTGGTCTTCTCAGCTACTCTGTTCCATATAGTGGGACACCCTGCAATTAATCACTGTTAAACTCCTATTTTCATCTGCATAGGGATGTGAAAGGACAGACTCAAACTATAGTCTTGTTGGGAGAAGGCTAATTCTGCGACTGAGAGGCAGGACTAGGATTCAGCTCTGGGTTCACTTCTGAACTCTGCCACAGGAGCTCACATCTGTCTGTCCCTCTGCTCCAGCTGTCTGCTATGTAAAACATACTGCTTTCTCTTCAAGGTATCCTGGAAAAGACAAGTGAAAATCATATGGAGGGATGAAGATGCTGCTGGAGCACAAAACACCCTGCTGCAATCCTCTGCCACACAAACACTGAGTCTCCTAAGGCTGTAGACTCTCCCTTACTAATGCTTTTTAGGCAGCCCACTGGTTTACCTGAGCGTGCATAAGACTCATGACACGTGTTTGTTATTTCTGCAGCGAGATCCATGTAATGTTGCTTCCTCTCTTCTCTGGCGTGTTCGGCTCCAAGTGCTATCATGCCCCCAGAGAAGCAAGCCAAGTGGCCCATTTTGTGATCCAAGATGCCACCCCTCCATTCAGCAATGTAGGTCAATCCTCCAGCAGACCTTTTGACCAAATGCTTTTCTATTGCCTAAAGGGATGAAAATCAGGATCTCAGGAAACTTAGTGGACAGGGTGAGGAGTGAATATCAGACTCCACGATCTGTAACACTTTTGCCTGAAACATTCTGGTGAACAATGTCCCCCACCAAAAATACAGAGCACCAACCCGCTCCTTACCTCTAGTGCATCATCGTACATCTTTTTAGCTTCAGAGTCTTTCTTGTCTGACATCAGCCAAGATTTGATAAGATATTCATAAAAGCTGTCTCCGAGCCCTCCAACAGAGACATGGTCTGTAGTGGGAAAGCCAAAAAAGACCTCAGGTTCATGATATACAATGAGCAGTTGCATTACAAAGAGCAAACAACCATGTCCGATTTGATGTCTTTGTTCTTTCCTCCTCCTTTCCAGTTTCCTGGGGAGAGCTTGTACATTACTTTTTCAGAAAGGAAGAAAGGTGGAAAGTGCAATCAGAACAAAAATGTTCTGTCATTTTACAAAGCATTTTACAAGTTCACCAAAACTACTCAGATGTCTCATTTCGCAACAGTTATTTATACTGCAACTTGAAGATGCTTCCTGTTTATGGAGAAATCATCATAAATCCCAGCCTCTTAAACCAATGCAATGGCAGGTATTGATAGATCTCTACCCATATGAAGCCACTGGGTGCTGCCTCCCTGCCTCAGGAAAAGGAGAATGCATGTTGGATCACAGATACAGCTGCCAGCAAGTGGATGCCATAGGGACCTCTAGATTCTATCATTTCTATTCATGGCTCATTGTGGGACTCTGCCATGGGGAAGGCTGGGGTTGTTGGTATATTAAAATGATAGTATCAGGTGCAAGGATGTGCATCGAGTATTTTATTCTGGAAATACTAGATTTTCAAGGCTACCTATTCAGAGTACGCAACGCTATGACCTTACCAGAGAGGAGGATGCTAACAAATTGCATCGTGAAATGGGCAGGACAGCTGCAGGTTTCTGCCTGGGGGGAACCGTTGGTTGGATTTGTATCTTTAAACCATACCACAGGGGAAAAAGCAACATTAATTCTTTGAAGCAGCCAAGAACTCCCCCTTTTAGAAGAACAAGACAAATTACCCACCACGGATTGAACAGCGCCTGTTAATTAACAGTATCCACCTCTGTGTCTGCATGCTTCCTCATTTTAAATGTAAGCAGATGTGGCAGGGTTTTTGGAGTTAGCTCTTCAGAATTTTATTTTCCCTTTCATTGTACATATATAATGTCCTCAGGCTTATTCTAAATGCTAAGTCCTACCAACAGGAGAGATCAACAGCCATGCATTTTCCTGACCTTAAGAGCAAATATGTCTGATACAGTATGTCCAACGATCCATGGAACAATCCACAGCAAAACAATGAGATTAGACACATGAATACAGGAAAAAAAAAAAGAAAAGAGGACAGACTATTTACAAACAATGGCTGCACAGCCTGCCTCTAAAGAGAAGCTCTGTGATCTTAAGTGTGTCATTCATAAAATCAAAAAGCAGGAGCTCTGGTACATAACTGCTTTCCATATGGCAACAGCTTTACCAGCGTTTGCCTCCTAGGCACTTTGCATAAACAAATCTCTTACTTCAGCAGGGGATCGGGCCTTAATTTTCTAAAGGTAACAACCGCACTCAGAAGAGGTAAAACGCTGCCTCTTCATTTAGAAGACCTGCTCATTCGGCCAGGTCAAAGATACACCTTTTAAGAAAATCACAGTAATTCTAAGAAAAACATCTTCCTGCAAAGAGCTTTAACAAGAGAGAAAATGAGAGCCTGGCACCTATAGGGAACATCTCTGTAGCAGACAGCAGCTGCCTTGCTACTTTGGTCCTAATCTATTTTGCAGCAGCAGTATTGGAGGTGCAGAAGACACTGATCAGCCTTTTCCCTCATTGGAATACAGATTCAGACCACAAACATCACATTATGAGCAGCTGCCACAGGAGTCTGTGCCATGAGTTGTCCCAATGATGTGAAAGACTAGGAGAGAGAACATCTCTACTCCTTTTGCATAAGTCACCCTATCCCAGAACAAGCAATCAGAGGCTACTTTTAATAAGCTCTCAGCACCAACAATAGGCTCCCTCTCTATGTCAGCAAGGGATGGGAGCAGGTCAGTACAATGAAGTCAAATTTGCAGACATAAATAGAATTAGTGGCAGAAGAGATTAATACTGAGTATCAGGCTGAGTATTTTAGCCATCTGAATTATGAGCACAGCTCTTCAGTTTCCCAAAGATTCAGTAATAATCAGTTATGGCAACAGCAGATTTAAGAGACAAGCACTTCTCCTCTCAGCACCAATGAATAGGCAGAATTAATGCTTGTCTGGGAAAACGTGCAGCATGGCTACCAGCTGGGAACAGCATAAAGGAAGTGGCATCTCGGGGGTGTGGTAGGGGATAGGAGATGAATTTTTCAGGTGGAACATATTGCAACAACTCTGCAGAGACAAATGTGGAGGGGAAGCTGAACTGCTCACAAACGGATTGGAATAACTTGGAAGATCGATTAATGGGAAAAACATAGAAGCCTATTTTCTTTCTTCACAGCACCAAAGGACAGCCCTGGTTTAATTGGACAACTGCAGCCATCCAAGATGCTTTGTTGGGACACTTTTCAAGCCAAGCCCTGTCAATTACCATTAGACATGCTGATCTGGCAGTTAAAGGTCAGGGATTGCTAACAGCTAGTACACTCTCACTGTCTCAGATCATGGCAGCCATGCAACTGCCTGTCACTTACAATCAGAGCTATAAATACAGTAGTTAGAAAGGTCTGGAGGGATCTAGCAGAGCAAACAGTGAAACACAACATGGGGACACAAAGTAATGCAATGACTCAAAGAAATCTGCTTAAACAATATAAATGTAATCTACTGACAGGCTAAAGAGCTTCAGCACAAAGAGACTTCTCTTTCCTTTGATGGAGAAACATGAAATCCAGCTAACCTCCCTCGCCAAAACTAGCAAATCCTTAACAGAGTGGAAAGCTGTGGTCAGAGATCTAGGGTAGACCAGCAGAAGCAGCCTTTCTCATGTAACTACTGGAGGGTAAGTCCCTGCGGTAGCACAAAAAGAGGAGTACAGTCTCTTCTCTGGGTAAAGAAGCAGCTGCGTGTGTAAAGCAGGAAAATAAATAATCTTTCCCTGGGAACACTGCTTCTAACATTTTCCTTGCTCTTTTCAAGCCCTTTCCTGGTTGTTGCTCCCTTTTCCATATCAGAGCAGTGTCTGCTTTAGTGCCTGTGTCTTCGTGGCTGGCCACTGTGGGGTTCCCAACAAGAGAAAAGATTGTATATTTGTCTCACCCTTTTGCACCAAATTACACTACACAGCAGGTACCATGGTGACAGGTACATGAACGCACACAAGAAAATGCATCCCTAAATCTTCAGGGGATCTGAGACTCTGCAAGCCCACTGCCTCTCCCAGTGGCTCCCTACTTGCTACAGCATACTCAGCAAGTCTCATAGGGCTTCTGCTCACAGCCTTCATGTGCAACTTCCAAGGAGGCCTATGGGCTATGTGATGACTGCAGGATGAGGTCTTAAAGAGATGTGCTGATTTCTAAATCTGTGTGAAGAACCACGTACCATTATCCTCCCCTGTGAAGGCGAGGTCCTAATTCTCTTTCTGGAAGTGAGACACTCAGCTGGAAACAAGGCTGATGGAATAAGTGTACAATTACTATATTGCATCTTTCAAATCAGGTTTCATTATCTAATTACATGTATAACAAGCTGCCTGACAAGACGTCTCCTTGGCTTGCTGCTCTGACAGTTGCTACTGCTTCTTAAAGAGTAATGGAAAGATTGAAATGCTACAGGCGGGACTCCACATGCAGACTGATACCTACGCTGCACCCAGTTCCCTGTCACTGGGCTGAGAAAGTTGGGATAAAGGCCCTGCGGCTTCTCAACTCTGTTCAGGACTTTGCGGATGTTCATCACCTAGGAGAGAGGAGAGACAAGAACTATGTTACTTCTCTGCTGAAAAAAACAATGATTTTCATTGTCACTGAGAACTCTGTTATTCATCAGTGCCAATTCCTGCCTGAACAAGCACAGCAGCCTGCAACATTGTGAATCATCATGCAAGCAGAATCCAGTGATGTGGCTCTCCAGTGAGATGTCTGTGATGGAGAGACCTTCCTGCTGGACTCCTCAGCACAATCTTTGTCCAGTTCTGTGGGAGTCTAAAAATGGTTCTAAAACCCCTGCAAGGCTCTAGATCAGCAAGCAGTGGAAGCCGTTTCCCAACGCTGGTCCAGAAGAAATCCCAAGGATTTGGGATCTGGGTGGAAATGTGTGATACAGAGGATGATTTTTTCCATGATCCAAAAGGAAAGGAGTGACAGGAATGAGCGACTCACATAGTACTTAAATTCACCATGTGGTCACTTAATATGATGAATTGGCACTTCTAATTTCAACAACAGACAGCTCCTTTAATATGATAGAATAGCCATACTTATACTCTATAACCTCCCTTGGTTTCACCCCCATTAAATTCAACAGACCTTTCCCATAAGGGATGAAATTACATAGTAAGCAGCATAAATATTCTACCATAACCTACAGAGCAGCTAATATGCTCTAAACCTTTTACGAAATCAGACAATTTGTACGCAAAAGCTGGCTACGCCCTTAAGGTGGTACTTCCAAGTAAGTCATCAGGCTGCATAATATTTAATGTGCCATGCTACTAAAATTCAGTAACGACATGTTTGAATAAAAGACACAGATGAACTTTATTCCTGCTAAAATCACACAAGTCCCAAGCTGCAAGTTAATGAGTTGATCTGTTTCTCTGAAATCATTTCCCACAGGATAGGCTGTTTGAGCCCATATCATCCCACATTTTCTCTCTCAGAAGGTATTAAGATGAATGTGATACATTTTCTGTGGCACACACCAGACATGGTCAGCTCAAGGGAGTCCATTAGAAAAGTTCTGCCCTTATCCCTTTACAGGCTTAAGAGACAAGGAGGAAAACGTGTTACACTGGGGACAGTGGCTTGACTGGCTCAAAATGCCAATTATCTTTGCAGTTGAGATCCAACATATAGCTTAATTTTGGCTGTGCCCTTGTCTGAGTAAGTTTCTACTACAACGTCACACAACTGAGACATTGGGAAAAACATCCCCATCTTTCTTACCTGTGATGGAAAGAGGCAGGTGAAGGGGCTACAGCAAATTTCACTCAGAGGGTGGTGAGGCACTGGAACAGGTTGCCCAGAGAGGTTGTGGATGCCCCATCCCTGGAGGCATTCAAGGCCAGGCTGGATGTGGCACTGGGCAGCCTGCTCTAGTAGTTGGCAACCCTGCCCAGAGCAGGGGGGTTGAAACTAGATGATCTTTAAGGTCCTTTTCAACCCATGCCGTTCTATGGTTCTATGAAATGTAAATGGCCAAAGAAAACACTGGGGTAGCTGCCTTACAAAGCCAACTGGTGTGATGGGACCTCCAAGAAGAGCTTGTTGTGACCTCTTTAGTGAGCTGGTGCATAACGTGCTCTGAGGCCTGGTGACTTTTACACCCTGTAAGACACAGGTTTCTGAACCCATGTCCCACTCTGGAAGGTTTCTCCTCTGCAAGTTGTACTGGTACTGGGGAGAGGGGACGCTGCTGCCATGCTCTCTGCTGCAGGCAAACCAAAGTGCTGTTCTATTCCAGCCCTGCACCCATGCGTATGAAGGGACCAGTTTACTAATGAATAAGTTGGGAAGTACTTGCCTTTTCCGCAAACACCGGGTTGCCAGAGAGCTCTGAGAGGTGCAGGAATTCTAAGTGCAAGGTACCAAATTCTGCTAGGATGCTGCTTCCGGCAGATGCCCAACCCCAACTCCAACTCATGCCGCTGCAAGGAGAGAAAAGGGAGCCTTCATTGCCAGGAAAACATAGCCATTGCCAGAGGTCACTCCCCTGCCCCAGTGCAAACCGTGCCTTTGCTATGTGCATGCAATGCACACCAGGTGTCAACACAGGCCGTGTAAAGGACATATATAGATTTTTAGGACTCACATAGAACAAGTCTAGTGGGATGGAGCAATAGTTTTACAAAGGATTGTTTAGGATAGGGCAAACAGACTGCACATTCTGGGAAACTGCATTTTTTCTTTGTGGGAAAATAATCCCTCCCAAACAGATCAGCTTAAAGGAAACTTTGGAAGAACATTCACAAGCTGCCCTATACAAGACACTTTGGGATAAAACGCATCTCTAAGTAGCCTGGGCTGAACTCACATCTCAAAAATCTCACAAGGCTGATATTTTACAGAGAATCCAGAATGTCCCTAAGCACCTTGTTTTATCAAGATCTTATCTTCTTTAGATGTACCCAACATATGCTTGGTTGCAGGGGGATACAGCATACAGCAACATCAATGCTAGGGGAAAGATGCCATTGTTTTTTTTTATTTTTTGTTTATTTTTTTTATTACCTGACTGGGAACTGGAAGGAACTGGAAGGCCAGCATAGAACTACAGAAGCTGGCAAACACTGTCTGAAGCAGCCAGCTATATACAAAGTGCCTCTGCTCCTACTTTTGACATACTAGGATCATTTTCACTTTCTGTTTTTTCCCCCCTCACCCTGCCAAATCCATGCAGGGATGGAGAGAAATCCTCCTTGGAGCAAAGCAAGGAGCCAATTCTGGGGCTGAGGAGGGCATCACTTGTCCCTTTATCCTCAGAGAAAACTAACCAAAGGACATGGAAGGGCAGAGACTCTTCCAAGCACTAACAGCCTCATGCACCTCCTTCCTGGATTTGCTTTTACATTCAATCATTTCCTTCTTGCATCCCACTGCTACAGATTACAGCTCTACACCTCTCTGAAATCTACACAGACAATAAAGGTGACCTATGTCCTTAGGCCAAAATAGCGTCTACAGGTTCTTGCCCAGGGAAGCTTGGCTGAGCTATCTAAGAAGTGATGTGGCTTTGATTTTCATGTCTCTTTTCAAGTGCTGCTTGTGGTTGGTACTGATGAGGTAACTAATTTCCAGCGATGGGGGGCAGTGGGGAGAACACTAGACGGCGTCTGAAAACTTGGCTATGAAAACAAAAGTGTTTCTGTTGTTTACAGGAGGCTAAAACTAACGACCTTTCTGAGGCGAAAAATGCTTCCCCTCCATGTGATACATGGAAAACCATTTCAGGTCCAGAGCCATTTGTTTCGCCTCTAGACAAAAAGAATCATTAGATAAGCAATATGTTCACACTATTTCAAATTGCTCAGTCACTGCCACACTGCAAACTGTCAGGATGCTGTATCACCAGCTTTTCCTTTGAAAACACTGTCTGCAGCTAAAACGGGTACCCCAATAACATCAAGTGTTTATGGCTGAAACCTCCCTGTACAGGCAGAAAAGCTCCCAGTCTGACCAGGTTAATGTTGTTATTAGTATCACATTGGACGTATCTGCTGAACCTGGCAGTAGCTGGACCTAGGACGGGTGTGCTAAACAATCCCATGGTGTTCTCATATCTACAAAGAAACAATTACTTCTTCTTTATTTACTGCACTGAAGGGAGATTGTAACAAATACAATCTCACAAGCAGAAACTGCCTTCTGAACTAGTTCAAATGAGTGTTTGGAAGCAGACAAATGAGGCTGTTTGCTGTGACAGTGGCTCTGTGGGGTCACAGCAGCTGATACAACCCTCCCCTGGGAACTTCTGTCCCAAACACGCAGCAAGCAACTGCCTGCAAGGACCATGCTGCCAAGAATCCATGCCTTGGGTGACAAAACACAGTAAAACGCAGGGAAAAGTCTGGAGGAAACAGAGTATGTCTGCAATTTGTCCTGGGGTTAAAGAGCAGCCTAAAATGACCCCTTGAGGGAAAACATTTTTTTCACCATTACAGACCAGACAAACTGGATCTTAATACCTGCCCTATTTTACAACACCTCAGAGGAAACCATCTTTTAAAGGTCCTTGGTCTTCAAGACAGAGGAAAATGCCCCAATCCCCTTTATCACCCTTTATGTGTCTTCATTAAACACTGTCCAGTGCAAGCTTGGACTGAAAATGACTGTACCACCTCCTTTCCCTCACAGAGATCCAAAGCAGCAAAACAGTGCCAAGTCAACAGAGAGACCAGGAGAGGAGGAGGATGAAGAAGGATCTGGATATGCAGAGGGTTTAGGGATGCTGTCAAGGAGAGCAGGGACCAGGGACCCAGAACAGGAGGCATCAGGAGAGAAATCACAGCGTAACACACAGGCAGAGAACACAGAGCAGAAGCTGGAGAACACAATGTACTCTAGGACCCAGCAGACAACGTGGCAGTTGGACCAGCAGGATGGAAAACGAGCTTCTGTGAGATATCATTCTGGAGCCTGTGTAAAAGCACAAGGCCACAGAGAAGCCCATCACTGGGGAGGGGACAAGACAAAAAGGTACTGTGAGGTGACCTGATAGGAAGAGATAAAGCCAGCTAGCTATGGGAAGAGGGGGGTGGGAGCTATCTTTCTACTTGGGTCCTCAAAAATGTATACTCAGAATTGACTTAATGCCAGCTTTTGTTTGTTTCAAATTTCTGAATGCCATTCTTATCCACCCCTAGAAGCTACCACCAACAAAAGCCTACACATGCTGCAAGACTCTCCTGCTTTTGAACTGATGAGCTCTTTCTGGAATTAGCCCATGCTTGCAAAAGTAGAACTGGGGAGACAATCCCTTCTCACAAAACTTTCCCGCGTTTTGATTTGGCCCTGACACTTGGGTTAAACATCCCTTCTCACAGCATCACCTCTCTTTCCTCTGCTTCCACTTCCGCTCCTCTGCTTCCACTTCCACACGCTACCTCACACTGAATAACTCCCTTCCCCTTTGGGTTTATGGCCTTTGGCTGTTTATAGAATCACAGAATCATTTAGGTTGGAAAAGATCTCTACAATCATCAAGTCCAACCATTAACCTAGCACTGCAGAGCCTGCCACTAAACCATGTCCCTAAGCACCACATCTACATGTGTTTTGAATACCTCCAGGGATGGTGACTCAAATAGTTCCCTGGGCAGCCTGTTCCAATACTTCACAACTCTTTCAGTGAAGAAATTTTCCCTAATATCCAGCCTAAACCTCCCCTGGCATAACTTAAGCCTATTTCCTCTTGTCTTATCACTTGGTGCTTGCAAGAAGAGACCGATCCCCACCTCACCATAGCCTCCTGTAAGGTAATTGTAAAGAACGATAAGGTCTCCCCTGAGCCACCTCTTCTCCAGGCTAAACAATCCCAGATCCCTCAGCCACTCCTCATAAAACTTGTTCTCTAGACCCTTCACCAGCTTTGTTGCCCTTCTTTGGACACGCTCCAGCACCTCGATGTCATCACGTTCATCATGTTCCTGCACTAGTCAGTCAACAGATTTAGCTCACATTATCCTTGCTCCTAAATCAATTGACACTCTAAGTCCTCACATCAGTTTCATGGCCCTGACACCAGAGCTCAAGCCAGTAATATGGGTTCTGGACTGTGGGCTCAGTTTTATTTTGATTTTCTTTGCACTGAGACAAGGTCATCAGCAAAACATTTTGGGAATGTCTAGGCAGACACAGTCTGTTTCAATTGACTTCACAAAGGGCAGGGGAGGGTTTGGCATTTCTGTGAAAGGTTAGTCTATGCCGAGTCTTTATCAGCCACAGGAGAAGCAGAACATCTCTTCTGTAAAAAGACAAAGTCTTGGTGGTGGCTTGAATTTTCACTGGGGTCACATGCAGATGAGACATCTGAAGGGTGACAGTGATATTTGAGCAATGGATCAGCATGAGCCAAACATCTGACAGTCTTGCACTTCACAGAGATGGAAGCCAAACAGGAGATTTGGGCTAAGAGATGAATAATGATTTTCATGGCTGCTGCTCTGAGTTTTGCAAGAGGTGAGGATGAAAAGCTTTTGTTAACCCACATTTCCTGCTGTCTGTGTTTCAGACGGCATGCAGCTTTTACCCAGGGGAATTTGTTAGTAGGCATCAAAAGGAGCCAATGAGCCCTTATTGGCAGGGATCACAGCCTACTGGTGAGAATCAGAGACTGGGAGTCCAGCCTGCAGGTTTGCCTCTCTTTGCCAAGTGACCTTTAACAAGCTATTTAACCCAGCTGTCTTAAAGCTCCCCTCCAGCAAGAGACCACCACCTACCTGACATGATATGTTGTGACTCTAAGTGAAGGATACATGCCTGGCTGAGCGCTGCCAACAGGGAGAAAACTAAAGGATCTGTATACTCATCCCTTTCTAGCAGCAAAACTGCCAGCCAGTCCCATCCAGTTCCTTTCCCAACTTCCCCAAACATGGAACATGGATAAATTCACATGCATCTGGTTGGGCACACTACAAAAAAAAAACAACAAGAGTTCTGCATGCTATGTGGAGACTACAGATAACCTTTTAAAGAAAATGAGAGCGAGGAAAATGCTATTGCAGTAGCGAGCCCTGCCAAGAGGTAGAAGAAACTGCGGATAGCCCCAAATTAATAAAACACAGCTAGGTTTAATTTGAGTCACCTGCAATCTCTGCCAAGGCACCTCTTGGTTTTGAGCTGGCAAAACAAATGACCTTGAAGAATCTGCACTAGAGGGGGGCACCTCTGAGGAACTGCTGCTGTTCCTGCTTGGTTCCTGGTCTTTTACATTCAGTAATAAAATTATATGCTTGTAAGGACATGTGTCTTGCCTGCCCAGATTTATGACGCCACGTGGGATACCAGTGGGGGTGTTAAAAGCTGGCAAAAGTTTCTTTCCAAGTTCCAGAGCTTTACTCTTGAACACCTGTTAAAAGAAGAAGAGAGGATAAACATTTGATGGACTGCTTGTGAATGCTAGCCATGCTGGATTCTTTTAAACCCACTTTTTCAAACACACCATTATAAAAAACTGAAAGTGTTGCACCATATGAATCTACCGTTTCAGGTATGCTGCTGCCATATAACCACTGCACGACGGATCTGAACCAAAAAATCATGCTGAATAGTGGTGTCTATCTAAATGTCCTCTAAAAATCTACACTAAGCCAGACCCAAGTCCCCTGCCAAACTTTCAACCTACAGGAGAGCAGCCAGAGACGCAGAGATCACAGAACACCCCAAATACCTCAGCTGCAAATTTCAGCGATCTGAACTGATCCAAAGACTACTCTCTCTTGAGACAAATCCTTTCATTTTCCCAGTGAGCACACACAGGGGTGAAATGACTGAATTAAAATCAAAATAAATCTTTCTAGGGTGAAGCATTGTCAGATTTACAACACCGGTTTGACTAGCTGGTGTTATTTCCTGTTGCAAAAAACATGATTTCCAAAAAACAGTCTTTAACTTGCAACTCATTTCCAGGAGGCATTTGTGGTTTATTGGCTAAGCTGTTCCTTTTCCATCCGTAATGCCTGAGTTTTGAGCTTTCAAATCAAATTATAGCTTATGGTGGCTTGCAGCACAAAGCCACCATACACGATTATATTGGGACAAACCGCTGCAAACACTAATTTTTGCTCCAGAGCTTAGTTCTGATCAAGGTAAGCTTCCAGGTGACTTAAGAGATAAAGTGGAAGCCTTTTACCTCTAGCTCCCCTATATCAGCCCAAGCTGTCATAGTAATTCTAAGAAAGCAGGAATTTATTGCTTTAAAATTACAGCACTGAGGAAAGCTGAGATCTCCTGTGGGCTAGCAGGTCTTTGATACACTTACAAGGAGGTAGGGATTTGATTCAGATGGGAAAGCCAGGAGACAGGGACTTGAATTTTGCCTTTCAGCCTGGTGACACTGACTGGGTGTATGACAGGCACTGCCCTGGTTGCTGTTGCAACCTGGTGCATTGCTGCTGACTGCAATTCAAGAGGTCACTACTGGAGTTAATGTGGTTTCTTTTTGCTGTTGATCTGCAGCCTGTTGAAGTTGTGATTGAGACAGGCCCTGAGTTGGGGCACTGAGTCTTTAAGAGTTTTCCCTGGTGGGAAATCACAGACAGAAGTCATTCCTGGAACTCATTTAAAACACAACCTAAGTAATGGAGCAGCTCCTATGACTCCACGGATCAATGGTGCCACTATGCAGTGATAAGCCATCCAATCCTATTACGGTGGATAGCACCCAGCCATGGTCAACGTATGGCACAAGAGCTCAACTCTCACTTAAGAGCCAGTCTCACAGTTCCTTCACTCACAGAACTCCCCCTTGAAACAAAGTTTCTGTTTGCTTAAGGCTTCTAGGACGAAGGAATAATCTCTTCATCTCTCTACAGCCAGCTGTAAAATTCTAGTAGTCATGTTATAAAACAGATTATGGCACTAAACCCTGGTCTCTACCGGGCCGGAGAGAAAGAAGGAAAGTGGGAGTGAAAGACTCCTGCTTTAGCCAGGACTGCTGGAGGATGGGAGCATCCACTGAATGACTGCTCCACCACTCTACAAGAGGGGCTGTGACCCCTAACGCATGCCTACAGAGCAAAAGGATGTTTTGTGGAGCAGTATCACTTTGGCACATGAGCTGGCAGGACACAGGTACCCTGCAATGGCAGTTTGACAGCTCCTCCTCCCCTGTGCCCCAGGGCACTTTATCTTTCAAACTACTGCTACAGAGGGGCTGTCCAGATAGAGTTTGGAGCACTTGCCACTAACCAGTTGCCTCCTTAGTCTGAGGCAGAACCTGGAACGATGTTTGATGAGATACTGCCAATGTTTAGAATACAAAGGAACAAATACAAAGATCACTGCAAGTGGCATTTCACTGGGGAGCAACGTGTCCAACTGAAAACATATCTTGCTAGGAGTGCCCACACAAGAAAAGATCTGTGCAAATGAGCCAGGCATGGTGTGTGCAAGGTAATTATGTGAGACTTAATTAAAACAACATTAGTGGCATTTCAATATACACACAAATGACAGGTTTAGCCTGTTGTTATGATGGGATTATCTGATGCTCAGAGAAAAGCTGCTGGAGATCACTTTCAGTTCAGTATTGGTGACTGTGTGAGACACGCAGAGCTGCTGAAACAAACCTCTTCTCCAGTTAAGTAGTATGCCGCCAACAGTCCTCCAATATAGCGGATGTTCACCTCAAACAAGGACGCTTCTCCGTTCTGAAAATACATAATGATATACTTGACTGCAAAGTCTGCACACACAAATGGCAGCTAAGAGGAACAGATTGTAGGCAACTGCTTAAGTCTCCCAGTCTTCACGAACATCATAACACACCTTTTCATCTAAAGCATCTCAAAGCATTTTATTTGCTCTACAGTGACAGGTAGAGCCTGAAGGAAACATCCAAAGAAATATCCAAATTGCCCATTTATCACCAGCTAACAATACATAAATCAGGACAGACGTACTGTCCATCCGTTCAACCCTGTCTTGGATCGTGCCTCGCAAAAATCTGTGAGTTAGTTTAAGGGAAAAAACTGCCCTTTGAAATGTTTTATTTAAAGAAAAAACTGTACAGCCACATGAAGAAATATTTTCCTCATTTTTTGTGAAGAGGGCACTGCATTAGACAGATGAAATGTACTTCCTGCGTGAGGTAGATACTTGCTGTCATTCAGGGACTCACCCTAGTTTGCAGGAACAGAAAGGACCACAGCCTGCGGGGTGCATGTCATGGGCATGTTTATGAAGAGACAAACTGCATGATGTCCATGTGCCCCACCATCAGAGACAGCAGACATAGATGGATATGGTTCACTGAATCCCACAAGAACCCACTCACCTGGACCAAGTTTTGCTCTGCCTACTCAGATGATGATCAGCAAATGTCAAAACGATTGCATTCAAAATGTGCCTTTAAAAAACATAGGCTCCTAGCCGGTAAATCTGCATGATAAATGATTCCTACCCTCATGCAAATGCATAAAGCCACAAAAATCTTCCACCAACACAGCACTTCCAGTGAGCAGGGGAAAGTGAACCTGAACCTCTGCACTAGCCTGTCGTTTCCACATATCTGCAGGTTACAAATCAGAGCAAATGCTTTCTTGAGATAATGACTGAAATAGCTTTAGACAGAGCAGGGCACCCACTTTCAAACAGAGCTTGTAAGTCTTGGGAGTCCCTGCCTCACTCTTCTGAACTGTCAGAGTCTCTTGTACCGAGCCATTTTTAAATTAATTTCCCTTCTTCTTTCCCTCTGCTGTGCTTTCTGACACCACCAATCAATCCATAGCATTCATTCTTGTCTATGCAGATCAATCTATTCTGCAGGCTAAGATTAAAAGCTTTTATGAAATCCAGATAAATTATTTCCCAGTTGATTTTGTCCCTTGTTTATCGATTCAGTAATGTGCTGAGAGCATCCACCAAATTTATCAGACATGGTCTTCCTTTTACGAATATATGAATGCCAGTCATGCCCTCCCAAATGATGTTTTTCCACAAAGGTAGCTGCATGCATTTTTATCATTGGGAGAACCATTTTTCATGACAGACAACTAGGCTGGCATAAAAAAAATAGAAGTTTGAACTGCACTCTTATTTTAACATTCTCTGTAACCCACTGATGTGATCCCATCAGCTCTCCCATGAATCACAGAATGGTTTGAGTTGGAAGGGACCTTGAAGATCATCTACTTCCAACTCCCCTGCCGTGAGCAGGGACTCCTTTTACTAGATCAGGTTGCTTAAAGCTCCACCCAGCCTGGCCTTGAACACTTCCAGGGATGGGGCATCCACAACTTCTCTGGGTAACCTGCTCCAGTGCCTCACCACCCTCATAGTAAAGAATTTCTTCCTAGTATCTAATCTGAATCTACCCTCTTTTAGTTTATAACCATTACCCCTTGTCCTGTCGCTACACTCCCTGATAAAGAGTCCCTCTCCAGCTTTCTTGTAGGCCTCCTTTAGGTACTGGCAGGCCACTGTAAGGTTTCCCCGGAGCCTTCCCTTTGTCAGGCTGAACAATCCCAGCTCTCTCAGCCTGTCTTCACAGGAGACGTGTTTCAGCCCTCTGATCATCCTCGTGGCCCTCCTCTGGACTCACTCTAACAGGTCACTGTCTTTCTTATGCAGTGAGAAACACAAGAGCTTACTTGCAGACCAATAGCCAGAACTATGCCAAAGGGCCCCAGTCACAAAGTATCTCACTTTGTGAGATTTCTTTCTTTCTCTCTTTCTCTCTTTCTTTTGAGATTTCTTTCTTTCTCTCTTTCTTTGTCTTTTTTTTTTTTTTTTTTTAATCTCACTTAACCCAAGGGCAGCATCCTTCATTAGATAGCATTGCAAGGTATGTATTGTGCCCAGAGTCTAAAAAAGTGTCTAGGAAACCCTCAAGGACCACGAAGAATGAGCATCTCCTCTGGCCATTTTCAGACATGATGCCCTTCCTTCCAAAGCTAGGCTCAATATGTGCTCCCACTTTGCTTCCAAGGCACCACATTTCCACTGCACAAGGCTCAGCAAAGGGTCCAATGAAGGAAATCAGTGTTTTCAATCTTAACCTACAGCATATAAAAAGAAAACTTGTTTTATCATAGGCAGACATTTAACAGAGATGAAGCAGAACTTGTTCTTCAATGAAAAGAAATTCCACAGAGTACCTAATAATTACAGCTGTTCGTACAAACCAGACCAAAATATGAAAATCATTAAGCATCGAATCTCATTTTCAGCCAGACATTGTGAGTTTGATCCAGTGGCCCCTGGCTGCAACCCTTCACCATGTATAGGGAAAAGATGGGGTGAAACATCACAGTAGTCCCTTTGGCCTTAAAAAAATCAGTGAGTTGAGTGGTTTCTTCACCCGCAGACCTCATATATGGGTGACTTCATATATACCCCTCCTCAAATGATTCCTAGAGAAGGCTCTGTAATTAAAACTGGCCAAACACGCACTTAGCGTTTCTGTGATACAGACAGGCATTCCCAGTAACTGACTCACCACATTCAAGTCAAAGCTCTTCTCCACCCACTTTTTTGCTTCTTGGAATTCCTCCTCGAGTTCCATGATGTACAGAGTATCTAAGGCATCTACAACTGTAGCTCCTCGAAGACCTCCTGCATTGCAAACAGAACAGTGTGATGAAGCCCCATTCATGCAGTCTTTTTTACCTCTAAATGAATCTGCAGGAGCTGAGACAGGCAGTAGCTTCCAGTCCCAATAATGGGGATGTCTGGATGGGATCCAGACTAGTCACTTTTTAGGCCGAGATCCTCTGACAGGACTAGTGAGCTCTGCTACCCAAAATGCATTGCTTTGGAGAGGCCCAATTTTCAAAGGCCTGATACTGTTCTGAAAAAATACCCCCAAAGAACAGCTTAAGGTCCGCACTTTAAAACACCAGTCATGACTGTAATCCTTGGCCTTGGTTTCTAGTTCCTGTCTTGGCCAAAATGTTTAGGCAATTCCACCCCTAATATTTGTTCAGCTGCAAACCCAAATTCAGCCTCTTTCTAATCCAGTTACAAGCATAGCCCTCTTATGAGGGAAGAGAATTGTATTTTTATTGTGCAATAGCATCCAAGACAGGACTTTGATCATTCTGTTCTGATGTAGTGTTTATTATCTGGGGCACAAAGTACTTTTGCACCACATCACGATTGAGGGTTTCCCGTTACCAGCATACGCGCAGAACACAGCCTCAGCTAGCAGCAGAGAGACCAAAAACTAAGCTCAATGAATCCTAAACAGAGAGTGGGTGACTTTGGGGATGGCTCCCTTCCTTTGGCTAGCAAAACAAACAGTCCCTGTGAGTGTGCTCACCATTCTCCAGCAGATTGCAATGGGACACATGCAGACTAAGCAAATACCAACCAAGTATTTGTGCCAACCATATCATCCATGTAAAAAAAAATTATGCCAAGCTTTGTCTTATGCAAATAGACTACAGGAGAGCTTCCAGTGAGACAGAATGACATGGCGTGCACACTGAGAAAACTATACAGGGTGTACAGACAGTCTTGTAGCAGTTAAGAGTAAATGAAACTAGAAATGTTAACAACTCTGGGTTTGGAATATCCCAGTGCCAGAGTTTTATTTCTATTAGGGTTCCCTAAAAGTATTTTTAGCACTGGAAAGCAAAGAGTACAAAGCACCTCATCACTCAAAACCCTTTGTGCTTAAATCGCAAAGGCCATCACTTTCCTGGGTAATTCTGCAAACACAAATCCTCACATGGAAGATTCCAGTTTGGTCAAATAGAAGCTTCTCCGTCATCCCTCTGTGGATGTAACACAGCAGGGACATAGGCATGAAGCTTCCTTTGTATCGTTGTCAGGAAGCGTTGCCCCCCTCCCACACACCCTGCTCTGTCACAGCCACATTCCTACCCACGCCCTGACAGTCAGACCTCTGGCAGCAAAGATGCTTGGATGAGCTGCAGGAGAAACTGCTTGTAGCAGCTCTGTCCCTTTCAGGGCAACTGCAGAGTCTCATAAACATGTTTATGCCCAGGGGCTTTCCTAAGACATATTTCTATCTGGCTCAAGTCGGTTCCTTCTTCTCACTATCTGACTTTAAAATACTACCCCAAATTCCCCAAGCTTTCCCAGCCTTTTATTACACGCTCAGACTGGTTTGGCACTTTCGTAATACCTTCAATGTTACTTCAATTGTAGTTTTGCTTAAGAGAGGAAAACCCAGGTGGCTGCACTGTCAAGGAACTACTGCAGAGGAGAGAGGAAGGCAAAGGTGAGTCATGTGTCATGAACTTTAAGTCTTTGGCCTTTTCTTATTATTAAAAAAAAAAAAAAAAAAAGTGACTGGCTGATGTACATGATACCCTTACCCTACAGAAGTGTTCAGATCCACCAATTTCTTGTAAGGCTCATTTATGCTTTCAGCATTCGTCTCCCATAAGAAAGGCATCCTGCCTTATTTTGTTGATGTTACAAGACTGCAGTTTTTACACTTTTCAGCCAGTCAGCACATCATTGCTTTAATAAAAAGCCAACCAAGACTTTACTGCTCAGCTATAGATTGCTGGCTTTCAGATGCTGTCTGCATCAAAAACAGGGACTGTGGAAAAGAGATGAAGGCAGTCTCTAGAAATCCATTTATTCCTACAGGCTTGCAGAATGTTCATCTAACTGAAGCTCTCTCCCAAAGTGCCATAGATGGAATCAAATAGCCACTAGATCAACTGGTGGGTTCTAAAAAACAACTGCGCTGAGGTTTGCGTGGCATGTTTTCCAAAAGCAGTGACCATGAAAAACAACATCATTGCAGTCAGAGCTGTTTTGATCAACCTTAATGATTCTTCAGTATTAATGATTATGTAATTTTTTTAATACACTTTCCTATTAGCAAGGACAAACACACCAGTTCAGAGTAACACAGACACAGGCAAAACATTTTAAAAAGAGAAGGAACTGCCTAAGGCACAGCCCATTACTGTAATGTTCTGAGAGTAACACTAATGGGGTTGATTTAATTTGATGATATAATCCACAAAGCCTTTCATAATCTGCAGAGAGACAATGAAAAAAGTTGGATTTTCTAACAGAAACAAAGACAAAGAGACAATAAAGTTACAATTTTCTGGAATGATTAATTGAAATGAAAATTATTGCCTGAATTTATAGAGCCTTTTACGCTTTTAGCAAGTCAGGCCTTTAAATACATGAAATACATCAGGGGATTAGGAACATGCTTGGATCTTCGCTAAGGCATAGCTCGGAGTTGCTTTGCTTTCCTCCACTCTATTTCACAAAGTGGAGGGCAAATCTCACTTCCCTGCTGGTTTGTCTTTGTGTCATTTTAAAATTTGTTTTAAACATTCCCCTAAACACTCTTTATCTGAAGAAGTGCAGGTTGTTTTGTACAAAGGTCTTGTCAATGTTTCCTTTTCGTACCAGCTTTGAAACAATTGCAAAACGCACATCTGCCTTTTTTTCCTGCAGCTAACAAGGTCTATTGCAATAGCAAGAGCTACCATGTCAGCTTCAGCTGTCTCATGAGAATGATAAAAAAGAACCTCCCTCCCCTCCACAGCCATGCAGAGAGCAAACCAGGCATCAAGACTTTGCTGCTGTGTCCCTGTCACATGCCAGGACAGAGAGGACATCTAAGAAGGACACAGACCATTCTGTACACACTGGTATTCTTTGCTACAAAAGAATCTCCATCCCTTTCAGGTTTCTGCTTGGACTTTGTTTCATCAGATCAGGACAGAGCTCATAATACAATGTTCAATGGCTGTGATTATACTCAGCTGTCAAAAGATGGTGCTACACATACCCTAGCATGTTTATTAGAACACATACACACCCATTTATAAAGGTGGTGATATTTGCTTGACATGCTGATTACTTTGAGAGATGTTAAAAAGAATCACCTTTCCAGATCTACGCATTATAATGTGATGGACATAATCCAATGGGAAGCAGCTTCAAAAGGAAAAGGAATCAAAACCCACTCTGTCACTTTTGACTCTTGCTGACACTCCCCTTTCTAAATTACTGGTTTCAGCCTTATTGTACTCTCTCTGAGGGAATTTTGAAGTAGAAACCCTCAAATGAAAACCTTCTGAAAGTGTCTGAAAGACTCTGCATCCGAGCTTCTGCCTGTCTCCGCAAATCTAAGGCCCTCTGTGTGCTAATAAATTTTCTCTGCTGATCCTGCTGCAAAACTGGTTTGGAGTGGAGATGCACCTTGCTTGGAGGAGGCAAGGTCACTTCTTAGCTGATGGCCAGAAGGGATGGTGTGTCTACTGCACACAGCTCTGGGATCCACACCAGCTCCTATACTGCCCAGTGAGAATGCATGGCCATTCTGAATGGGAAAAGGAACCCTCCACTGGGACCAGGAGGAAAAACTGGGGCCTCAGGCAGAACGCAGTGATGCTTGTCCAGGGACCTTCGCGTTTTTAACTGATGGACTTCATGGCAGCTCTTGTGAGAGCAAGCAGCAGGGCCTCTCCCTGGAGTTTCATCTGTGAGAGAATGCAGCACACCAGAAGCAGCAGCTCATGGCACCAATACAAAGGTTCATCTCTTTGGCCCCTCAAGCTGAAGGAGGCCCTGTACCACCCCGGCCCAAGCCACAAGTGTATTTGTTCTTTTGTGCATGAGAAGAATGGAGACATCCATGTAGGCAACAAGGCTGCTCTGTTCCTACTTCCACCCACCCAGGGCGATGATCATCCATCTACTCGCTTGTGAGTGCTGCCACAGAAATCACTAACAAATGCTACATTAATTAACATAATGCTTGTGAAAGGTGCTGAATGGAGCACATCACAGAGAGGAGAAGTCATTGTACACACACTGTAACCCCCACAGCCTCTGTGGGAATGTGCTTTAATGTCCGTCTGAAGGAACAAGATCATTCAAGTGACACTGTCTTAGAGGGGCCTTCATGGGTCAGTTCTGTCTCTAAAAACCACAGATATAGCCTGTGGTGGCTCGTTCTAGTCCAAGGTAAATCAGCTGAATAGAAGGTCTCATGATCTTCTGTTCCCCTTCTAACCCTGACTCATTTCTGATGCCTGATAGCTTAGGTGTTTGTTAAAGCCAGTTGCAGCAGGAGTTTCCAAGACAAAGCACACTTCCAAAGAGGTTTAAACCTCAGTAGGAGGTTCACTGGACCAGAAGGGGAACACTTCAGAAGACATATGTCAATCTCAACAACCAAAGAAACTAACAAATACAGAAGTCTGCCATGCCACTGCAGCACTGACCCAAAGCCAGGTTCCTTCCAACAGGTGAGGGACAACCATCTCAGAACACACAGCTGCGCACAGGGCAGCCAAAAAGGGTGGGCACTGCAGCCTGAGGCTCCTCTGACCCCTCCACAGAGATTTGTATTGACTAAAGATGAACTCATGAACTACGGCCAAGAAGCAACAGATGTGTGGTCCCCATCACAAGCTGAAGGAGGACTGTAAAGGGTGAAGAGCTCCAACTCAGGCGAGTAGGGAACCTGCAAGTATCAGATGGGGTCCCTTGGCATGTGCACAGGTTTCTGTGCACCCATTTGCACGTCCTACAGCCATCCTCCTATTCAGGGTCCCTCCAAGCCAGTGTGTGGACGAAAAAAGGGAGCAACTTTCTTCTCAGTGTATAGTTTAAAGGGAGGCCATGAGGGCTGGTCAAAGGTGGAGAATATCTAGCCTACCACCTGCCAAACACTAAAGGCTAATTAAGGCTTGAAAAGCACTGCAAAGCACCAAGCTGGGACTAGGTATAACTGTGGTAACAATCACAACTGCTGCTGCATCTGTGAACCTCCTTTTAGCTACCCATTATCAGCAAATCAAACCCACCAATTTAGGCAGAAACAGGCCAATCACACACAACGGCATCAGACACACAATGAAACCGTGCATTTGATCATGAATAGAGTAATAAGGGTTTACATCTGACTTAGTGAAGCTTTCATAAGCCACTAATTCCACACGTGAAATCCAAATGAAGCAAACACTTTGCATCTCCTCACATTTACAAACCAAGGCACTGCCACTGGCCAAGGCACTGCACTATCCACTATTGGGATAGGACGCTGGTCCAAGCATTGCTCACACAGCACAGCAGAGCTCCTCCATTATAAAGGGCCCAGAGGACAGGATTGCGGTTTTTAAGAGGCAAAATAACCTACCAACCAAAAGACAAATTTTTTACACCAAAGAATTGTCTTTTATCAGCAGACTGTGATGTTATCCCTGTTTTATCTCTCCTTCAGTCTCTGTGGAAGCTACACAGAACAGAAGACAGTCACATCAGAGAAAGCCACAACCTTTTATATGGCTTCTTGCAGCTAAGGTCAAAAAACTTCATTTTGAAAGAACCTCTGTCTCCACCTTCTGCACACTACAGGCAGACAACAGCAAGCTGAAATTCGCAGTACTGTGTAGATTTCTCTTAACAGCAACTACATGACTGAGGAGTGAGCAGGGACTGAAGAAAAGGACAAAAGTTAGGAAAGAGAAGAGGGACAGAACCAGACTGTGAAGAAAGAAAAATGAAAACCAAAGAGAGTGCAGACCACTTTCAAGAGCATCCAGGATATTTTCAATGTGTTCCCTTGGCATCAGAAAATAGACTGAGGTTTTCACTGTGCTCAGAAAATGGTTCGTCTTCCCCTGCTCTGCTGCTGCTCTGTCAGTTCAAACTGCTAAGTGTTGCCTGTAACTGGGGCAATCTATCAGCCTTCTTGGTCATGGAACCTGAGCCTCATGTCATCTTTTCAGCCTATCCAGCCACTATCCAAAGAAAGCCCCATCACACTCCTTCCAGTGAGAACAGGGCCTGGGGGTCCATCAAGCTGCTCTAATAAGGTGTCAGTGACTCACTGACAAGAGAAGAGGCAAAAGTTAAGCAACAGAGTGGCTCACTGGTAACAAAGCATGATTCATTTACTTTCATCCTACCTCAGAGGGCTTGTATTAAGTAAGATGGAGAACAGTAGGCCCAAGGAGAAGGGACAGATGGTACAGCAGTTTACAGTTCAGTCTCTCTCTCCAGAATCACATAGAACACCCTTGAACGCTCTCTATACCAGCTCACACTGGTGAACCAAGCCCTCTCTCTTCTGTCTTTTCCAGCTCCATTCCTACCAAGTCCAAACAGCTATCCCACCTAACAGACTTTTCAGTTGCACTTTTGGGGGTCAAACAACACCCATCTGCCAAAACATTTGAGTTGTTTTTTTTTGTTTGTTTGTTGGTGGGAAGTTACTCAGGTTCTAGGAAGCCTGAGTAGAAAAACAATTAAAAACATCCTTGGAGTGAGGTATTTATGGGCGGGGGATCTACCTGTTCAAGTCTTTTTTCCAGCTGACTTAGCACACAGAAGCACCCACTTCTCTCAAAGGCTAAACAAGTGTCCTAGCCCCAGGACATATTCAGCCTCCATAGCTCAGCAAATGTTTTATTTCTGGGCAAAGTAGAGCAGCTGTGATGGGAGGGAGAGAGAGTGTCACCTTCCCTCACTCCCCTCTTCCCAAAAGAGCCAACCTGGAGCATCACAGGCCAGATATGTGACTTGAAGGGCTCCCAGCTGCAAGGCTGCCTGTCCCTTAACAGTCTTTACAAAAGCTGTAAAATTGATGCTTCAGCAAATTAGTAGCTAAGAGTGAGGTCTTTAATAGTCCTATTCCTCAGGAAGGAGAAATGCCTTTTACTAACGGTTTTGCCTAACTCCCACAGCCACTCTGTGTCTGAGGATCCAGTAAGCATGATAGCTTGTATGTGTGTGATCTAAATTGCTGCTGCCCTGCCGCACAAGCCAAACATACATCACATGCAACAAGGTAGTCCCTCTCAACTCTCACCAGCTTTGTTATCTAAGGGCATGGGAATAATGATGAATGAAATGTGTGCCTAGATGCACTGCCTTTGCAACGCTGGAAAAGGAGCAAGGATTCCCAAGCAGCATGAGACAAGTATCTTCACCAGCTTTTAAACACTATCTCCCTTGAATAAAATTCTTCTTTGTGCCATATCGCCTGTGTTTAGACAGCCACGTACTCCTGCTGTGGAACTGAATGCACTCACAGCAGGTTTGCAGATGACACCAAGCTGTGTGGTGCAGTCGACACACTGGAGGGAAGGGATGCCATCCAGAGGGACCTTGACAGGCGGGCCTGTGAGAACCTCATAGAGTTCAACAAGGCCAAGCGCAATGTCCTGCACTTGGGTCAGGGCAATTCCAGGCACAAATAGGGGCTGGGCGGAGAATGGATTGAAAGCAGCCCCAAGGAGAAGGACTTGGGGGTATTGGCTCATAAAAAACTCAACATGAGCTGGCATGTGTGCTTGCAGCCCTGAAAGCCAATCGTAACCTGGCCTGCATCAAAAGAAGCATGGCCAGCAGGTCAAGGGACGTGATTCTTCCCCTCTAGTCCGCTCTCATGAGACTGACTTCACCTGAAGTACTGCATTCACCTCTGGTGCCCCCAACACAAGAAGGACATGGACTCGTTGGAGCAAGTCCCGAGGAGGGCCACGAGGATGATCAGAGGGCTGAAACACGTCTCCTGTGAAGACAGGCTGAGAGAGCTGGGATTGTTCAGCTTGACAAAGGGAAGGCTCCGGGGAACCCTTACAGTGGCCTGCCAGTACCTAAAGGAGGCCTACAAGAAAGCTGGAGAGGACTCTTTATCAGGGAGTGTAGCGACAGGACAAGGGGTAATGGCTATAAACTAAAAGAGGGTAGATTCAGATTAGATATTAGGAAGAAATTCTTTACTATGAGGGTGGTGAGGCACTGGAGCAGGTTACCCAGAGAAGTTGTGGATGCCCCATCCCTGGAAGTGTTCGAGGCCAGTTTGGATGGGGCTTTAAGTGGAAGGAGTCCCTGCCCATGGCAGGGGAGTTGGAAGTAGATGATCTTCAACGTCCCTTCCAACCCAAACCATTCTGTGATTCTGTGATTACACTGCTATTACGAATTGTCTGTCACAGAGACAGATGGAAGCCCTAACTAACCTCAGCAACATACCTATTCAGATGCAGTGCTGAGGCTCTATAGCAAGTAAAGAGGTTAAAGAATATTGTCTCTAATGTCACGGAGACAAGTTCCATGGGGCCTGGCTCCACCATTTGGCAAACAATCTTTCATGAAGTTTCTCAGTCAACAGAAATCAAATCCTTCATTTTCAACAAAGCCATTTAAAAAATCTGTACAGTAATGCACGGTGTCAATGCTTAAAATGAACAGTATAATTCATTAGGAAGCTATCATGCTTAATCTTGCATATAGCAGAATTCTTTAAATGCTGCAGAAGAGAGAGTTTCAAATAGCATTGTGGTAACTTTAATAACCAAGTTTACAACTGAAAGACAAGAGTGAAAGGCGGAGGAATTTAGATCAGTGCAATCTAAACCTAGACCAAAAATGAAAGGTCTTGTCTCCCACTGTTTTTATGTCAAATTGTATTTGTCAAAACAAAAATTAATGCTGAAATCTTGTTTGGAATAAAAATTAGGATGCAGTTTCTACAAAACATTATGAACTTGTTAACTGTTCAGGCAGAAAAGACTCCTATTGTTACTACCTATTTATCTTCACCTCTTAGAGACCAGGCGAGACAGGGCAAAACAAGAACTGAAAACACTGAGATCCCTTCTTCTCATTATGCTGGTAGTGAAGGCTTCAGAAGATTGAGCTGGCTTTGATTAAAATCAGTGCCTTGTTAAAACATGAGTTTGAAAAGCAACCATCTCTGAGTGGTCCTTTTCTTGTTGTTTCTGGTTCTTTTTCTCACTGATACTGCTTGGAGACCAGACTGAACCTTTGACATTTATCTGGAGATTTGTGTGAGCAGTCTGGGAGCTGACTAAGACCATGTCACCAGACAGCTACTGGGTGGTGGCACACTGCAGAACTCTCGGTGAAATCTTCACATAGGCTTTTACATAGCTTGGGATTATCTTGGCAACAAACTGTGAAGATCACTGCAAAGTTTCTTGAAAAATTTGCTCTGCAGAGGATTTACTAGTCCTCCATGGGGAATGCTCTGGGTCAGATAGAACAAGTGGCTGAGAGCCATGGCTTGGAAGAAACAGAGCCTATGGTACATCTGACTATGCAATGAGACTAGAAGGTAACATCACCTTGAAGGAGCCATCTGCCAAATGAGGATGGTCCACCTCCAATCTGAAGGCAAGGAATTTTAAAGACTGAGCTCCCTGCCCACTCTGGGCCTTAGTCTCTTCTGCCAGAAAAAGAGCAGGAGGCATTTTCCCCCATGTTCAAAAAGAAAGAGTTTAAATAAAGATAGCATGCTGATTAGAGAAATGAAAAGATTTAAAAATTCATATCCAGGGAAAGTAATACAGTGTGCTGACCAAAGTTTTAGCCTGGTCTAATCAGTACCAATTGCAGCAAGGCAAGAAACAAAAGTCAATAGACAGCAAGGCAAATGCTGTCCTCTGACACCAAACAAACAGCCTTTTGTGTACTGGCCTGTTCCCTAATCAGCTGCTGCGTTGCCATATCTGTTTATCACATCAGTTTATCCACAACCATCTGACCTGGCATTTCTGTCTCTGTTCTTCCTAAGCACCTTGCACTAGCCATTCATCTTCTGTCTGGAATGGCATTGCTAACCATGCAAAAATGCTCCCACCGGTTTATTGTGGTTGTTTTTTTTTTTTTTTGTAACTTTTCGTATCATAATTGTCCTCTGGCCTGGAAACCTTGCACTAGGTATAACGAGAGGAAGATACAATCCAGTTCCAGAAGATACTCTTAAGAAGTAGAAATACTATGTGCTCCCATTACAAGTAGGATTAACTCAGTTGTCAGTGACCTCCAAGACAGCATTAGTACTATTTGTTCACCTGATATAAATTAAACAGAAAATCCATATAAAACTAGCAAATGGGTTACAGATCTTGTCAGGAAGAAATTAAATTTCTCCGTTAACTCTTTACAATTGTCTCATTACAACCTGGTTTTTCAGCTGCCTATGTACAGTACCTACATACTACAGATGAAGCCTGCAATGCAAACAACAACGGACCTCAGTTACAGCCTTGCCACTGTGTCTTATTTTTATCTGTGAGGTTTTTGTCTGCAAACATGATAGCTGTAACACAGAGTAACTTTATTCCCTTTATTTAAGGTAAATGAAACAAATTACATCTGAGCAACAAGGTAGCAGTAAAGAGAGATAAAAAGGACAAAAATGTAGTCCGAGAATTAGAAAAGATCTATTTCTTATCAGCACATTCTCAGGCAAACTGAAAAAAAAAAAGAAGAAAAAAAGAAAAAAAAAAGTCCATTAAGTTTTTGGGCAACCTCATTTTTCTTTGCTTTCCAAATAAAGCACTGCACCTGTACTTCATGGACTTTGTCAGAAAACACTTCATACCCAAAGTTATTTTCCTGTCTTCCTCATATTAATCTTCCTCACTTTCCTCTCCAGATATCGGTCAAAAGGTCATAACCCAAATACTGTCCTCTCCACGCATGCTCCCCTGACATGGAGGGCAGGGCGTCACAATGCAGAAGAGCAGAGCTGACCTTACAGAGCGCGTTGCGCCAGCAGCTCACAGGCAGCTCTCCTGAGTGACACGCCACGGCAGCCCTGCCCTCCACTCCCCTTGACAGCGTCAGCTGTGAGCAGCCATTGATAGAGGATCTCGTGGCAACACAGCGGGCATTGCTGTGGCTCCCAGCTCACTAACCGCACTAGTTCTGGTTGGCTTCAGATTCTGCCTCTCCCTGGTGCTCGTCTTGCCCTGCAGCAGGTCAGCACTTCAGCAGGGGCAACAAACATCGGGGTATCTGCTCCAAGCCCCAACAAATCCCAGCAAATCAGTCCCCAACACCAAGACACAAAACACCCTTGATTTCAATTTATGTTGACGTGCCAGACCTGATCTGTTGCACTTCATGATTCCTGATAGATTCAGCTGTGGTAGCTGACAGAGTGATAACCCTGCTCCCTAGGCTACTAACTGGCTACTAACCTCTTCAGCTATCAATGATCTGATCTGAGAGATGCTAAGTTTCATGTAATTCCGTAAGAGAGACTTAGTGGACCCATGAGAAATCTACACATTTAACTAGACGCAGTATCACTCAAGACAACGTAGAGGTTACTGCCACCCTATAAGCTTCATACCTAAGCTGACTCAAATAATGGTTCTATACACTGCAGCATGGATTATGTCACACTTGCCCCCAACTAAGTAAAGGTCAAAGTGCTGATCATTCCCTGAAAAGGTGCTTAGAAACAGGAGAGCAACTAATCCTGGAGCACATGGCTTGGAAGAAACAGAGCCTATGGTACATCTGACTATGCAATGAGACTAGAAGGTAACATCACCTTGAAGGAGCCATTTGCCAAATGAGAATGGTCCACCTCCAATCTGAAGACAAGGAATTTTAAAGACTGGCATTAGGGAGATCAGCCCAAACCTCTGGCCCACAAGACAGCTCAGTCTGTTTTTCATTGTCAACAGGAGCAATCTTCTGAGTTCACAGGAAGTGATAATGAATCACAATTCCACCTGCACAGCACAATGGGTGTTAGCATATGTGCTGCCCAATTTCCAGGTAAATCTGGCATCAGACACAGAGAAGCATCATGAAGTTTTGGCTTTTAGGTTGCTATGAACAAATTTAATATGAACGTGCTCCAGCTGGTGAATAAATAGCATTTTTGGATTACAAAACACTCATGTTTTTCAAATATCAATTTCCCCTAAAGAATTAAGTCTATCATTCAAACTAAACTACCAGTGGCAGCTCTCCCTTGAACAAGTGATAGGTGAGATGGAGAAAGAGACAGTTTGTACTCATTTAGGAAGGTGGCAAAGTAGACTGTCTGGAGAAGATCAGGCTGGTGGGAACAGATTAGCAATATTCTTATTATGCACTGGAAAAAAAAAGAAAAGAAAGGTGTTTGGCATGAAAATGAATTGCTCATCACAGTTAACAGCCCTTCAGATAGTTACTTCCTTTAGTGGAAGGGGACAGAAGACATACAATAAGCACCCATTGCTGACTGACTTAAGGATTTAATACTTGGCAGCACTCAGTTTAATCCTCTTTTTCCCCAGTTTCTCCAACCACCTTTCGGCATTTAGTGATCCTCCAACAACAGGCACTGTCCCGTCACTGCGTGACTCCAAACCTCCCAGTGCTCAAATCAAACTATGCCTATTTAAAAGTGTCATAGAGGAAGTGGTTTGATGGAGCCTCGGGAATATAGTCCTCAATACAGAAGAGATACTGAAAATCCACTCTCCATATGTATCCAATCTGTTTCCCATGACACAGATTTTATTGCGGGCAGACTATGTTGGCTATAGAAAGCTCAGTAGAAAATTGAAAGCAATACTTGTTCAAATGTTCCTTTGGGAAAGAGGTTTTCTCCTTTGTTTGGGCAACAGGGCTCAGATGTCAGTGAGCCAGCAGTGATTGCTTCTGGCAAAGATAGGTAATTTGACAAGCAAGGAGTAATTCTGGGTAGGGCAGTTCAAGAAGGTTAAAAGGAAGATGACAGCAGCAATACTAGTGGGCAAAATACTGCTGGTCTCTCCTCTTCTGGATGTTTGAAATTAATTTTAGACTGGTTAAAGGTAATCTGATTATGTACTATTTATTGCTTCTTCACATACCTCCTTTAGGATGTGCATCATCTCATGTGAGGGGTCCCAACAGGCCTATTAAAACAAACACACATCCTCCCTGCAAATATTATCCATGAACTTTGAGAGATATAAGCAGCAGTTAATAATCAGAGACTGCTAATTCATGTTAGAATGCAAAGGAGAGACATATTGTTATAATAAGAAGAAGGTGCCCTTCTACCTTCCAAACACACTTCCCAAAAAGTGGCTGTGGCCACATATGCGTTATGACAACACAAGAGAGAGATGCAGATTGTAAGTCTAGATGGCATTTTAGCCCTGGCAGACGAGATTTTTTCTGGAGGGGCTTCACAAAACAAACATTGCGTTCTAGTTTGGGTTATAAAACTGCCCATCCCTGAAGTGGTTTTCATCTATAGTCCAGGCAAGCAAACATCACTTCCCATAGTGTGTTCACAGAAATGATATGGTCCTTAACACAAGCCAAGTTGTGAGAGCACAATTCAGAGATACAGGAATGAAACTTTTGCCTCAAAAATAAAGTTAATAGAATTATGCTGTTTGTTATGCAGCTGAATGGGAAGATCTAGGCCTGGACACCTGCTATCAGTCATGAGCTGGGCTAGGGTCCCTAATATATTCATATCCCTATGATATTCACAATGAAAGGATCTAAATACATACTATCTGTGAATGCAATGGTCTCATACCATGTCTCAGCTGATGAGCAGGAACACATTAAGCCATTTTAACTTGGAACCATCTGTGCATATGCTTTGTTTCTTCCCCTACATGGTTAAAGTCACACCAACAAGACCCCAGCTGAAAGACTCCAAATGCACTCCAGTATGTTACAGGACAGTATTATATTTCAAAATAATCTTGAAATTTGGGAAAATGGTCTGAAATAACTAGGATGCAATCCAATAAGAACACACAAGTATTTCACCCTGAGGGAAGAACAACAAAACTCGAAGTATAAGGAATAAATGGTTACATAGCACTCCCCAGAAAATGATACCAAGACTACAGCAGATCACAAACTCAGCTCAAATCAACAATGTTGTAATGTTGAAAAAGAAACAAATCCCACCTCGGGATGGGTAACTAGAATGTGTTGCAAGCGAGACATGGAAAGGCTCTCATTCTCCATGCTGGCAGAGCCTCAGCTAGGACACAGTCCACTTCAAGAAACATTTGGCTCATCTGGAGAGTTTGGAGGGGAGCAATGGCACTGAGGAGAAGGCCACAGAACGTGACCTACAGTTAAAGCTGGAAAAGTCTTGGGTTGCTAAACCTTGAGGGAATAAGAATGCAGAGAACTTGGCAACAGTTTTCAAAGACACAGAGAGATGCTGCAAAGCATAAGACAGTAAACCGTTCTCCACATCCGTGGGGAGAGGCCAAGAAGTCACAGCTTAACTTTCATCGGGAGAGCAGGGTCAGACACCAGCACAAGCTTTAAAACTGTAAAGCACTGAAGTAGAATGCCTGTAGTGACTTTCCAAAATCGGGTACCTTAGGGATGGCTTAAGAAGGGAAGGACTAAATGACCTCTCACTGCTCCCTTTTCATACTGTGTTTTCTCACTAAGATGAATAATAATTGCAGGTCTCCAAAAAGCCTCATGAAGATGCCCCTTGGAGATGCACTAAAGTGATACTGAGGAAAGGAAGTGCTACATAAAATGCTTTTTGATGGTTTGATTCCTCGCAAACCCCCAAAGCTACCTTAGTGACAGAGTACATCACAGTTACAATTTTGGATGTACACAGAAGCCAGGAAATTAAAAATGCTGGTTCCCACAGCAACGATGATACAGCCTGCCAAGAGAGAAGGAATGTTCTAGCCTAGTCAAAAGGTGTTAATTTTAATGCCTGAAGGCAACTTCCATTTCCAGATGCTTGAAGAGGGCCTCAGTGAAAGCTCTCTACTCTCATCTACAGGGAAAAGCCTGATGCTTACTTTCTTCATTCCTGAATTATCTGCTCTTGCTTGCAGAACACAGCAGATTTGACTTTGGAAATCAAGATGCGAGATGGACCAATCATGGCTGCTGCAAAGACTATCACCTGAAACGCTGTGATCTTGGACCAACTACACTGCAGTATTCACATAATTTGTGCTTTCCCATCCTCCAGCTCTATGAAGAAATGGTACTCATATGTAATTGTGTGTTCAAATAAAAGCACTGTGGCTAGAATTAGGCATAACTTAGGTGTTCCTAACTGCATGTTTGTATCAGAGCAAGGATATTCCGAGCATGTTGAAATTAGTACAGAAACAACCTTTGCCTTTAGAACTTTCTCTCGAAACACCTTCATTTTCCTGCACTGATCTTTTTCTCATTTTTTCTTTTGGGAGCTGCATATGAAGTGTTAGGGTGCAGTAGATTTTTTGAGACTAAAACATCACAAGAAGGATGAACAATTTCACTAAGTCCAAAAAATCCTCCCTGTTTTTCATGCTGATGCCTCCAGCAAAGGTTAAGGGATTTTCTTGAACTTCCCACTTCTCCCACGCGCCAGGTGATAGGACGAGGGGGAATGGGCTAAAGTTGCATCAGGGGAGGCTTAGGTTAGATATTAGGAAAAACTTCTTTACTGAAAGGGTTGTGAGGCATTGGAATAGGCTGCCCAGGGAAGTGGTTGCGTCACCATCGCTGGAGGTATTCAAAAGATGTTTAGATGTAGAGCTTAGTGATATGGTTTAGTGGAGGACTTGGTAGTGTTAGGTCATTGGAGGTTTTTTCCAACCAAAATGATTCTGTGATCCTAAAAAATTTTCTCTAGAGACGAGAACAATCCTAAGAGTCTAAAAGAGAGTATTTTTTAAAATTATAAAGGTCTTCAAATTAAAAATGCTTACCACAACACTCTGAACACATAGATCCAACCTTGAAACTAGTGAGAAATCTGAAAGTTGATGTCCTATGGGATGATGTAACAACTACTGACTGAGTGAGGTAAGAGACTTCTCTCGTCCCAAAGGGCAGCACAGATGAAAAACTAATAGTATCAGAAACAAGTACCTGGCAAAGTTATAGAAAAGGAATTTCTGTAGCAGGAGCCATTTGAAATGCGAACTCCTGAAGGTAAATAGAAAATTGTCAAAATCTAACAGTAATCCAGATGAGTATCCAATGAGAGACATAATGAAGGTGGCAAGAAACTTCAGCAATAGAACAAGAAAAGATATGATAAAGCACTTGAGTTCTAAATGTGAAATCTAACACAGCAAAGCCAGTTCTGAACCTGTCTAATCTCTTCAGAAGTTTCAAGAGTGGAATAAGAGTGAATTAAAACAAAGAATGTAAGTGGGTTTTCTACTACACAATTTATAGCTACTCATCTCCTCTGAATAAGTGAGGAAAACTAAATACAGGATAAAGATAAGCCAGAAGTCTCAAGATACTTCCAACATAAAAAGACATAACTGAAAATACACCTTTTAAATATTTTTTAACTTGCTCTGCTTCCTAATATAGTTTCTGGTAGTGCATGTCTGCAGGTGGGTTTGTGTCTGCAGCAGAAGTTACATAAAGCATCTGACTGTGAATTGTGGCTATAAGACAAACTGCCCTCAGCACTTCTGAAAGCGATATTCTTTCCAAAGCAGAGGTATCTGTGTAGTCAGGGGCTTCAAGTTTGGTATTCAACTCTGAATATTCCATGTTATAATCTAGTCGGCACAGACAGGTGCCATTAAGATACTTGGAATGGATGCTAGATGTTAGTTCAAGACAGTTGGATGTGCCAAACCTCCACACAGCATTTGCTGTGGAGCTGCCACCAACGCCTCCATAATCCAGAGAAGAATCAGTGCAGTACAGCTACACCCACTCTCAGCTGGCTGCCTTTTAATCACACGCTCAATAACTCTGAAGATTAGACAATTATTTCAGCATAATTAGTGTTTGGAATGAGGCACAAACAACATATATAAAGGGGGCATTTAAAAAAAATACCTAAAGACAAGCTCACCGTAATTAAATACACTCCCCAGAGACCGGAAAAGGGAAAAAAAAAAAAAGTCACAGCCTGGATCATTCCCATCTACATGGTAACAGGGCTGTTCATGCATGGCTTGCTTCCTCCACACTGATGTAATGTTCTGTTCCTCAGTGCTCCTCAGAATATTGAAAAGAGGTCCCAAAGAATGCTCTCTAATCATAACAACTCAACAGGATTTTCTTTTTTCTTCTGTTTTTATTTGCTACTTTAATGCCTGCTTTTCCTAATTTTTTTTTGTTTCCTTCTCCTCCATTTTGCTGTGAGGAGTGGTTCTGACAAATCCCAAGACGCTCTCTTACTTTTAGGTCTCATTAAGCTCAAAACTCTGCACAGGGTCAATGGAAAGGTCATGAAATTCGCAAGGGAGCACAGGATGATTAATGGTTTTATGCTAAGATAATGTGAATTTTGCTCAGTTTCCTGCTAAAGTCAGGCCCAGACCAAATCCTTGCTGTCCAATCTTTGCAGCTGTCCTCATATCTAAAGAGCTGCAAATGCAAACATACAGACGCTGGAACATGCATCTGTGCTTTGCACCTTAAGCCAAGACTGTTCTCCACTGAATTTTCTGAGTTTGTTTTTTATTTTCTAAGATGTAAATCTAAGCTGAAGGGAGATGAATCTATTTGGTTCAAATCAAATGTTTTCAAGAACTGCTGCCACAGTGAAGCTGATCTGGTCTAGTTCAGCCTCATAATAAGGGCTTTAATAGCAAAGGTGTTTGAAGAAGCCCACAGGACACTATATGTGACATTAATACTTTTTTTTTCCCCGTTTAAACTTTTCAAATGAGCATTTCAAGCTGACAAGGAACTGCTGTAGTAAGCTTAAATCTCTCTGTGTGAGGTTTAGGGTTCAGTGGAACCCTGATGTTTGAGCTAATGCTTGCAAATTTGAAGGAAGCCACTATTCCTGGCGTGACCCAAGGTGAAAGCAGAGCAGGAATGGATCTCCTGCAGTAGTAATGACAACCTTGGTGTCTGGAAGGAGTGATCTTTGGCAGGTGGAAGGCAGGGGAAAAAAAAACAAAAAAAAAAAAACATAAAAGGGATAAATGGCAGCTCTAATATGAATCATGCAACCAATCTCCAACAACTTTGATAATTGTAGGACATCCTGATTCACTGGTTAATGCTGACAGGAAGTAAGTTTGTTGCTACAGATTTCAGTGACAGGAAAACCTAAAATGCCCTTCCTCTGAAAATAATATTCAACTGGGTAACATTACACATTAAAAAAAAAAAAAAAGGATGCCAGAAAGCAAGTGTTCCAGCAACATCTTCATTACAGTATATTTTTCTCTTTAAAAAGCCCATAAAGCCAACTGTGTAATGTAATGTGCAATAGGCAGCAGGAATAATTCAGCACACAAATTCAAAGAGCAATTATTATTATTATTATTTTAATCACATAAAAGGACACTCCAGGGTTTCTTAATTTTGTGATCATAGGGAAATAGACTCATAGGCAGAACAGAAAAACTGCACCAAGTGATTGCACAATTGGGGGTTAGCATTTCTCTTCTGGTAGCTAGAATGCTGCTAAATTAGTATTTTTATCCAATTACCTTTCCCATATTAAATATTCATACACCAACTCCTGTTTCTTCTAATTGAGGTGGGCACATTTCCTGACTGCTTGATAGTTTCCTAGCTAAATCACTGATGAAGGAAGTAGCCATTTGGAAAATGTGTGGCTCAACAGGCAAGACTGGATGATGAAGGGACTAATTCTAAGACACAAAGCCTTCCATGTCCAATCGAGCCCAGCACCTGAGATGGCAGTCAAAGAGTGCTCTAGCTGCTGTTAGAAGTTCCTGTGAAAGGAGCTTGGTGGTATAAATCCAGTGGACAAATCTATCTACCAAAAAAGCCCATCAAACTGTTATTAACTGGCAACCTCGGAATAGGCAAGGACTAAATAAGCCATCAATCACTGAGTTATTTGACTCTTCACCCAGATTAGAGATTGTACAGGTCACAGTGCCCAATCTGGTAGGATTGCATTGCATTTGTGAGGGAGAAAAAACAGAGGATTCTGAATCCCAGGATAATTGACCTCATACTTTCCTAGAGGCTTCTCTCTATATATACGGCCACTACTTTTCTTCCCCAGCCACCTCAATACCTTCTTACCGGAGAGAACCAAAACAGCACTATTTCCAGGCAACTAAGACTAATGACCTTCTGTCTTCAAAACAAACTGTCAGGATAGCTCATGCCAAAGTCCGAGTTCTTCACGCAAACAGAGCCTAAGCAGGCACTGATTTTCCAAGAACTGCTACCCAGCCTGTGCAGACAGCCCTTCGTACTCTGTCACCAAGCAATCAAATGTGGAACAATATGGAGGACTGTCTACAAGGATGAACTCTAAAATGACTTACATCTTTTAGATCTAGCTGCTGTCGGATCTTTGCCATCCAGTTCTGGTGACCCAGCTGTATACTATATATGACAGCTGTCACACGGATTCACATCACAGAATGCTACAGAGCCTCACAAAGATGCACCGATTCAGCATATGCTGAGAGAAGCAATGGCTCCAAGAAGGCAATTCATAATTTTAGATGTGACTTGAAGCGGGGGGAGAAAAAAAAAAATGGAGAAAACCTGATTAAGCATTGCTATTTTTACACTAAAATTAATATACTAACGTGCACTTAGGTGGTGAAAAATGACTAACAGCACAGCAAGGTTCCATATTTACTTGCTGTCACTGATTTCAGAGCAAATTGGCTCAGGTTGTAAGTCAAAGAAGGATTCTTCTTCTGCCAGCACTGCACACTTCAAGAGATGTCTAAGAATCAGGCTTCTTACCTTATTATTGTTAAAAGACTCTGCAATCAAAATGTAACTGACAATTCTGCTGATGCATGAGCAGAAATAGATGCCAGCTCACTCTCCCAGTTCATGCAGAAATAGATGCCAGCTCACTCTCCCATAGCTAAAGAAACTCTGTAAATCTAACAGGATTTTATAAACATTTTGTCAGAAAAATAAGTGACTATGACAGACTCATGGAATGAGCAGAATAATAATTTATCTATCTAATGCTGGATATCACGGTGACAGGTACATTTCAACTGCTGCGTTACATAATACAGTTGACCTCTCCATCAGCCTCTCTCCAAAGAATTTGACATGCTTTCCTAAAATCAATTAATTTAATGCTCACATCGCCAAAGACAGAAACGCTGAGATGCTGGGGTAAGAAGGGTTAAAACAACTAGATCAACACTGATAACAGAATATATACCTGCCATTCTCTAGTCTTCCCCCTGAACCACAAGTGCAGCTGTGCCATCTTCCATAATTATTTCTCTGAAACAAACTAGTTTGGGGCCTGATTCTAACAGCGGCCAGGTGTCCTGCAGGTCTTTCTTGAGTCAACTTAAGCTTGGAGAGAAATTTTGTAAATAATTCTGAAAACGCCGCAGACATAAACACATTGACATGGGAACCTTGTTGTGGAGGTTTTACTCTAGCAGACATCATCCTTCCACCCCAGTAGTGTGTGTTGTCCATTCCCACGGCATTATTTGCAGGGAAATCATTATACATGTGAAATGGCTATGAGTTCTAAAACATGTTTACCTCACTGCAGGGGATTGGATGGGATGTTTAGCACAACACAAGCATCACAGAAGAAAAATGGTATTCGTGACACCATGGCTAGTGTGTTTAAGAAAACAGCTTCTAAGTTGCAGTGATTATAAGTGACAACAATCAGACTACTTCTGTACAAATAAGCTGTGTCCAGAACACTGGAGAGTCTTGATGAAATTGATGCCCTTGGAGTAGGATCAGGAGAGCATCAATCACAAGCAGGAATGCAAGACCAAGTCATCAGATCAAAGCCCATGTGAGTGGGAATATTGCCTTCTAATGTATGTAGCAATCTAACACCTTGGGTATTGGGCAAGTCTGATCTCTGGGTATGAAGTACGGAAATTGTACAGATACTTCCCTAGATGTGAGCTGCCACCTTCCAAGGCAGAAGAGGAAGGAGATTAACCAGCATGGAGATACAAGAGGAGTTTTTCTACCTGTGATTTTCCTGCCATCAGGGTAGATGTGGGGAGGGATGCTAGCTCACAGCTGTTAAGAGAAGCAGAATGGTATGTAGCAGCAGAAGGTAAATATTTATTTTGTATTTCTACTTTGATTAGAAAGAATATTTGATAAATAGCAGGTTTCCTGCTTCCGTCAGGGTAAGGCTGCTAAACTGAAGGCTAGGCTACAAGTGAGCATCACATCCACAACAGGAAAATGTATTCACCCTTTAAAAACTCGATTGCTTCTTGCTCACACAAACGTACTTGAATAGCCCCAAAGAGGTTCCTTCCCTCCCAACACGGAAGGAGCTGCAGAGAAATCTCAGCTTAATATTGACACCTCCAGCCTGGAGAGTACCCAGTTTGCCTGCATTACAACTCTAGTTTGGAATTAAAAGATGCATTATGTGACAGGAGGGGGAATGGGCAACAATGAGGGAACAGAACACTGTCTTATCCTAATTTCTTAAAGCTGCTGAAGACAAAAGCAATAGAAGACATCACCAACAGATTGTCTGATGCTTCAGTTTTTACCAGCTACGATTAGAAGGAGGAAAAGCCTATTAAGAGGCTGAAACATACCATGTAGCTTCTCTTCCCCAATTGTCTGCAAATTCTTGTGCTCCAAATCATTCTCCTTGAGAGTGCTCACAGACGTGCTACAAACAAGCCTAAGTTCTGCCAACTGTTTTAGCATGATAAATGCATTTAAAAGCTTTCAATATTTTTGTCTGTTTACAGGCATGCTCCGTGAGGAATTTTGACAAGCTTGCCAGAATGGAAAAGTTGCAAAATGCTTAACTAAGTGCTGAAGTTAATGCAAATTCTCAAGTAAGAAATCTGGGTATTCTTGGAGTGGGCAAAAGAACAAACTCAAGTCACTGCTCCTGACAAAAGTCAGAATGGGCAAAAGCAGTGGCTGGTGATATGCAGCCTGGGCTAGTACAAAGCACACTTCCCAAATTGCTTCCTCCAGACCACTCAGCAATTGTTCATGCAGCTTCCATGCAACTTACAGATACTACAATCAGATGCGAGTTAACTCTTCTGGTACTTCTGCAGGAACTAAAGAGACAAGTGCCTCACCCATGGCAATAAGAGGACTTGTCAGTGGTACCACAAGCAGAACCCTAAGGTTTCTCCCAGTGCTGTGGTTAAACTGCAAGCCAGTCTGTCCTCTGCCATCTCCATCAGGGCTATCTGCTCTTGCAATCCAGAGACCAAACCGGGCTGCTGCTCTTCGAGGTTATGGCCATCCTACAGGATATGTGATGCTATTTCCACCCTCAAACACCCACTCTCACACACATCTCAAGCTCCCCAAAACTAACGAGTCTTCCACAGGAGGCTGCATATCATACAGCCTGATTAAGAGAAGGATTGGGACACCTACAGAGTATAAAAACAGGAACGGGAGTGTTTCTTCCTACTATAGTAGTCCAATTCCTTTACCCTGAGGAAATAAAGCTCACAGATAATTGCTCACGAAAGAACTCTATTCCATTCTACTCCGGACAAGGGACTCTAGGAAAATCCCTGCAAAACAGTTCTGTGGAAAGAAGCCAAGAGAACCCTGTATAGCAAGCCTTCCCGAAAGAGGGGTGGGAAAGGGCTGCTAAAGCAGATTATTCTTGCCTTCCTCCAACTTCAGCACCTTCTCACTGTGGCACAATGTGTGCAGGGAAGGCCAGGCTAGGGCAGAGTAAGCAGAGCAGGGAAATATTTTGAATGCAAATAAAGAAAAAAATTATATTCCAGAAAGTCAACAAGTATTGCATCAGAATGAGCAGGGAAATAGCACTGAAATTATGCAAGGGACTCAAATAATAATAAAAAAAAAGGTAATCTGCTAAAAAGTAAAATTATACAAGCAAGTAACCACGTAGTATAAAAGAGCCTTTAATATTCATTCGCTCATTCAATATTTCATGGAATTCACGTCCTGCTCAACAGAGGAGCAATGAGAGAGAAAATGCTCAGTTTGGTCAGGTCCTGACATGTATAAGCTTAAACAAACAGCAGCATTGTCAGGTTTGGACTGACTTCATGTTTTAATAAAGACACTGCTTGATTTTAGCATTGTTCCTAGACATGTTTGGTGCTAGATCTGTACACAGAGGTGATATAGCCTGGGCATTCAGAGATGTCTGTAGAAATGGGATTCCCAGCAATGAGATATGGATAGGTAACTCCTAGAAGCTGTGCTGAATGTATCACTTCATAGAAATGGAAAGAAGAAAGATCAAAGCTGTTGCAGATACTTCACTGCATTGCAGAGAAAGGAACTGACATGGACATGTGACATTAAAAAATGCAGTGAGTTTACATTGAAATTGATGCAGAACTCACCAAACATGTTACCAATGTGGCCATTCTTAGTCAGCGGTCGCAGTTCATTTTTTCCAAGTGCATATTGTTTGTAGTTATCCCACGCAAATTTCATCATCTGTAAAAAGAAAAATTGAATTAAAGCACTTAACGGAACTAAAAGTTTCCTGAACTTCAGTCATAGGAAGGGATGATATCTTCCCAGTCACTGCTAAAACTGGCAACCAATGGCCCATTAATCTGCACAGAACACTGATGAATGGGCCTGCACTCAGCATTTTGCTAAGGAGTCTCAGAGCCAACGCTCCTGGTGCAGAACTTGGGACTGGCACATTCCAGAAGTACCACAGTATTAAACACACCGAGGGTCCACTTTTGCCCTGGGCTGTGCAAACCAAGTGTGAATTTTGGAAACATGCCTCAATCTCTAAATTACTGACATTTTTTGAGGAGCACTGGTATTTCAGAATGGTAATTAAAAATGGGCTAAAAATGTAAGGCCAAAGATGACATATACCTAAATACAGGGATGTTAATTTCTGTGTTTTCACATTTCTTCATGATACTGATAATGAAACTCAAAGTCCAAAACCACCTACCATCTGCCCACCTCATAGCAGTTACACATACAACTTTGGCAAAGCAACACCACAGAGGTACACAATGCACTTTATACAGTGTTGAGCAAGCAAAGAAAATGGTCTTTAAGCACTGCACAGAAGCTTTCTTTCTATTAATTAACAGAATAACCTCATAAGGAAGAAAGGGGAGATCCATGGCATTTTGGCATCTTCCCATCAAAACTCAAAAGTGCTTTCTTAAGAGACAGCCCTGCAGACAGGCTGGGTGATTTCTGACAAACCCCTTCCAACTCAAACAATTCCTTCTGGGACCTATGAACTGTCCTGCCTGTGCTCAGCACATTAACCTTTCCCTGAGGACTGCAACACACATGCACAGCAACACAGCATTTCCTGTCCTCCTGCCCCTTTGGCTTCAGCTAGTAGGAAAAATTAAACCTACAAGTATCCTCTCTTCAGCTAGGTGAGACCAGGACTTGTCAGCTTCTAAGGAGTGCTTTAAATAAAGGTCCCTTTTATAATCCATACAGCCTGGCTCTGAGCAGTTTCAGCCCCAGCATCTCAGTGACCTGCACATTCTTTGATTCACTCCTTGGAAAAAAAGTCAGATAACAAAGGGGACGAAGGTAGCTTCAGAGAATCAACAACATTCTCCAACATCACTCAGCAAAGATAAGAGTCTTCCAAAATCCTTCACTCAAACAAGAATACAGAGAACATGACAGTTTAAAACAAATCTTCCCTCCACAGAGGGCTCCCGTCTAGTGTCTGCAACAGCGTTTACTGCTTTATTTCAGGATCAGAGTATGCAGGTTACTTTGGCCTGAAATTCCTTCTGGCATTTCAGTTCTTAGTTTTGTCCTTCCCTCCAGCTGTGTGTTTTACAAACCCAACACAGCAAGCCTCTGGCAGTATCCTCCTTAATTAACACATACTAAAAGCCACATCACCAGATTTTCTTTTTTCCCCTTTTTAAACATCAAGCTTCCAAAATAAAGTTTCACAGAGCTGGTCATATGAGCAAGGATAAACATTGGCTGCACTGATTGATAACATTCAAACTCCAACACCACCAGGAGAAGGAATGCCGGACAAACAAAATCAACTTGGGTTTTAAACACTCAATGGGGGATGAATTAGTCACTAAAGCTCTGAAGAAACTAAATAATGGGGGGAGGGAGGGTGCTCCATAAAATTAACTCAGACATGCCTCAATCATCTGACTCGGGATATTCATTTCATTTTCTCTAGATCTGTTTTTGTTTGTTTGTTTTTTGTTGTTTTGTTTTGTTTCTTCAGTGGCAGCACTATTCTAAATGGGAAGCTCCCATTCTTTACTAACATAACAGGACAAATCTGTTAAGGAACTCTGGACTCCCTCTCAATGGTACCAAGTGAATGCTTTTACGTCTCAGAGCTTGATCCTGAAGCTTACTGCAGAGAAAATGGCGCTTCCATAAAAACAGCTCTCCCACAGTGAGTGACAGGGCCTGCGCACCAGAAAGGAAATAGCTAGGCAATCTCTTCAGTTCATTTATCTTCTAAATCAGAGCTGAGGAAGGAGGACCCACCCTTCTGGCACATAAGAGAACCTACACATGGAGAGTATATGGAAAGGACTATTTTGTTGCACAGAACTCCTAACATTGTAATTCTGAGTCAGCCTCATTTTAAGCCGAGTATGAAATTTAAAAGTTGTTTCCTCCCCTCAATGTTTTTAACCCCTCCATTTGAGAGGGTCAAAGTTTCTTCCTCAAAGCATGCAGGAAACCTAGGCATCTCTGACACACTGGTGCAGATGGCTCCCTGGGACCCAGAGCTCACTAATGCCTCCATCACAGCCAAGAAAACTACCCTGGGTTTCCCTTCAGCAGCCACTTATATCCTACAAGGGAAATTCTCCCATCTTCTCACACAAGGATGGACTGCATAAGGCCTGCTGACAGACACCCCAAAGTGACTCACGAGTACTGCTTGAATAAATAAGTTTATTTTTCATCTGCCTATTCAACCATTTAAGTTGCATTTATCATGATGTTACAAAAAGTTCCACTACAAAATGATTTCTAGGGCTGTGCTGGCTGAAGCATCTTAAACCTTCCTTCTCTGTTCTGTCCTGAGCTGATAATCAGGCAGACAGAGGATGGATGAGATTGGATATGCTGCCTAGTCATACTAAAGGGCTGTCAGTTTTCCTCTATGTGAACAAAACTTTGCTCACTGCTTTTAAATCCTTTATATTTGGGAGGCAAGATGCATAATGTGGTAGTCTTTCATTTTCCAAGACCAAGCTATCCTCTCGCTAATGATGGGTCCAGAAGCAGCAACTGGAGTTTATAAACCAAAAGCATCTGCATCATTCTGCCTTTCTGCAGCTGTCTTTCCAATCCAAATTTAGCAGTACATCTTCCAAACCACTACAGAGATTTATCAATTTTCTAAAAGTAGGGACTCCACATTTATATACTGTATGGAGGACTGAGATGTACCTTTCAGGAGTTTTTTTTCCAACAAAGTTTCTAAACATCTAGCTGACACAGAATAGGATGGAACTAAGATGTGCAAAATGGATTGCCACAGCTTTGTCCATTCTCTCATTTGTTTGCTCCTGGCATGTCTTAACTCAGCAAGAATTCTTATATTTTCTGAAATCAAATATGCTAAATAACAATAAAAACATGGCTCCAGACTCAATGCATCAAAACATCAAAGTTGATAATGCGCCCTCTCCAAACTCACACATATATGAGGTCACTGCTGCTCCTCAGTCTGGCAGTACTTTCATGATGCCAACCAGGCTGTAACACGAGAGATATTCAACAGTTGGGATTCGCAATTTCTGCCCATGTATACTACAGTCTTGATTTTTCGGAGTGCCATGACTCCACTGATTTTCAGGGAACCTGAAGTTATGCAAATCAGACTCCAGTGGAAAGATAGTCGGGAAGAATTCAGAACAAAAAGGCATTTAGGTAGTTCTGTGATCCAGATGATGAAGAAACGGGGTTCAGGATAAAAACTTGACCAAGGAAGTGTTTCTAAATATATAGGAACGCGCCAATCTGATGTTCTTTAGTATATGCAATAAATAAACCACCGAAAATCCCTACTTTAGTGTACTTGCAAAAAGCAGAGAGATGGGAGGGGGAAAGAAAAAAAAAAAAAGTCCTCCATACTATCACTTGCTCTCCCTTTGTTGCCAGGGTAGATTTCGAAAGGCAGAGCATTCCCAAACAGCTATTTGATTAGATTTATCAATCTCAGCAGGGTAATTAGTAAATGCTTAAAAGATTACATCTAAATAAACTAACTTATCAGCCACTTTCAAGAACTTCCAAGGAACATTATACAAAGCCATTGTCTTTACAAGATAACCACTTTCATGGCTCTTTAGCCTCCTTCTTCAGTTCCCCTAACAGTTAAGTTAAATACTTAAGTTAAATACTTAACTGTTAAACTCTGAAATTTCAGGTTTGGGTTTAAAAAAAAAAAAAACAAAAAACAAAAACATAAAAACTGTGTGTGTTAACATCAAGTATTTTTTTCCCTAATATATTTCTTATTTGTTTTTTCTCACCTCAAACTACCAGAAAGGTTTTTCTTCCTTTCTCAGCAGCTAGAGGAAGATTAGTTGTCGTATCAGTTTCAAAACTAGGAGCTGTTCTTTCCCATCTCCTTCCCATCTTCTTGCTAGCTACCCCATAACCCGGTTCTAGTTCAGATCTTCTAACCAGTTATATGTCATATATTTTCCCCAACTGTGTAAAAAAATAATTTGCCGGATGACAACATGCAGAGAAAAAGAGCAATGGACCGTCAGTCTTGCAGACAGAAGAAAAAGTCTGCCTGAACACATCACAATAAGCCATTTCTATTAGGATAATGGATGTTAATTTTTTCTAATCAGACTTGCATATACTTGTAATTCAGGATTGACTGCAGGAAAGGCAGTGAAACAGTACAAAGTTGATTATCTGTTGCCGTTTGTAGTACTATTACAGAGATATAAGTATCCATAGAAAAACCATGGCAAAACGTTATAAGAAAGCTAGAATTTATTTGAAAATCTTTAATATAAAGCTAAGCAACTTCTCAGACTACTTGGGGCTATTGTCCTTAGAAATGCTTTCACATCATAGCAAAATAATAACAAAAAAGCTGCATGTTATCTGCAGTTGATTGAAAGGTTCCATTTAGGCAGACACTAATATCCAGACTTTTAGTTCATGGGTTTAAAAGCCTGTAACTAGCCAGATAGTGCTTCAACACATGAACAGCATTACCAAACAACCCACAGAAATGGGCACCAACACTGATAATCCATTCAAAGTAATTACACTTTATAATTAAAGATTACCGTAAATCCAATACATCCCAACATGAACTTGACCAACTTAGAGACACACTAGCTAACCTGCCTGTTTTATAGCATCCACATCAGCTTTCTTCTTTAAATAAAACATCAAGCGTGTCGCAGAGATTTGCATTTAATAGGCCTCCAAACAACTGATAACCATTACAGACTCTCATCTTGGTAAGTGTTAATTAAATGTCTCCTGCTTTCTCTAACCTTAAATGAAGCATCATTCTCCTTTTTACTGATAGTGAAGGGGTGATTGCCAGTAAAACCCGAGCCTGCTACTGCTAAGTGAAAGCCCTGGCAAAAACAAGGAAAGATCATCTCATCAACTCCAACAGGACAGGTATTTCATTTCTGCTTTCCATTCCTGACCCTTCTCATCTACCCTCTTGGAATTTTCCACTACTGTGTGCCTTAGTTTATCAACCTATAACACAGACCTCATCCTTTTCTTCTAAGAGCACTAGGCATGATAAAGAGAAATAACTAAGTTGTGTTAAGCAGCATTGGACTGAATTCACTTGGCGAATTCACACTCGGTATTCTTTCAACTGATGAATTTGCAGACCCAGAATCATTTTGCACTAGATAGTCATGACAGATTCAGGGTTAAAAATCAACACCTGTCTACATGCACCTGGTGTTAGCGATAACTTCATACTGCAGCAAGAAGCACATGTACCTGGGCAAGAATAATATTTTTTTCTGCTGCAGCTGCATCAGAGGACTAACACACCTGTTAGTCAGAGGTGATCTGTGCACGTGAACACTGGGATTATATGCCCAACTATAATAGGGCAGGAGGTTGATTAGCCTCCCAGATAACTAAAGACTAATTCCTGGAGCAAACCCACCTCCTCAAAAGCAAATTTCTGCAAATATATCCTCTGGAACAAAGCCCAAAGCTCAGGAAAGCCTCAGCTCTCTAACAGCTGCTTTTGCCACTATTCTATCCAGTTTTTCCTTAAACACAAGTTAAAAGCTCAAGTTTCCATACCCAAAGCACCAGACTGAGTACACAACTCCACCCATATGCTCCACCTCTTTGGAACGGCTTCTAAAATAAAATTCAAAACCTTGTCAACCTACCGACTGTACATACATCTCCTGATTGTTTAGTGTTAGATGGTAGATAGATACCATAAATTATTTGCCAAATGTCACCTTATTTAGAAGTACATATAACAGAGTAATTCAATCAACTGGCGAGTATAGCTGGCAAAGTCTTGGCAGGTTGTTTTCAAACTTGCATGGACGGTTTTCATGGCATCAGTTACTATCACAGCCCACTCCCTCTTGTACAATTGCCCAAAGACACAGCAGTCCGTTGCTCAGAAAACGGATCACCATCACTGGAAGCAATGGAGGAATTTTTCATGAGGTTAGAAGAAATTATCTTTCATCACACAGCCACAAGGCACCTTTCAGTAAGCTGCATTAAAAGAGTTTCAGCTTCTGTTCACTGTTCCCAGAAAGAGGGGCCAGAGTAAAGATCAGCTATTCAGCTCCGATCTGCAGAGGTAAGCATTCCCTCCCCGCCACAATCAGGAAAAAGGCAGGACTAGCAGGCTCATTTGCATTGGAGGAACAGGAAAAAGGCAGCACTGAGTAGCCCCAAATCGTTAGTGTTAGTAGCAAGGACAGAAATAGAACTCAAGAGTCTTCCTGACTCACAAACCCTGCTAGGAAAGCTGAATGGGAAAAAGAACAGAAAAATACAATTAAACTAACTCCTAATTAAATTCTTAATGCAACTAGATTTAACCGTGTCAAAAGGGGAAAAAAATAAAATCAGTCAATAGGACTACCTCAGGCATTAAGACCCAGCTGGATCCAGCTGCATCTAAATCTGGAAACATGACAGCAAGAGCAGCTGATTTTGCAGTTACAGTTACTTAATGAGATGCTAGACTGTAAGAGGATGACAATGGTTCTGAGAACAAATTTCCAAATCTAGAGAGGAGAAAAGCTGTAGTCTCATATTCACTTCTTAGAATCAAAGCTTATGGAAAAGTCTAATAGAAATAAAAGCTATTTGTGTTCTTGGCCACTGCAATACCATCAGCTTATTTTCTCCAAGCTCCCATAACTGGTCAAACATATGATATTCTAGAGCATAATCAAAGCTGATGATGTACAAAAAGGCCACGAATAAAAGTGATAAAAATTCTTCTGCTCCTAAACTCTAATTGCTAATCAAGCACTTGCTGTCATGAGGTTCAGAGAACTTGCACAAAAATGCAATCCACAATGTACAATTTGCACTCAGCAGTCTTAGCCAGAGGAATTGACCTTTTTAAATTTAAGGGATGATTTCTTCCATAGATGGATACTCAAAGAGTAATTTAGCTTGCTGAAAAAAAAAGTGTCTAAAAAGTATCCAAGACCAAATCTAACTATAGCTTGTGTGATACAGACAAAAATGAAGATGTTGTGCCAGCAAACATATGAGAAGTGAATAGCGCCTGGAGAAGTAAAGATATACAGGAAAGATTAAAAATTGAAGAGAGGAAACTTCGGGAAAGATGAGCTTAAAACCAAAGGAATAATTATTATTTCCCTTATTATTACTACAGAATGAAGGCAGTAGTATTATTTGAACAACATCTGTAAGTATGAAGAAATCAGAGAAGAAACTTAAGGTCATTATAAAACACTTTCCTGATACTGTGCAGAATTTGAACTCAGCTCTGGTTTACTGCTCCCGTGCATTCAGATTTTCCCCACAAAAAAAAAAAAAAAAAAAAAAACAATTTGCTAAATAGAAATTTAAGTTGTGAGTATATATCTGTAGAATCAAAAAATGCTTTCAGAGGTAGAAGATACCATAATGTGTTCAAGTAACAACAGAAGATAGGAAATCAATCTCTATTTGGAAATACAGAAAATTAGATATTTAAAATTGCGAAAATATACCTATGAACAACATTACACTGTGATATACTTTACCATGATGCTAGTTTCAGGAATTATTGTATGTGCTGCTCTTTCAAAGAAAAAAGAAGCCATACATCCAAATAAATACATATAGACTTTCATGCACAAAGAAGCCTATCAAGCAAGTATTTTGCCCAACACTACTGCCACATCAGAAACCATTACCTTTACAGTCTAATGTAATGGTTCACTTCACAAGCTTGTTTTGCTAACAAAGTTGCGTACTAGGAGATGTCTGCCAAACACACAACTCTTTTTACAGCTACTGCCAGGGATTACATGCACAAAGGGTGGCAGGCAGAACCTGAAAGCAAGCAACACGCTCTGTATGACACTATTATTTGGATTTTTCAAGTCTTTTTAACTCTAGGTTGGACAGTCTGGTAATGGCTTTTCTTAGTGACTACTATTTCATTCCAGGATGCTTTGAGGAAAGAAATAGAAAAAAATACTTATGTAGTAATTGCGCTTCTTCAAATGTCACCTCAAAGTCCTCCTCCTGCGTTTCGTGCCTGCAGCATAAATCATGCAGGAAATTCCCCTAGCTCTTAAGATTTTGGGCACTGTGATGTACCTATAGGCTGCCCTAAGGACTCTTACATTTCAGCTATGTCCCTTCAAGCGTGTACAGCATGTGGTCTTCCTAAATCCCTAATTACACACACAGACTAAAAAATTCTCTTTAAAAGTGACCACCATTCCAGATGGATTATGTACAATGATCAATTAAACAACCAGGCCAGAATCCATCAGGTCCTTAACAAATACCCCCATGTTCAAAGGGAAGGTGGATGGAACCACAAATGCCGGGCAAGATCGTTTTTCCAGACATGCATTAAGACAAGGTAAGTCATTTTCTCATTCCCTAAAGATACTATCTGCAAAAGATTCTCATTTCTGGAGAGCCAGAGCTCAATGGGATGCTCTAAAAGATGCTGTAGCAATAACTAATCAAAAATGGGCAGACTGCAAGAAAAAAAAGTGCAGGGACTTTTTTTTTTCCCTTTCTTTTCAGAAGGAAAATAATAAAAATAATAGGAAAATCTCTCTAGAACCTATTAGGCCTAGTTCTTTGATAGCCTGTGGGACAGACGTCAGATAGATCAATTATGAAAAGAAACAAAACAGATAAGATATGAGGCTTTGTACTCCTGAGCCTTGCATGTGGGACCACAACAGGAATACTCTGTGGGGATTGAATACAAGTGCCAAGGGAAAAACTAAACGGAAGCCAGAATCTCTGTGCATAAATCTGCCACTGAGCCACGCTGAAGCAAGTAAATAAAGCCTTCCTTGCCCGTAGCCAAAATATCCTGACAGTCACCATGAAGTATGTTTATGAAAATTACAGTGCACCAGAAGGCTGGAGTTCTGTGTAAGGCTCTGAAACCAGCAGCCCAAGTTAGGCAGCTGAAGAGTTCTAGCTCAGTTGAGAAACCATTTCCAAAGCATTTTCATATACAAAAGGCAAAGACCACCCTCACAATCAGCCACATCCTCTTCTAGAAAGAAGAGATTTCTCAGCCTGGGACACAGCAAAATGCTTTTGAACACGAGTGATCCAGATAGAGGTGAAAGTCAGCATAGGGAGCCAGGTGGATAAACTCAACCAATTTACATTGCTGCTTGAGGTACAATCTTGGCTAACGGCAACCTAAACAGATTGAACGGGCCTCTTAGGTCCTTGAATCTGGAAATGTGAATCACAGCTTTGAATAGGAGCAATACTGCAAGAAAGGAGTCCTTTCACATTGGAGAAAAAAAAAAAAAAAGCAGCCTTAGCACAGTCACAGGTTCATTCAGTGGCTCAATATAAGTTTCATTCTTTCCATTTCAGGACCACGCATCTGGTCTACCTCTTTCCTCCCAGCAATAGCAAATGGTGAATTACTTGATACATGGATGACTCAGGTGCCCAAAAAACATGGAGCCATTAGCAGATGACATAGCTGAAAGAAGGAAAGAAAGAAAAAAGTAAATACAGCCCAGAGTTACCCTGCATCACTCCTGTTTTGTACTGTGAGAACTGACATAGGGAACAGAAGAAACATCTGTTTGAAAACTGTCTTTGTCTCAGTCCAGGCGCTGGAAAAAGAGAAAAGAGGGAAGTCCAGAACTCCTGGCACACCTTGTACTTTATCTCACTATTGGATGGCTTACCAGGAGAGAACTGGAAGGATGAGTTTAGTTTAATGATTTCTTGCTCATTCACCTGCTGTCCATCTGTCTCTGCAGCTCTTGCTCAGAGGGACAGATTGGAATGTTGCTGTCCTCTTCCCCTTTCAAGAGTTACTTGTGATTTGAACTTCTGAAGAGAGGAACAGCAATTCTCAAGCATTAAGTAGTCAGCAGAGATTAGTTCAATGATTTATCAAAGGTAATCGCTAATAACAGGTACAAGAAACTCTCTCACAGCCTTCCTATAGCCTCTTGTCAGAGATGTCACCATACAAAAGGATTTTAAAGAAATTCTGGAACCACAGTAGCAAATTTATTAGCCAGAAGCTGATAAACTCTTGAAAGAGTCCCTTAGTCAATAATAAATCATACAAAGAAGCTTGCAAGGACTGGATCTTTAATAAAAATGAAGTTGGTGGAGTGGATGTTAGAATTCAGCTGGCAGAATGAAGGGGACTCGCTTTCATTTAGCCTGACCTCCCATCATGAGGGGGACCTGGGCTTGGCCCTGGCATCATTCCAACACTGCATTAGACAGTCATCATACTACAATAATTAATGAACTGCTGAAAGAATAAAGCAAGAAATGGCAAGTTAGGGGATCTGGGTAATAAACTAAAGTAAAGAACCATAAAGATTCATCAAAATTAGAGACAGATGGCACCTCCTAGGTCACAAACTCCAAGTCCCTGCAAATGTAGAAGTGGCTCCTACAGTTCTGCTTTGGCTGTGCTTTCCTTCCAGACCCAAGCAATAAACTACCGCTCTATTCCAGTTACCAAATTTCCCCATAATATTAAATTCAAAATTTTCTAAGTCTTTGAAATCCAGAAATAAATGAACCAAAAGAAAAGATAGCCGTCTACTGCTTTATCCTACACCAGCCAAGGAACTGCCTTTCAAAAATGAATCTTTTGAATTATTCTGCTTTGCAGCCACTGATGAGACTGGGCAGATTCACACTCAGCAGGCAACAACTTCCTGGTTCTTGGAGGGCTCACCATTAGCAACATTCAGAACAAATGTCTAATGGATAAGATAATCAAACACAGTTATGGCGTTTCGTGACTGAGAATCCTGACATGGTATCAGTACTGGAGAAGGGCCTTCAAGAAAGCCAAAACAATACCAGAAATCAGCCAAGGATTTGTTTCGGTTCATCCAGCACAATGCTGAACTACCAACATAAAAATGGGTCCTTCTTAGATAATTCCAGAGGAAAATGGGAGCTCAGCTGGAGGAAGAGCCAGAAACATGCATATTTCCACTGGAAGTATTATATTTGTGAGGTAGGCTGGCGTACCCAGACAGCAGGAGGATTTCAGGATGGATGAAACACGATTATATTATAATTATCTTTTGTTACTTTGCAAAGTACACGGCTATGCACTTCCTTTACTGCCCAGGGAAATCACATTAACACAATTAGAGCAAGAACCCTGTTTTAAAACATGGTTTGTTCAGACATGGTTACTAACATGCTTCCAATTCTCAGCATAAATAGCATTCAGAGCCATCTTGCTCCATTAATCAGTGGGAGTTATGTCACTGATGTCTTCTGAAGCAAGTAGAAGCTCTTACAGAAGAGACATTCTCTAGGATGTACTGAGCATATAGCTTCACTGTGCAAGTGCTGATGGCACAATGAAATGCTGTAGAATTTCTAATCTCTTGCATCGGTTATTCTTTTCAGCCTTCCTCTTACGATATCGTTCTACACACTAATAAAAAAAAAAAAGGAAGAGAAACATTACAGCTCTATGGCCATGCAGTAGAAGTGTTGGAGGCTGTTTTGGAACTAATGAGTTCCTGGATCCCAGTCAACCACAGCTATCAGAACAATTAGCTCAAGTAAGCCAGAGAACTGTTTTCTGCTCAGCTGTTGTCTGCCTGTTCCCCCCAGTAACTTCTGAGCTGGAGAATTTCAACTGGGTTTGACAGAGGACAAAGGTCACAAAGAAACTAAAGTTCAGTGCAAACTGCAAGCAGGTTGGAGGAGAGAGACCCACAGAGTGTGCCACTAAAGGCAGGAGAGCAGCACAAGCTCAGGCCTCCCACTCTGTTCAGCCATGGCCTGCTGAGCGGTGGGCAGCTATTCGTACCAAGCAATCACAGATGGATCGCTGACTCGAGCCCACACAACAGAAAGGGAAAACGGGGAAGAGCAACAGGCAACACTGGGCAGGGCTAGGAGACACAAAAGGAACTACAAACAGAGGGATGGGGAAAGTCACAAATCACATGAGAGGGATCTAAGGACATTCAGGGGTTTCAGCACCCAGGACTCCTATTCCTACAAGGCCAGCTCCATTACCTTCCTGCCAAGGGAAGGACTCGCCAGTGTCCTCCCAGGGAATGCTGAAGTGCCTTAAAGGAACCAGTTTTACCTCATATTAGTTTGCTGGATTAGGGAATAAAAAAAATTGTGCCCATTTTACAGAGGTGCATACTGGATTCATATAGTGACATCACGACTCTGCCGTCAGGAATGGAACCCAGGACCAAGTATCCTGTTCTAATCATCAGTCGTGCCTCCCTTTAAGTAAGTGTACAAATGAGTAACATCCCTGTCCCATAAACAGAGGATGTTTATTATCCAGTCCTCCTACATTCCCACCATATCTCTTTTCTGCAATGGTTTGGGTCCATCATACACAATACATTTGCATTATGCACGGATCACTGACACCACTGGCCATGACAGCTTCTCTGCTGCCCTTTCAAAATATTGCATCATATGGTGAACTGAAGCACCAAGGGAATACTTAGTAAAGACAGCTATCATAAGAGTGTGCTCACTTCTCATGCCAAGCCCTTCAGTGAGAAGTAGTTTTTTGGAGAATGTAAGTTTAATCTTTCCTAAATATAAAAATTAGAAAACTCTAAGCACAAGATTTCCTTTTCCCACCAAGTGAATATTTTTTCCTATTGACAGCTTCACATCAATTTTATATTCAGAACTAAATCAGAGCTAAAATACATTCTCCTTTCCTCCTTTCAGTCTTCATCTAAAACCTGAATTGTTTGAAATACATATTCAAAAACATCAAAACAAAATGATAAACAACCTAAACAATAATAGACTAACAGAGTAAAATGAACGTAATCAATTAACATCATTTGGTAAGGCCTGGCATGCAGACCCAAAGGAAAGAACACTATACACACAAATCTTTGTCCTGTTAAGGGGCAGATTTAATCATTAATTAAAAAGTTAATCAGGAGTCTATGAATATTTTGGCTGCAAAGATGGAATCTAAACCAAGGAGACTGCGTTTAAGTAAACATTTGCACAACCCCATATACACAGTGCCCAGATTAGCGGCAGAACTGGGAGGGCGGCAGGGAACCTGACCAACTACTGGTACTGTGCAGTGAGGCACAGTAGGCCATGTCACCTCGTGCAGCCCCATAGCCGTGCGGGTCCCCACTTAGACCCAGGCCACATTCAGTCCAGCTCCCTGAGGGCACATGAATGTGGTTACAGCAGGATGTTACAGACAGGCTGTAGCCAGGCTCCAGCTCCACTGTCCTAACCTTCCTGCTTTTATATTTGAGGACTTTCAAAGAGCTTATGTGTATTTACCAAACTGATTTAGCAGTATGTAGGTCCTTCTACACAACATTCCTGGGTGTTTCCTGGAAACTCATTTCACCCTGTCCAGCACTTACACTCAGTTATTACATGTAACCTGTCTGGAGAGGTCCATACTCCAACAACTTTGCTGTTGTGCGAATAGCACATTGTCTTTAAGTGGAAGTTTATAAACTAGTCTTACACCAAATTTACTTGTTGTGAAACAACTGCTTTCAGTGTTAGCTTTCATAGGTAAGAACAACTGTTTCCAGTTGTACTTCCAGGTCCTGCAATGCCCTCAGCTTGAGTAATAGCACTAACTGCAGTTAAGGTATCATTAGCATCTCTACAGCAGGCAACACTGCAGCATGGATCACAGCACGTGAAATATTTTCTATATTCATGCATTATGTCAACAGAACAAATATATTTTTAGTCAATTAACTGTATACCCTACAGCTGAAATGAGATGAGACAGGTTAGGTCTAAATTTTGTTTGCATGAAGCCACCAGAGGCTAGTGAACCAAAAGATACATTATATGCACCATTTGTGGGATTTACAATATTGTGCCCTTTTTCATGGGGTGAGTAAACAAATGCATGAGAAAAAGCATGGAGCAAACGAAAATTCTAGCAAGCCTGGAGCCAGCCAGTGCTTCAAACTGCAGAGAAACTCTGATTGCAAAGACAATTTTACCCCAGAGAAAGAATTATGGTCCGATTGATGATCTCAAACTAGTCAGGCATAGTGCATTCTATTCCTTTATAATAAGTATTTTACTGAGAACAGTTTTCTTTATCCCCACTGTCTAAAGCAAGTCTGTTGGAAGTCACTGGATTTACATCTGACCAGCACAAAGGATTAGATGCTTTCCAAGGGTCTCAGTGAGAAAGACAGGCATGAGGTGGTACACTTCCATCTGGAACTGTGTGGTGTTACACATGCACTAAAACCACTGACTGATTATTTGCTTTTAGTGTTGTTCATCCCCAGATTACAGAAAGGAAAGGCATCTGGAGCAAATGCAAGAATAAGAAGATGCACAGTATAGGTAAAAGGAGATACCTGAAGCTTTTCACGATTTTGCTGCTGCTTTCAGAAAAGAGATGGCTCGGGGATATCCAATAACATGGCATCATACCATGAGGCCAATTGTAACACAGACAGAGCTGTTTTGAGCCCCGTTTAATCTAGTTCTCGGTGCTTATGCATCCATGCAATATCCCCTGACAATATCCATGGGTTGCCTCCACAGAAGTGTGCAAGACTGAACAAGCATCTGACAGGGACACATTTCCACCAGGTGTCAGGGCTGTGGCACAGATTCAGAAGGGGAAAAAGCAGCACTTCCCCATCTCTGCCCCAACAATATGCTTTATCATTGCAGAAGGGATCACTAGTTAGGACTGTCAAAGCCACACAATGGGAACTCAGCAACCAACACCAAATAACTTTCCGCAAGAGTTCAAGTCCTGATAACATTTCTGCTTTTGCCAATTATCTTTTGGTGACAAACTGTCAAGATATTTGTGTTTAGAAGACTCATCTACCTTAATAGGTGCCTGCTAATCTGTACAGTGATGCAGGGCAACTGTGTCCATGGACTCTGATGGCCTTCTTTCCCCTGGGTTCTGATTTTCGAAAGCAAATACATCTTCAGAGATGTGTTAAAAGAAGACAGCAGACAGCAAGGTGAGACAAATGAAGATGGAGAAGAGAAGAAAAGCCAGGAAGAAAAGAACCGCAGTGTAAAATAAATAGACTTCAGTATTACTAAACCTGGAGGAAATGAATGATTGGGTCAAACCCAAGAGTACAGTTCCAGCAGAGGACTGAAAAACTGACTAAATTTGACATATTCTCTTATTCAAAAGGGACAAAGAACTCTGTCAGGTTAAAGTATTAGGTATTCTCTGACATCAGGCAAGGAAACTTGCCTTTTGTATCCAAAGAGTAAAAGAAGAACCATCAAGTCTATTTCAATGTTCACGTTTTCTCTGATGTTCATGACTGTAAGAAAGCCACCTTGTTTCACTTTATTGATGGACACTTGTTGCTCTAGCTGGTTGCAGTGGTTGTTCTTAAGCACTAGATGGTATTTGCAGGGTTGGTATAAAAATATTTCATAGGAATGCTGTTCTCTCTCCCCACAGCTTCCTTGCGTATGAGACACACAGGAACAGGACTGCAAGAAGCAGTCTGTTCTGCTTCATCCATCATCTGCAAAACTGTCAGCTCAGCTCCAACAGCAAAATCTTTATTACTTGTTATGATGCAAAAGGCAGAAACCACACAGCCTGATTTTCCCAGATCTGAGGCTGAGTTTGCAGTAGCAGCAGCTGGAGGGGAAATCGTTCTGGCTTTTCACTGAGCCAATTTGATCTGGAAATTGTTGAGTGCAAATAAATATGGAATCCCACTGTGGCATTTTTGCAGTCACTTTCTGACTACAAACACTTTTTGTTGTTGTTTTCGAATATCAGTCATTAGCTGTTTTTCACATGTGCCAAATACTATTCCCTGCAAAGCCATGCATGACTAATCAATCACAGAACTAATACATTTTTCAGAGGTCAGTTTAAGAGATTAATCCAAGACCTTTTTAAATTTCCCAACCTTTAGCATGGGGAGATGGCTATTTAGTTCTATTGAGTTTTATTCAAAAAGTCTGAGTGCCCACTGTACTTGGCTACCCACAATAACAAACAGCTGCATATCCTAGGCAATTCTCCAGGTGACCAATGACCTTTTGCAAAAACAGTCTATGCAATACAGGCGCTTTCTTTTTCCTTCTCAGGAAAACAACTGCTTATTGACTCTGGACTTGTCTTTAAAAAGACAAATTGAACCTAAGAAGCCTGCCACTCTGCTAAGTTACCCACCAGTGCAAAGGAGAACACTTGCATGCACATCAGCTCAGCTCATTGCAGTACTTACTTCTTCTAAGAGACTTCTACATATCACTTAAACTGCTAATCCATCTCTGTTCAATTCCGCACCACTAGGAAACACAGCATTCAAAGCACAGAGTCAGCAAAGCAGATATACCCCCTGGTCGGGCTCCTTAATCTCCAAACAGCTCTGGTGCCCCTAGTGCTGCTCAGACCTTTCCCAAAGAGTGGTAATGTAGAAGACATCGCAGTGGTGAGTTTCATACTCTGGATGACATTATCTTTTAGGCAGAAAAAAAAAATCTAGCAGTGCCACATTACCAGGCACACAGATAACGGCCCAGACACTACTGACACACCCTCTTCTTAGGCTGAAGCATCAAGAAGCTTAGAGGTTGGGTGGAAAAGAAGAGATAGCTCAGGCTCCTGCTCAGATTGAAGGGTCCTATGAGAAAACAGAAAGTTCAAAGTCTCTGTGTTGGGCATCAGCCCTAGTCATTGATCATATACCAGTTCTTTCTCCTAGCTTTCATCTAGGCTCTGGCAGGCAGATGGGGATCAACAAATTCCATCCATATCAATCCTCCCTATTACAGACCTGCTGACATGTAAGAATGGCCAAAGCGGTAAAAAGAAAACCTCAAGTACCACGACAGTTGAGAATATATTTTAGCATATTACAGGGCTTACAGCTCTGGAACAAGGAGAGAAATGGTACTCACTGCTACAGCAGACATCGCCTTTACCCAGCCCTCTGCAACCAAACCAGACAGTAACCCCACCACCTGCCCCAATGGCATCTCTCACATCATGTAAAGAGTATTTGCTAACCCAAACGCTGTATCATAACTTACTTCTTCCTTGCATTTTTTATCCATTTCTTTCTTTTTATACAGCATTTTTCTACTAACCTCTCATGGTTTGTTTTCCTTCTGTCTTTTTGATTCACAAAATAAGGACACACCTTACCTCTTTCAAAAGCTGAACAACCATCTCGTTTTGCAATCATATCTCAGCACCATACTTGTTTCTCTCTCTTTCTGAATAAATAGAAGCATGGGCACTTTTAAGGAATAATGGCTCTGTTTGAAGAATAATTAGCTGTCAGCATGAAATTAGTATTTATGGATTCTCACCCTTGAAAATCTAACTCTGCTACCCAGCACCGATTATGGCTGTGTTATAAACAGATGGGGATGAATCCATATAGCTTGCAATAATCCTATACTTAAAAAAATAGTTAACTATAAACAAAGGAATGAATTCCACCAGCTTTCATAAATTTGATTTCCAATTTGATTTGTTTGTATAGAGTAGAAGCTGGGTTATTCATGGGTATGTCATGCTATCATAGTGTACCTTGAAAGCAAGAGTCTACAATTTATTCAAGCACACATTCCACAGCTCCAAGCACATGAGAGGGCCAGGTACAGGAATATTCTGACTACCCTGCAGCTGAGAGGCAGAATGAAAGGATGGTTCAATCACACATGGGACCACACAGAAACACAGTACCCCAGGCATGTTGTGTCTGGTTGCCTGGCAGAGAAGCTGGAATTCTACCAGTGGTGCAGCCTTTGTTTTAATGACCAACAAGACAAAAATCAGGAGGAGAGCTTTAAAAACAAAACAACAACAACAAAAAGTTTTTAAAACCCAGGTTACAGTAGATGAAAGCCCTCAGTATTCTTTTACTTCCTCTTCTATTCAACCTGGGACAGCATCTTTGCCAAATGCCTACACCTCTGTGACAGAAGAAAACCAGGAAATTAATACTCTGATTAATTAAATCTGCACATTTTACTCATTGACATCTCTTACTAGACCAAAATTCACTACAAGCATTTTATCCATCATAGCAGAAGATGACAAATACGTTCTAATGCTACATGGAATCTATAGTTCTTGGTTAACTAGGTCACAGATTGCACTGCAATGTTTGTATGGCTGCTAGGCTTTTATGCACAAACTGTAGGCACCAGGCCAAATCCTCCCCTCCATTATATCCATGTAACCTTGCTGACGATGTTACCCAGGCTTGTTGGGGTCTAAATGAGAACAATCTTCAGGCCACTGTTTGCAGGTAACAAGTCCTGAGCCAATTCCACCTGGACTAAGTGACAAAACAACTTACAGACAGTCTGCCTCAAGCCTTCCTTCCTGTGACCATGTGAGCACATCCCATCTGTCCACCCCCACAGAGAGCACAGTTTCATCATCTCCTACCAGCTTTCATGTGTTCAAACACTGTAAAGCAACCAAGTTCACGTTGATACCCTGCGAGGGAGCCTCTTGCACAACCGCAAACACCTCCCACCAAGCAACCTTTTTCCCCTCGAGTAACACCCAAGCTGAAATTTCCCTTTGCCTAATTTCAGCACTTTAATTTCTAATCATACCTTATTACACTACCCTAACATTACCTCCAGTGAGAGCAGAGGTGTGCATATGTACCTGTTGACACATCACAGGAGCAAAGCGATGCTGCAGGACACCCCCATGGAAAGAGATGTCCTGTTCCCCCCCCCTTGGGAATAGGAAAAGGAACAGAGAAAGAGGTACGAGTGGCCTGATTGAGAATGGGAACAGGACAACTCCAGGGAAATGAGGGGTGTATGAGGAGCGTGGGGGTGACAAGGTACAATTAGGAGCAGATGAGGCTGTGAGTGGAGGCTGCAGGGTGATTGCCGGGGAACAAGGCTGTGAGGGATGGATGAGGGATGACTGATGGGGGATGAGGCTATGAAGCAGGCACAGGAGTGACTGAGGAGGGGGCCAATGCTGGGAGGGGGAACATAGCCGTGAAGCAGCCACGAGGGGTGACCAGTGGGGCAACAAGACTGCAAGGTGAGGATGAAGCGCAACTGAGGAGAAGGAAGGGCGCCAGGACTGTGAGGGGCACCAAGAGGTGCCTGAAGGGGGTGACAAGGCTGTGAGGGGAGGACGATGGGTAACAGAGCAGGTACATGGGGTAACAAAGCTCTGAGGTGAGGACAAGGGCTGACTGAAGGGACACAAGGCCATAAGGGAAGGCAATGGCGATCGGCGATTTGGGGTGTTCTCACCTCTTTAATCTTCATCCTTTGGGCGCGGGTGTTGGGGTCCTCGCCGGGCCGCCTGCCCCGCACAGGGTGGCGAAGGCTTCGGCGAAACCTCTCGTAGTCGAAGCGGAACGGAGCTCGCGTCTCCCGGGCGGAGGGGGGCGCCCCTGTGGCGAGTTCGACTCGCCGCTCGCCGCCCTGCACCTGCTGCCGGGACGCCGGCGCGGTGTGGGCGGGCGGGCCGGCCAGGCGGGCNGGCTCGGCGGGGCAGGAAGAGGCGCTTGAAGCGAGAGGAATCGGGCAGGAGGAAGAGGGCCCCGAAGCACAACGTGAGCAGGCCCGAGAGGAAGAGCAGGAACAGGAACTTCTGCGGCAGCCGCAGCCCCAGCGCCGCCGGCCAGCCCGGCATGCCCGGCAGCTTCCGCAGCAGCACCATGGGGCACAGGATTGCAGCCACCGGGCGGGAGCCGCCGCCGGCTGCTGCAGCAGCGAAGGACTCACGGATCCACCCCTCGCACCGGCGGCTGCTGCGGACGCCTTCACGAAGGGCCGCCGGCAGGGTACACGTGGAT